>VYXB01009878.1:493336-549922 GCA_013397135.1 Pachyramphus minor | reverse complement strand
GGTCCCGCCGGCCCCCCCGCGGCGCATGCGCAGCGCGCCGCCCCCCGCGGGGGCGGCGGGGGAGCGCGAGTGGCTCTAGGTTCGTCCCTTCTCGTCCAGGCCGCCGGATCCCGCTGGCGGTGCCGCCGGTTCCTCACGCCCGGCGAGCAGCTGCCGCCGCGGCGCGCGGCGCCCTCCCAGCTCGGCTCGGAGGAGGAGGAGCGAAGGGGGAAGATCGGGTCAGCGACACCAGCCTGCCCCCCGACAGCGCTGGCGAGCACAGCCCGCCCCGCTACTTACGCTCTCCCCCGCCTCCCACCGCCGGTGCCGCCGCTCCGCGGCCGCGCTGCCCCCGCTCTGGCTCCTCGTCTTCACGGACAAGACAATATGGCGCCCGCTGCCGCGCACCCGGAAGTGAAGCTTGTAACGGTGCTGACCCTTGCTGTCATACACTGACGCCTTCTCCGCCATCTTTGCTGAGGGCTCGAGGGCAACCGGGCGGCGCTTCCCTTTTCCCTTCCCCCGGCGCGTGCGGCAGCTCTGCCCCGCCGCCATCTTTAGTTTGGGCAGCGCCGGCTGTCGCTGGCGGCTCTCCATGGCAGCCGAAGCGGGGCAGGAAGGCGGGGACGCTCCTGCCTGGAAGCCGCGTGGAGCGAGTGGGATTCACCTCCCTAGCTGCGCTGGTGTGGGGAGACCCGTGGAAAGCTCATCAGGTCCGTGGCCTCTTCAGATAACTGATGGTCAGAGACTGTGATCCGCGTTTTCAGTGCGAAGGGTGGAGTCGACGTGAAGAGGTACATAAAGCTGGTGTATGAGGATATAAGTGGTGTAAGTGGACAGACTCAGGGCAAGGATTCTACATTGAAATACACAAGTTACTTCAGTGTTGCACAGCTGCAGAGTGTCAGCATGCCAGGTCAGGTCAGTGTATGTGTATCTGGAGCGTTCGTGGACCAGGACAATTCTCTTAAGTAGTTTATTCTCAATATCCAGTTGATATTGAAGTTATCGTGAGATCTATATTGAACTTTTGCTTCTAGTTTAATGTATGAAGATGCACCAAAATCACCCGTGGTAGACAGCTCTTCTTGTATGGACACTGGGAGTGATTCCGTAAGCAACGACTCAGTGGTTGCGTTCCTGTACGGGACAGGGATTTTCATTAGCCGGCACATTACTTACCGCTGCGACCACTACCTTCCCCTTCCTTTGGCGTCATGGATGTAAATGCCTAAAACATCCACAATCTCTCTGATCATTGCATAAAGTAAATATTAACACCCGCACGGAGTAACAGAGTAAGTTACCTTCTATTAATCTATAAAAAAAATCCAAATCTTCAAGAAACTTTTGTAATGATTTCATTTTAAGATTTGTCAGTGCTACGTATACTACATGTTACTGTTACTTGAAGTGTTCTGGACTTATCCCTTTTTGTGTCACAAGGAACGGCACGATCAAGAATGCTTTGCATGGACAGGAGCCTTGCAGAGGTTTTATGTCTGTCCAGTGACAGTGACGCAACAGGGAACCAAGTTCCAGGTTCCAGCAGGAACCATGGAGTGGTGCTAATGGCTGGGCAAGCTTTCAGCCACTACTGAAACTCGGGATGAGAGGGAGCCCCACTCTCGGTCCTGGTCTTACCACAGAATTACAGAACTCAGTTCTTGTAAAGGGAACAAACTGTCTCTCAATCTGAGCCTTGTGCCACAGATGGCAAGGCAGGGGAAACAAGCAGGGTAGCTTAAGTATTCAAGGATACGGACTCATCTCTCAGGAGCTCTTCCACTGGCAGTGATGTTGTCATAGAAGATGAAAGGAAAAAAATATGTGAACTCAGTTGTACAACAAACAGCTTATAAACAATGTAATTTTCCAAATGGCTGGATGTTTTATTCACGTTTGTCAAATACTATATAACAGATGAAAAGACAAAATTAATAAATGACAAATGGCAGCTTTACTCTGAGAAACTTGGTAAAGCACCTAGGACAGAGTAGAAAACTGATCAGAGTTCTGTTTGTTTTTTAAATATAGTCTGTTTGTAAGACCCTGTTTCCTTAGTAATATTTGGAATTAGAAATCTACAAATAAAATGCACTATGTATCAGTACTGTAGTAGAATTCTAAAAATACTGTTACTTAAATACCTGCAGAGAACACTATTGGTTCAAACATACAAAAGAAAGGAAATGAATGAAAGCAAAATGAAACTTTTAACATATTGATTTATTGCTCACAAGTATTTTGGACTTAGCAACAGGTTTTTTGATTAATTGGATTGTCTTTTGTATAAGTACAGGCACACATGAACACATCAGGGACTATCCCTATGCATAAATGACAGTAGAATCAGAACTCTGTGGAACGGCAGCCATTGACATGGTGGTTTCATTACAGAGTTCACTGCAATGATTCCCAGCTGAAAACCAAAAAATAACCTAGTAAAGAAATCAGCCAATTGTAAAAAAGTCATAAACCGACACAAAACAAGTGCTTTTCTGTTTTCTTTTAAAAGCAGCACTAGAAAAATACGGGAAACTGTCACAGATGTAAGAAACATTCTTGACACTTAGAAAGTTAGTTTTTCTACTGCTATCCATGAAGACAAAAGTATTTATAACTTTATATAAGTGAAATGTATATCAAGTAGCCTTGAGGTATTTGCAATGCATTGCAAATGTTGTAACATAAAAATTCACTTAGACTTTTTATATAAGCTTGTGCAAGGGATGTGCTTTGACTTGCACTAACAGACATCCATCTGAAAATACATTTTATAATCTCCCTTTTAAAAAATTAGATTATGAATAATTTTGAATAATCACTTTCCCACCATTTCTGCACTTTGTTTACACACCAATGGGAAAGGTACAAACAGGTAGAACACCTGGCAAAATGACAGCCTAAGACATGGTAAATAGATACAGAAGAAACAATAATCCATTCTAAAATAATTAGAATGCAATGATTCTACAGAAAATTGGTGGCATTTCTTTCACATAGATATGTAAATCTTTGTACAGATGCATAAATGTGTACAGGGTACAGCAAAAGAGTGTCCAGCTATTGAAAACTGGGGAATATCAGATCTTTGTTTAATCAGGGCTGCTGTAAAGCTCTTTTCTGAGGTGTCCTATTTTCATTAAAATTGGATTTGTTAATTTTTGCAAATAGAAGAGTTGTATTCAAATGCTTTCTTTGTTCCCATTTTAATACATGAGTTTCTCCTCAAGAAACTATTCCTTTCCAAATCTTAGTTTGTTGCCAGTATGTTCAAATAAGATCTTTATAATGGGTTGAGAATGTAGATGCATTAATTTCATGTCCCTTTATGATTCAGTTTGTGTTGGTATAAAAAAGAAGTCCAAAGAGAAGCAAATGGTGAAGTTAAGACATTTCAGCCTTTTAATGAATTTATAAACCACTCTCACCTGCTACCACTTGAAATCCATAAGCAAGAACACTTCATTGATACAGACAGAGGGTGCAGATGGGGAAGGGGAGGAAGGTTTGGCAGACTGCATGGATTTCATTTTCTAAACAAAGGCAATTACAGTGTGTACATTTTGGGCAGCAAAGTTCAGGGTTTGTTTGTTTTTTCTTCACCACTATTTGTAGCCTTGTCTTAGGAGAATAGACTTATGCAAACATGATGTCTGTAGACATACTGTTGTAGGTGGGTTAGTATAATAAAATTCCCCATCACTTTTTGCCACATTTGGCATAAAGGATATATAAATGCAAAGACAACAAAGTTCTTTCTGAGGAAAAAAGACTTATAATCTGTACTAACTCCTTAGTCGATACAGTGGACTTTGTTGATGTCTCTGTTTTGGGTAAACTTTTGTAGGGGGTTCCAATTGTCCATATATAAATCAAGTACTTCCCATAAATGAGGTTTACTTACTGAGGAGTGAGGACGTACTTAATTTGCATTCTTTCTCATTGTTTTAAAGGCACGGTCTTGTGACTGGTCAGCAGAGAGTTGCTCAGGAGTCACAGCTTTTCTCAATTACCTGTATTGCAGCCTGTAGGCAGAGCCAGTGTGGTGGTTGGAACAGGCCAGACTTCAGCTACAGTAGCTCTTCCTGTAAGAGCTTTGTGAGTTCACAGAACATAGGAGATAGGACTGGGAACCACTATATTATGGCTGAGGATCAATGAAAGGAAAGACATTGACATAGAGGCTATTAATCTATCTGAAAACATAAAGAAGATGAAAACATAAAAAAGGCTGATGAAGAAAACAGCGGTGCCCTGAGAGAATGGCAATATGAAGAGAAAGGCATTTCGAAGCTATTCCACGTGAAGACGCAGGCTACTGCACTTTCTCAGAGTGGGGGGCCACAAAAGTATGTAAAGTATGTAAAGAGTAGATGCTGTGGGCCTAAAAATATTTTTGGTTGGTAACATATTTTAAGTAGGCTTACTCTTTCAAGCCCTTCACTTAAATTCTGAAAAGATGTAGCTTTTCAATAGCTTGCACACAGCTGGCAGTTGCAGGAAACTGCAAGTTCCTAGACTTTAGAATTCTAGCACACAAAGGATGTACACCCCTGTTTTCCCAGAATGCTATGAGCTTCTCTTGCAGTTCCTGACAAGGAACTATAACAAGTCTTCAGTATGCACATTTATGTACAATCAGTTGCTTTGGAAAAGGCTTTTACACACACACACCCACACACACCCACACACCCCCCTATGTTTTAAAAGACACTGTGACTTGCATCTAAAATCCTATATGACATCTTGCATTAGTAGTAATTTTTTCATTTTGAAGGTATAACTTCACCTATTGCCCTCATTTTTAGAGAATATTTCCATGTATAATATCTTCATACCTGTTCCTGGGTTTTTTTCATGCCACTTTCCATGTTCTATAAAATACCTTAATACAAGGAAACGTTCCCTGGCTGTTAATGAGATAATTCTGCCAGCGTCTTTTATGGCATCCTAGTCAGTATGTCCACTTGGGAAAATTTCAGCCACCCAAACAGTTTGTAAACTCCAGTTAAAAGAAGTGAAGACCACCCCAAGATTTTCCTGAAAATAGCATTAAAAATAAAAAGTAACAGGTCAAGAATCTTGTTCTGTTCCTCTCCTAGTTTTGCAGTTTAGGGAGATAGTTCTAGGCTAAAAAGCAGGAGATTAATAGAGTTAATTAAGCTCAGTAGTTTTACGCAAGTCAGAAAAACGAGGAATGTCAGGCCTTAGCTGGTCAGTCTGCTTGAAGGTGGAGGAAATACACTCCATCTGTGTTCCCCTAGCAAGATTATGTCACAGAAGTGAAACTTAGTTGCTGGTTACTGTGACTGTTACCCAGAACTAATTCTGAGTTTCCATCAGTTACATACAACTAGGAAGAAGGTGTGTATTGAAAGATGAAGGGTATGGGAAGATAAGGAGCTAAAAGAGAATTAAGGGACTTGAACCAATCTAATCTAAACATTGTTTTTCTGTCTCTCTTTCTTACTTAGTGCAGGTGCAGGTTAAGATGTGGTTGGGAATACAGATGGCTAAAGTTGACTGCTTGGTTTCTCTGAGTTTTATTACTTTTGTGTGGACTGAAACAATTTCAATTTGTGGAAGGAAAAAATTAACATTTTGGCCAAAACACATAGGTTAGTTTTTATCTAAACAGAGGAGTTTTCCTTTGGAAAATAAAATCCTGTACAACTGGGGCTCATTCTGTTATGACAATCAGTTGAATGGCCTAACAGTCCTTAGTGCCTGCACAGGAATGTGCAAGTAATGTGACGGTAAAATATAGCTCAGCAGTTTGCTGTTGCAGATTGTGCCTTTTTCTTATGCAAAAGAGTGAATGCAGGTGAGATAAAGCTCTGAAACAGAACTAGAGGAGAGTCAGGCAGGTAGGTATGACAACACATGGTAGAGATAGCAATAGGAATGGCAGATTTTTTGGGGCGGAGGGGCAGTCACAGAAAAAAAAAAACCACCCAAAAAACCCCCCACATTTCCATAAATGAAAACAGTAAGCAGAAATAAACATAGGGTTTTTCTCTATCAAAGAGCAAGTCAGACAGAATGGAAATGTTACAGAAGTAATTTGTATTTAAGTAAGTGCTTATTAAATAAGTTAATTACCACATAACTTCAAAGTAGCCACCAGATGTTTACCTTAAAATGTATCTATTGCTCACTGGGACAGAAATGAGAAATTACCAAAAGAAGTAACAACTCAAACCAGGGCAGTAAAACACTCTGCAAAAATCAGTTGCCAGTAGGACACCTGCTGTCCCCCGCAGCTGACAAAAGGAAGTCCAGAGGGCAAACGTCATAATTTACTGTCCAACTCACACACACAGTGCAAAAATAATTTATAGTTTATTCTTCCTGTGAGAAAAGTATTCAGGAACAGATAAACAAATTCATGTTTGGAACCAAAAGTAACAGAATTTAACGAGTTATGCTTAAACTCTGTACATATACAAGCTTCTATGCTGTACATTGTCATAATTACGAAGTTGAAAAATTACTAAATACAGAAGTATTTGCAAGTCACTTTCCTACTATGTAGAATGAGAATATATAGTGATGGATTTTGGTGTGTGCATATATCTCAGAGGATATACACCGGCACACCAAGTATATATTTATATTAAAACAGGAGTACATTGCTATACCAGGGCCAGTTGGAGACAGCTGAAAGGGTACTAGGTATCTGGGGATTCACTGTTACTTTGTAGAAGCCATGTTTTCCCAGTCAATTCCCAGGTCTTATCAGGAAAGTTCACTGAAGTATTACCCAGACAGCTGTTGTTACTCCATTCCGGAAGGACTCTGCTTTCCAATTACTAAACATGGAAGAGACACAATTTGACAGGTTCTTGTTTGCAGAAATCCTAA
Organism: Pachyramphus minor; assembly: GCA_013397135.1. Lineage (NCBI taxonomy): Eukaryota > Metazoa > Chordata > Aves > Passeriformes > Tyrannidae > Pachyramphus > Pachyramphus minor. Next base: position 543,073 of record VYXB01009878.1, on the reverse strand, counting down.
CAAGCTGATATCCAACCCAGTGATGGGAAGGATCTGGACTAGATCACAGAAAATTGAAATACTTTGTACTGTTACTGTACACCAGCAAATCCAGGCACTTAACGCTATCAGTATTTCTATTCTCAGCTGTTCTAGAACTATGGCTGAAAGCTTATCTTTTCCATAATCAAAAACAAAATTTCCCTAGACCTCAGTAGGATAGGACATAAATCTTACATTCTAAAGGTACTGTATTTTAATGAACTCAGGAATTTTAAATGTTTGGCAAAGTGCTTACTTTAAGAGAACCATTCAGATACTTATAACAGCTTGACTAAACTTCAGAGCCAACAAATGATAAATTCTCTACAAGATAAAGGCACAATATTTACAGGTACCCTTACCACTGCAGCTTTAAATAAGATAAACTAAGTACCCACTACCATCCTTGAAATTAAATTGTTAAGAATTATAGTAATAATCTTTCATAAAAAAGTAGATATGCTTGTGCATTGAGTACTCTTGATTCTGGAACCATCTGAACATGGGCATCACTAACATACACCCACTGTCCTCCTGATGCTCCCATGGCTTCTTTTAAACCTGAAATGCAGAAGCAAAAGAAGTTGTTTCTTGTCTTTCAAGTCATCATCAAACACATACACTGGATTATTTCAAATAGCAAGAGAAACTTCTAACCCCCAAGCATTTATTTTATTTCAAAAGCTGACCACTGTGAAATTAAGAACACAAAACCACCTAATCTGTTCCAATAATCACTGCAAGACAAGCATAAGACTGAAGGAAACTTTGGTTTCAAAAATAATGTAAAAGATTGTCTTTCTGGGAAATGAGCTTCAAATGCAAAGTGATACCACATTGGATAGACATGATAATGCTTGGTTCTCACTCCTCCCCAAGAAGGGAAATAGTAAATATATTTACTTAACTTGGTCAGCCTAACATATTCTTGCCCTGACAAATCTTTCACTAACAGATTCTATATTGGAATCTTATTTCATTCTGCATATCCAAAAAATATTAATAAGAACTAGTGTGCTGTTCTCAAAACACCAATAGAAACCCTACACCAAACGTTGTATCCTCCATGAAAAAGCTTCTTCCTATTCACATTAATCCAGAGGATTTCAGTTTAAGTTTTAAAAAACTTCTAATCCTAAAATACGTAAAAAGCCCAAATATTTGGAAAGTTTAATTTAATTTAATGTCATGGATTTGATTCTTGTACTAAAATATTTTCAAATACCAAATATGCCAAAAAACTACATTTTACCAGGCACAACTATTCATCTGGGCATATTATTTTGTCTAGGAAAGAGAGAAGAATTTTCTATAAATTGTTTAATAACTGAATCAAAATTCCATTATTCACTCAGTTCTATGTGGAATTAGTAGCAGAAGTAGGTTAGGTACTGGGTGCAACAGAAGAATAACAATTCATAGAATCATAGGTTGGTTTGGATTAGAAGGGACCTTAAAAATCATCTCGTTCTGACACCCCTGCCAAGGGCAGGGACACCTTCCACCAGGCCAGGTTGCTCAGAGCTCCACCCAGCCTGGCCTTGAACACTTTCAGGGATGGGGTTTCTACGATTTCTCTAAAAATCACAGAATAGTCTGAGCTAAAAAACTATTTGCTATAAACCCTTGTGGACAGGTTGCTTGGTTGCTTTTGGATTTACAGAGAGGGAAAGGAGGCTCTGTTTGTACATACCCAAAACATTTTTAGTGGTAGAAATATGCTCTAGTAATTTCTTGGACGATGTCCTGACTTTCACGTACGCCGCGTAGTGACCACCTCTCATTGACCCACTGTGCTCCACTATTCCATAAAGACTGTAGAGCACTCTTGTACCATCTGTAACATTCTGCATTCCCAGAAACACAGAAAACAAAGGTCAATTATTGCACAAGGAATTTTACAGGCATCTTAACTAGCTATCAACAGTGTTACTTAAAAAGAAGAAAACAGACATCTACAGCATTTCCAGTGGTGAAATACATCTATTACAAATACGCAGTAATCTTATTAATTGAATTTTGTTATATTTTGCAATAATACTTGTCCTTAATGCTGTTAGATACACTAACACCATCAGGGCACCATAGCTTAACTAATACTAGTTAACATCTGTGATATTCTTGATATGAATGGAATTGCAAATAGTTACATTTTGATTTCAAGACACTATGTGAAAAATTCACTCTATAATCTCCCTAGGAAAGGAAGGAATCATCATCATCATCAATCCAGTTTTACTTGTAGCCAGGCAACAACTCCTGAAGTACAATAAAAATAAAGATTTGAGACACAATTTGACAGGTTCTTGTTTGCAGAAATCCTAACAAGTTGATATCCAACCCAGTGATGGGAAGGATCTGGACTAGATCACACAAAATTGAAACACTTTGTACTGTTACTGTACACCAGCAAATCCAGGCATTTAACGCTTGGGTACCTTGCAAGATGCAGCACAAAATGGTGCTAAATCTAAAATCAGAGGGAAATCCACATGCCTATTTACTTTCCGTAGACTCAAACCAGCCTTCAAAAGAAAAGAAAGAAAAAAAAAGACTGTAAAATACATATTTTTGCTAGGAAGCTTTTTAAAGCTAAGGTGTAGCACTATACAATTAAAATTAATGAAATCCAAGAATAAGACTAACTGATTTAAACATTCTTTGTTATGCTTTCAATACAGTGTCTGCTAGATATAAGCATGATGGACATGTTTTCCTGGAGGTGTTACAACAATCACAAAAACACCAGCATGTTTCAAACAGTGGTTCTACCAGGTCTCCTTATAAAAAGCCCGTATCACTATGCACAACGAGACTTAAAGAACTACTTGTTCACCAGTGGGGCAGAGGAAAGTACAAGAGGGTTTTAGCCTCTTACCTGGTGGAATCTTTTCAGGTGGAGAATAAGAATAGCAGGAACTGAAGAAATCAGAAGCTGTTTCCGAGCATTTGTGTAGACACCTTCCATTTTCTTTTCTGTATTTATGAGTATCAAAATAATTTGTAAAGTGAAGGCAGTCACATGGAATTTTTAAAGTATTTTTTAAACATCTGACAGAATAGATCTATGTAGCGATGATTTTGTACTTGTTATATAAAAGACAAGGGAAATTTTGTAGAGTATCAGAAAACTATTTTCTCATTTTTCTAATTATTAATAACCATAATCTGCCAAATCTGAGCATTATTTTAGCCAGTCTTGTGCAAATCAGATCAAAAGTTGGAAGCCTGTACACTATCTAGGTCAGCTTGCACACAGAGATAGCTACAATGTCTGTTACTATAGCACCCAACTTTTCTGTTAAAATCTGAAATAGATGGATGATCCCTGGACTAAAACTGGAAGGCATGAGTCTCTCTAGGTTGAGCACACAGGATTGGGATATGTGGTCTCCAGTCCCCCTATGGTGCAAAGGACACTGAACGCAGGGCTCTAACCAAAAGTAGCTCAGCGGTTAGCTACTCAGTGAAAGGGAACATGCTATCAGCATTTATTTTTGCTGAAAAGATTAATTGATTTACTAGTTTTATGCATGTTCGAAGGACAATACTTCATTTGAGGTAAAACGGAGCATTTAATGTAAAAGTGACTTCTTATATCTTTTGTTTTAGAAGGAAAGAATAATGATTAATTGTAAATTGATGTTCTTTTTCCATTTTTCATGGTGCCCACGGAACCATATTTATAGAGCACTTGCAGTCCAATCATGATAACGAAATGATTGTAAAATACTATGTTTAGATTAATTTTTCTGAATTTACTCATGCTTAACTTGTATCTCTCCAGATATCTATAAATGCAGAGCAAATGGCCAAATTTTTGTTACTGTAAGACCTCCCTTTATATTTTATTTACAAATAATCACAAGAGTTTAATATTTTATCCTTCTGAATGTCTATAGGTTAAAAAAAATAATTCTCCAGTCTTTTCAAAAGTTTATTTTTCATTAAATTGTTTTTCTTACTCGTGAACTCTAATGGTCTGCTTGTGCTTGGGCTACATAAACATCAAGGAAAACATTGTCACAAGAAGGTAGTTCTCACCTCCATTCTTACAAATTTTTTGAAAGTTTTTTTCCCCCCTCTTCATTACAAGTGTCTTTTTTTGCCCCTTTTCCATACTTAATAACATTACTTCCCCGAGTATATAATCAACTGGGGCTGAATATTACTTTTTTGAAAGTAAAGCTTAGAGGATTGTGAGGAACAGAAACAGTGGTAAAGATTAGTATAAAGCAATGCAGATATTCAGTTTATGGTCATCTTTAAATTCCTTATCTTGGCTAAAGATGCAAAATAAATTTTTCATTACACCTATGATTATATTCTAATACAAAATTTAGTCTTGTTGCCATTGTCTGATGAAGTTTTGAGTTGTTACAAGCAAGTTCTGCTTGGGGAGACATTTTCTATTTAGCCACAATGTGAGGAGGCCTGTGCTGGAGCAATGGAACAGCAGCCAGCGCACAGGTTTTAGAAGGAAATGTTGGAAATTGTCCAGAGAAGTACAAGGTACTTTACCTGTGGAGTTAGTTTTCTTCTGATACTTCTGTTTCCTTTCTGTGCAGCTCTCACATAAAAGCTTGTTGTTCCCCATTAAGAGCTCTACAGAGGTGAACTGGTAAAGGCAGGACTGAACAGAACATTCCTTTGAGCTAGTTATGTAGCTTTGGGAAAGCGTCTGAAAAGCATTCTGAGGGGTTTGGGATAGTGAAGATTTGTCTACTGAGAACACAGAATTATTTGATAAACCTAACGCTGGATCTCCACGGCTCGATTTTTTATCTTCATTTATTGGATCACAGAAGCCAAGTTTGGATATGCCACTGGAAATCACCTCTTCATTACTGTCACTTGGCATGTTGTGCGGCATTTTAACATTTATGTGGTTGACGTGCAAACCAGACGTGTGGCTGGATGGGCTCAAAGTTGTTTGCTTAGAAGCACTTTCGCTTTCTGAGGCTTCACTGTCGGCATCAAAGCTGCTTTCAGAGCGGCTGGCTTCCTTCTCACTGCCCTCTGTCTGACTGCCATTGACAGCCCAGTCAGCAGTTGTGTCATTGGAGTACAGGATGCCAGAGCTACCTTCCAGCTCAAGCTTTTTGGTTTTTTCCTGCATGATAACAGGACTTCTTTCTCCTTCCTTCGAGGAAGCTTTTCTGGCAAGCCGTCTCTCGTGGTTCAATTGGTTCTGTAAATTATGGCATTATTATTTCAGTAATAAAAGTAATCCATTCAGAAAATAGATTTGTAATCTAACATACCTTTTGAAACATTGCAAATTCAAAGCAAAATATTGGGGGTTGATATTGTTTTATGTTCTCCATCTCTCACATGTTTAAGCTAGTGGATTTCCCTAAGATCTTTTTAAACTGATTTAGGATTAAAAACCTACATCCCAGTCAGCTAAGAGCATTATACTTACTGTGAGATCAATACTTCCCACAACTAATAACTCTCACTTTGTGACAGCTGTGGATGGCACAGCTGAAGTGGTATTCACTTAATCTAATTTAAAAAGGTTCTCAAGTTTAAGCTAGTCCCCTGGCCTCCCATCAGAGGCCTTAGTCGATGAGAAGAAAATTCAACTCACCTTGAAGGCACTTGTCGTAGAATTAACTAAAGCATCCCTTGTAGGATGTTGTATTATTACCTGAAGTTGTTTTTTTTTTAATCAAGATTGCAAGAAGAAAGAAAAAGGCTGCTGCCACAGAAAACTACTCCGTTAGATAAAAAGGGATTTAGATAGAAAGTGGTCATGATTCTTTTCTTTCCTTCTTTTGTTTTGCTACTTTCCAACAGAAATTAGCAACTTTGCTTCCCCTTTGTTTTTTCCTTTATTTCAGTTGGATCAAAATTCCAGTGGTGCTAGTGGGAATCCTTCCTTTCACCTCAGTAGTTTCAGCTGTAGGCCTTTTCTCCTACAACAATCAATTTCTGCACTACTTCTTTCCATCTTTTCCTTTGTTTGTACCACATGTCCTTTTCCTACTTCTGCCTCATTCTCTTCTCTTATAATGTTTTTATATAGTAGTTGTGTTGCATTTTTTCTTTAAGTGTATATAATGTGTTAGGACCTGATTCAGAAGAGTTTTTATGGTTCCCAACCGGGCACAGACCCTTGCAGTAGTCCCAAAATCAACATGAATTGAAACTAGTTTGCAGATGTTTTTTTCCTTACAAATAAAACCCTGTGACTGAAAACTAAATGGTTACCAATGACTGTCATCTCTCATGCTTCTAATAATGACCTAAATATTTTAAAACAAGTTTGTGTCAGCAACACATATACAAAAAACCCCCATTAATAGGTATCAAAATTGCCTAGAAATTCCCAGTTTCCCTAGAAACTTCAGAATAAACTCAAGATGAGTGGTTAGTGTATTTAAGTTCTTACCTTATCTTTTGTTAAAGTGTGTTTCTTGGCAATTTTGGGTTGATTATTCAGTGTGCTGATAGAAGAACAGTTATACTGACCAAGATCTGCCTCCTGTACACTTTTACCTTTACCTGTTCTTCCCAAAGGCACAGGTTTTGCAACCTAAAAATTTAGACAGGAAATTAGGACAGGTACTATGTCAATTTTGTATTCCTTTGCAACCTACAGAAAAGATGAATGTAGGTGGCTTTTTTTTCATTTACTTTAGAAATCAGTGACCTACATAAAACCTATTAACTAGCCTTCGAACATTTTTTATCATAAACTCACTGTCAAAGACTTTGAAGGATCAACTGAAAGGCAGAAGGAATAGGAATGATATAAAATTCCTGCACATAATACAATAGAAAAGAATCTATTATTTTTATAAGGACATGGGTAACCGTATGAGATGTGACTTAACCAAAGGGGACACAGCTCCCGTAAGTCAGTCTCTGGTGTAGCCATGGTGAAGGAGCTGCCACGTGCCCCCCACCACATTACTGGCAGCAATGTGTCTGAACTGTTGAGGAAAGCAACAACCATAAAGTAATGCCCATCCTCAAGTAAGTGCAGCAACTGCCAAACTCCCACAGAAATGCTCCCAAAGAGAGCCCACAAAGTTCCCGTGTTACACGTGGGAGCCAGGAAGCACAAGAGCCCAGATACACAAAACACTCTTAAAGCTTTAACTCCCGCAGGCATCTGCACTCAATGCACCAACAAAGATGGAGAATTTCTTATGAGTAAAACTGGTGTTTGGAGAAGAATACATTTTATACAGGAAAAAATACATTAAATACTCTCCCTTAAATGTAGATGAATATATGCAGGATGGGGGAAGAACCACTCCCACCCCCACTTTCTCAAATAAAAACACCAAAGTAAAGCCAAAGTATATGCCTTCAAAGGAATGCAGTCCCTCCCCAGCTAATGGAGGTATTCTGTGAAATGCTGAAAATACCAGAATAAATATATTCTAATACCCATTTTTACAGTGTCTCATCCTGTAGGTAAACTCCAGCCCGAGAGACTCCAGTTCTCTACGTGCAAACCAACAGATGAGAATCTTACTTGCTGAACCTCCAAAAAACTGTTTATGATTATTCTATTCATAGAAGTATATTCTACTAAAGTAAGCTATCTCAGACCTATATATTCTGTAAATTACTATGGTCATTTGGTCCAAGTTTGGACTAATTAAAAAATATATGCACTTAAGATATTGTATGTCTTTTCATACAAAGAAAATCCTATAATGGACAGATGTATAGCAGTACATGTATTTATGGACAAGGTTACATTTTTAGGCTTGAAATCAAAACTCTGTGTAAATACATAAATATCTTCATAAAGATATGGAGAAACAATCCACTAGAAGCAATAGCTACTTATTACATATTCTGTTTCTTACCCTCTCCTCTATTATAGGAAGTGAAAGATCAATGAAAGGTTCTTTTACTGTTGAAATCTTGAAGAAAAAAGAAAATGCATTTAAACACAAAGAACATTGCACAGGTTTAGTACATAGCTGCCTTTATTTAATCAGTTTATTATCAGAAACTATACAAAAAGTTAATTAGTTACAAGATGTATCAAACTACAATGAAGAACTTCCCACTTTTTAATCTTTTTTTTATGTTAGCTTTAATTTTCTTCCTAATTCTGCACAAAATTTCAGACACAATAGGCAAGGCCATTCACCTGGGCATGAACTGGACATAGAAGCAGTTTGGTGCTCAGTTTCTCTGAGCTTCAGACAGATTTTCAAGACATGTGGGCCTTTGTGGTATAATTTTGCCGAAAGCTACCCTTTAGAGTTTCCTGATTCTGGACTCTTCTGCACAGGCATTTGACCTCATACACTGTTATGCAGCAGGGACTGGTTAATGACACTTAGGTGACAGGTTCTAACCTCAGGCCTCAGATAAGATTAGGTCAGTATTACTGGTTACAGCTAAAAGCTTTGTTAGATTTTTTTTCACTCCGTAATATACTCTAGTATTGTTAAAATAGATCCAATTACTGGGGAAAAGGGAATTAAAAAAAAAAATTCTTTTTTTGTACTGTGTTTTTATTTTGCCATCTATAAGCTGGAAATATCTTTCAAAGCATACCTAAAGACAATCTCTTCCAGCACTTTCCATCTGCCTTTATCACTAAGTTCCTTAAGCTCTCTCCCTTGCTGTCCTCAATCCTTCCAAAACTGACTTATCTTACCTCTGGAAAGACTGTGAAAAACAAAACCTTGAAAAAAACATACAGTAAAAATCATGTTGAACATTTAAGTCATCAAACACAGTCATGCCCTCAATTACTGTCACTGTGTCCCTTCTCTTGTGTTTGTGACCCTGTCTTCCACCTGTAACATTCGATACGGACTGCAGGCTTGTTTTTACCTGTTGTGCAAGGAAATCAGGATGGTTTAGGTTCCAGTAAAGCAATAAATGAGATCAAAAGCATTGCAACTACAGTGACTGACTGCCTGAGGGGTGACGTTCAAACAGGGGTTCCTCTAAAGTGTCAGTTTGCACAAGCAAACATGAATCAAAAATATCTTGCCAGTGCAGGAAAAGGAAAACGAATGCCAAACTCTTCCTCAAAGAGCTACAGCTAGCAAATTCCCAAGTCCTGTGTAGGCAGAATATAAAAATCCAGCAAAAATAAATGAAACATGCAAAATACGTACAACCTCTATTTTTTATATAGTCAAAGTTCTTCATTGATACTAGTAGCACACATCACACACAGGTAAGTTTACCTGGCACTGCAGGACTGTGCTTAATTTTTCAGATTGATTAATTTACTTAATCTCTATAATATGAAATAGAATGTTTTAAGCCAAACACAAATATAACATTCCATTAAAAAAGTCATGCAAATAAGATTTTTCTCTTTCAAGCTTAAAGAAAATTATAAGGATCATGGAAAGCATTTATGATGAAATGTCAGTATTATTAATTATGAAAGGAATATGCTGTTTATTGGGGTTATTATGTTAATTATAAAACATACTTCAAGGAAAAAGAAATAATTTTAGCATTTCCCCACTCATAGTAATTCAAATAATTCCCAATTTTCAGGTATATCCCAGAAGAGCAGGCAGGAGGATTTATGTATTAAGACAGGCAGGTGTTTTAAAAATATCAAGCAACATTGGGGTATAACACATATGATTATGGAATTTAGAACCTCCAGCCTTAAGTCAAATGTAAAATCAAGCCCAGTACTTGAATCCTTTTTCAATTCAAAGGACCCCTCTTCTTAGGTTTGGGAGGATAATGCTTTTAAGAAGGAATAAATAATTTCAAATGAAAAACTTTCAGTAAAGTCTTGTTTTTACAAACAAACAGACAAGTATAAAATTGGTAGCACAATTTTATACTTTTAAGACAACATAATCAAACCAGTATGTGATCTATTCCACATCAAACCAAATTCCAGAATACCTACATTTTCACATTCCTCACACATGACAGTGCTAGTCAATTCACCAACAAAGATCCTATCTATGAAGTTCATCTTCACACCCTCTCTTCCATATGCTGAAAAAACATTGCCTTTTTTAAATGTGAAAAATAACAGATCCAATGCCACACTTAAGTACAAAAAAATTCTTTCCAAGATATATTATGAAAGCACAATTTTAAACATATTCAAAATGTTTAGAACACAATACAATAATTTATCATATACCGTGTTATCTCAATATTTAAAAATATTTTACTGAGAAGGCTCCCTTTTATCCTTCCCTTCCCAACCTAATGTAACAGAATAATAAAACTATATTTCTCAAGAATAAGCCTTTAAAATAAAATCTCAGTTTCCCTTTGCATATATACTGTTGCATTGCCTTGATACAGAGACTGGGGTAGCAGACAGGTTGTCACCCTTTCTAAATGTTTTTTTCAACTAAATCTCCAAAAAATTAAACAAAAACTTGTTTAGGAATACATCTCCATGCCTACCTTTCACAGATTTAGGAAGGGTGACTTTCAAAACATCTTAATCACTGACACTTTAATTAAAAGAAAAATCCCCCAAATTAGAACTACTGACTAAGCAAACACACACAAAAAGATTAAAAACTCGTTTTGAACAAAAACATGCCTTCTTTACTTTGTAGCTGTATTTAGAGTGCTCAAAGTATCAGTCAAGTGACAGAAATCAGGTTTTTTATGGGAAGTGGCCTCTCTGAGTGATACAGTAATTATGACTGTATAAAAAATATGAAGCAGGCTATTTTAGAGAAGAAAATTAAATTCTACCTATTATTAGAAGATGCATTATTAATACCATGGGAACTTTCATCCTAGATACAAAGATGCGAGTCAGGACATACTAAGCTGCCTGTACTTTAGGTACACACTAGGCGGCACTAAAGTAACACAGAATAAAAGTCTGGTAACTACACCACTTCGGGACTGCTGTTTGCAATAAACAGTTCTGAAGAAAGCAGAATTTAAGGACTTGTGCGTTTTTAAAAGTTTTCAATAAAGAGTTGCATACCTTTGACTTTTCTTCTAGTTTCTTCATCTGCCGTCTTAGTGGTTGGATTATTAAATGCTTTTAAGATACCAGTTTGTATACGCTGTAAGTAAAAAAAATAAATAAAGTATTCTAAGTGTAAGCATTCTAAAAACTAGTCATATATTCTTAGAATTTATCTTGTTTTATTTGCATAAAATAAGCATAATTTATTATTGTAAAATTATTGTTGTTATTCACTCACAATTTAAAACTACATGAGCTTAACTTTAGTAGGTAACCACCCAAAAAACTTCCTTCCCTTAAAAAGGAACCATTGTAGGGCCCTGGACAGGTTATCAAGAAACGACGGAATTTTCAGTGAACAAATACAGTCTATTTCTCCCACGACTGGAGAGAAAAAATGTATGGAAGAATGGACTATTACTGATGACTAGGACACAAAACACTTGAAGGCAGCTAAAGATCTTTTAACAGTCAGACTTCAATGACTGTGTTTGGGCAGTATTTTTATTACTTTATTTTCTAACACTGCACATTCCAGAGTTATGTTAGAAAACCTTATAAGAGAGAGAAAATTTCCAATGAATCCCTCTAAATGTTATCAATATTTGCTCAAAAAAATCCTAAAATCTATGTTTTTGAAAGAAAGATCAGAAAGAAGCAACTTCATAAATGATGGGCTGTAGCTGCCCCTCCAGATGGGGGGTTCTTCCCCCTGCTCTTTCTCAGCTGGGGTGAGGATATGCTGTACTCCTGTGAGGTGTACCCTGGCAGCAGAACAGCACTGGCTGGTAAAAAAGCCCAACCTGACATGATGCAGAGAGGGAAGCAGAAGAATGAATCAGATCCCCTGTCGGGGAACACTGTAGCATCCATGACCCGTGCTTCCCCTTTTCCTGGCAAATGTACTGACTATCTGATCCACAAACTCTAGGAACATGTATGAGTCTCCTGCACTGGTGTGCAAATGACATTTATAATTAAATGTGTCACTGAAGTCACACTTAGAGCAAACTACCATTCTAAGAGACAAATAGTGATACAACACTGTCTGTAAGCAACTCAAATCCTGTGCCCTAACAGAAAAGGATTAATAAATGGCTCTTGTCTCCAGGCAGCAAAGTACACTTTCAGGCCACAATGTTACAAAAGTGTGAGGATGACAGACAGTGCTGGAGGTTTGGTTTGCAGTTCAGGCACCCATCAGACCAGTCATACTCCGACCTTATGAGTATGTGACCTGGCTTATGAATTAACTCCCGCTGCCCCAAGCTCAGCTTTGTTCATCTTAAAGCCAACAATATACTAAAAGGATTAATCAATAGGTAATTCATGAAGTTGAACACCATAAATGGGTTTAAGGCCATAAGCAACCCTTTTGTTGGGATTAGCGCGTTGAACCATTTATTTAGGTCAAAGAAAGACATAGTCTTTGAATGGGCAGGGTGCTGTGGACAATGGCAGCAGACATTAATCAATTAGCAGCAGGGTTCAGCCACTTCAGGCCCCGGTGTGAAACCATCTCCAGCCCACATTGCTGGAAATGGCAGACGCTATGTCATCTTTATTGTCATATTGCCAAGCTTTTAGCTTAAAAATCCACTCGTGTCCATACATACTTTCTAACTTTTCTTCACAGGAATAGGAAAAAGTTCAGCACTGGTATCAGATACAAGACACAAAACTACACAGAAGAGGCAAAAGTATAATGTGATTTTTGGTTAGGTCCCATAGCTAGTGCCATGTCATGTATCATATGTATTTCTCATCAAAACACTGAGAGTTTAAAAACAATCCCAGTAGAGGCAGGGAGGCAAGGACGGCCACATTCAGCTCTCACAGGTGGATGGCAAAGCAGTCAGTCACCTTTCAGCAGGGATGTTCCCTCTTCCAAGAATGAGGTTTAAAAGTGGCTTGAAAGAGGAAGATCAGTGTCTGTAAGCCCTGCCACAGGGTTCTGGTGGCAAACACATTGCTGCAACCGGAGCCCACATAGTGAGGAGGCCACAGGGGCAGCTCCTACCTGTATCCAGCCAGCATGGTGGCCAGTGCTCACCACAGGCCTTATATTTGCTGGTTTTGTGCCATCTACAGACCTGAAACACAGGATACTTTAAAGAAAATGAGAGAGAAGGGGGAGAGAGCTTTTGCTATTACTGTCAGTGGCAGACCACCCCTAAGTGATAAAGATGTGTTTGCAGTAACACATCATTAGAGCAGCTGTGGGGCTTAATTGCAGGACAGGGTGGGACCTACCTCTCCCTGCCTGGTAATGGGGCAGCAGAAATACTGCCCAAAAGATCATCATGAATTCTCACCATTTTCTACCACTTTTTTGAGGTAGCTACTGTAGCTGTCACTACTTTCTAATAATAAATGGCAAAAGTCAAAAGGCAAATATGAATGCAGGTTATCATTAACTGGTGAAGCAGGAGACTGACTTGACAGAGAACTCAAGCACCTACTGGAGAAGAAGTTTGGTTGTTGTAATAATCCTGCTTTCTGTGAATCCTCCTTTGTCAGGTAAGTACAGTTTCCTTTTTTTATATGAAAATCAAAAAATAAAACAAAGTTTCGTTCTGCTGCAAAAACATGACAAGTGTTTTTTAACTGAAATTACCTGCTGCTGTTGTGTGCCCTGATCAAGACATAATTTTCTAAAAATTTTCAGTGTCAAGGTTTAATTGTTTCTCCTTGCAGTTCAGTTCTGCTTATGATCAAGTATACGGCTGACAAGACTACAGAATCACAAAATCACAGAACACAATGAGTTGGAAGCGACACACAAGGATCATCAAGTCCAACACTTAGCCTTGCACAGGATCATTCCCAAGAGTCACACCCTGTGCCTGAAAGTCTCATTCAAATACTTCTTCAACTCTGTCAGGCTTTGTGCTGTGACCACTTCCCTGGGGAACCTGTTCCAGTGCTCAGCCACCCTCTGGGTGAAGAATCTTTTTCTAATATCCAACCTAAAGCTCCCCTGACACAACTTCAGGCCATTCCCTTGGGTCCTGTCACTGGTCACCACAGAGAAGAGATCAGTGGCTGTCCCTCCTCTTCCCCTCACGAGGAAGTTGCAACTGCAATGATGTCTCCCCTCAGTCTCCTCCAGGCTGAACAGACCAAGTGACCTCAGGTGCTCCTCATACAGCTTCCCCTTAAGGCCCTTCACCATCTTTGTTGCCCTCCTTTGGACACTCTCTAGTAGCTTAATACCCTTCTTATATTGTGGCACCCAAAACTGCACACAATATTCAAGGTGAGGCCGCACCAGTGCAGAGCAGAGTGGGACAATCCCCTCCCTTGATCGGCTGGTGATGCTTTGCCTGATGCCCCCCAGGATGCAGTTGGCCCATATATATTAGTATTCGGGTTGGATGGGGATTTGCTCTGTTCTGCTCTTGTGCCTGAAACTGGGCTCAGACACAGCTTCATATCTTATCTGTGAGATAATTCAACTCAGGATCATGACATTCATCAGGTTACTAATGACAGGGAGGACGAAGTACACTGGTAAGTATGAGATTTAAGGCCTTCCTCAGAGGAGGCTTAGAAAAGCCTATTTACCTATATATCATCTGAAAAAAAGGGTCCAAGACTAAGTCAGGCAGATTAAATCTAACATGGTCCAAGATAGTTCAAGAAAGCAAACACACACTTTCTTTCAACAATGCACGAGGCACAAGTAATGAAGGAAAAGAAACAACAAAACTCACACAAGGACATTTTCAATATAGCAAACTGCTTCTATACTTAGCATACTTAGATTTACATTTTAAGCAATGAAAAGCAGTGCCTTATTTATAAAGTATGGAGCTCTTCACACTTTCAAGAGATACAAGAAACTTTGCAAGATATTTCTTTTTTTTTTCTTTTCACAATTTTCAGTTAAAATTGTGGGCAGGCCCACAGCTAGGAGCTGCTAATTTTTGTTCCAAAGCTTTAAAATTCTGCCAGCTAAATCAGAGGTCCTATATATTTACTTTCTTGACTCCTCATATGTCCCTTTTTTCATACTTTTTTTAAAGAAAGGCAAACAATTCAGATTCCTAAAGTTATCACATTCTACTTACTATACTCTTCCTACTGGTAACTGAAACTTCCACTCCAATCAACAATTTTAACAAATCAACATGAACATAATTAAATCATCCTTCAAGAAAAGTAATCATTTTTCTCAAGATACAAAAATAGCCACTCTTACTTCAGTAACTATACCTTTAAAACATTGTGAGCAAGAAGAACATTGAAACAATTACTAGTAGTTCACCAGAAAGTCAATTAAGTTCCTTAAAAAGACACACAAAGACATTACTTTTGTCTCCTCAATCCTGATTGCATCCAACAGATAGTGCAGAAGCTCCTGGCTGTCCTGCTGCTGGAACCCCTTAAAACGAGGAGCCCTGTGAAAGAAAGAGTGAAGAATTTAAAATTACCTTAGGAGGTACAGAATGACAGAACATGCTGAGTTGGAAGGGATCCATAAGCATCATCAAAGTCCAACTCCTGGCCTGGTGCAGGACACCTCAAAAATCACACCATGTGCTTGAGAGCATTATCCAAATGCTTCTTGAACTCTATCAAGCTTGGCGCTGTGACCACTTCCCTGGGGAGCCTGTTCCAGTGCCAATACAATGTCTACATCAGAGCCTTGTTGGATGCCAGGAGCACAAATAGGTGCAATCCCTGCTGGACCTCATGGGACTTTAGGAAGCTCCTGGTGTGGCAGGCAGCAATTACACCAAAAAGGCTGCACTGTAACCTGAGTTTTGATCCTACTGCGTATGGCTTGACTAAAATACAGCTGTGCCAGTAAAGTCCCATCCATGCTAGCAGCTCCTAACTGACTACACCAGTACTTCTGTACCACGAAACATTCCCAATGTCATGAAAGAGACAAAAAGGTTGCCAAAGTGCTTAGCCTCCCTTGCTATCTCACCCTTTTCTCAATCGAGCAGAAATCACAGATGTGCACAAAACAGTCCATGTACAGTAAACCATAAACAGCACAATAATCTCAACTGGAAAAAGATGATCTTGAAATGGAAGTCACAAGGCTATACATCAAACAAACAAACAAAAACTGTGTGTCAGAATTCAAATGAGAATTTCTCAACTTAAACAAGTACACAACCATCTCTTTTAAATGGCTCCACAGGCCATTAATGCAATAATCTGCACTTACCAAATTGAGGGAACTGTCAGAGAGTTAAGATGGTAAACATCACATTGTATATGGATTTCAAATACTATTAAGGAAACTTAAAAGAAAATAATAATAGTATGATACCCTGATATATGTATCCTGATACATGACATTTACACTGTATTCAAATTACTCTTTTATTTATGCTAAATTTCTTCAACTAATATTACATATATTAGAAATAAATGCTCTAAAACAAGGATCTCCATTCTCAGAGCATTTCTAATCAGAAAAGCCAGGGTTTGCTGTTGGGTTCTTTTGGGTAGGAAGAGTTAAGCATTCCTATGTTATCAGGTAAGAGTTACTCTTACAGTTCTTTCATAGAAGTTTTAAAAGGACCTTTTAGCATCATAAATTATCAATTCACACAATATCTACATGCCAAATCCTAACAAACTGTAATACTTCACACATTTGAAATTCATATTAAAACATGCAATATTATCAGAAGCAAACAAAACACAGTTTCATACCTAATATGAAGAGAGCCCAAAAATAATGAGACAATCTCTTCTCAGGTGTTTTGACTATGACAATAAATTTGAATCTAGATTCCAAAACTATCAGATTTGTGAAGACAGGTAAAAAATTGGCTACCCATTGTCTGAACTCTCCTGAAAGCTGCTTTTGGGAACTGTATACCCATCTGGTTTTAACAGCAGAAAAACCGGAGATGACAGATGTTCAAATTTCATAAATATTCAGCACGAATTTGAAAGAACCCTCCTTACTCACCCATCAAAACAATCAAGTGTATCAAGTATTTTGCTCCCGCTATACATTGAATACAAAAACATTACAAATTTTAGCTTTTTGGCAATGTCTGAGTGCACCAAAACCAAGTTATCATCTGGACAACTCATGCAATTGTAGACTCATAGAATAGTTTGGTTTGAAAGGGACCGTGAAAGATCATGAACAGTCCATGCTGTTGCTGTGATGTAATATCACTACATTCCTTTACTGGCTACTTCAACAGCTGCAACACCTTCTTTCAGAAAAAACCCAGTGTACTTGCTAACCTTTCATTTCTAGAAATAAAAGCCTCAAAGAAAAGGTTCTACACACCTTAGAAAATACGTATCTGGTGTCACCCTTGTCCTCTCTGACTACACTGTCCTCCAAGCTGCCCTCCTCTGTGGTGTCTCGTGCCAGCAGAGATGAGCCAACTTAGCAGTCAGCCCAAGGACGCAGAAGGGACACTGGCACCAGCCGAGTTTGTACCATTGCACTTCACTATCCAGGACAAACAAAACCTGAAGGCTCCCCATAGGAAAGGTGATTCTTTTCTAGCCTTTTGAATCACCAGCAGCATCCACACGACCCTCATAAGCCATAAAAGGAAAATCATCTGTTTCAGACTACGTTCCCATTTACACTGGTGATCTTTTAGCCAACTGCACAGGGTAACATTGTGTCTGTTCACGAGACAGCCACTCAGTAGTATCAAACACTGCTATTCAAAAACTGTTGATTCCTTTTTTTTACTACTCACAGCATCTAAATATACTCTAAATATTATATTTTCCAGGCATAGATTACACAGAAATTACAAAAAATAGACTTATAAGTACATGGATAGATCCCTAAGGTGGTGCCCTTACTAAGATAACCACCGCTAGAAAGCTCCTCATAAACAACTTTGATGTCCAGCTTCTTGCAATCCCAAATGAAACTGTATAAATATTCACTATTCACATTAACTACAGCATGTTACTCAGGATTGTAATGGGTGGGTTTATGCATTTCCAGTAATGCCACCAAATGGCAGCTGTGACTCTTGCTGCAGATTGAGAGGAGCACATGCAGGTGTAACCATGTGAACCCCTTCCAAAACTTAGCACAGGGGACAACGGGCTTAGTAGAGCTCAAACAGCAATTTTATCAAACTGGCAGAGCAGCCAGAAAAACCAACCACTTACTTCAATTTTATTAAACACACGTTGAGCCAGTTTTCATTTTCATTGTGTGCTCCAGCTAACCAGTACATTGAGCTGCAAACACGTATCTGTATTTTCCCCTAGCACAATGATCTCACTTGCCCAGCCATGCTTTTCAGCTCTTCTAGGGTTCTTGAAAGTGAGGCTTCTGTCCCACTCATACACTAAAGTTCCTTGGGTTTGCCTTGGAAGTTTGTGCTCATGGACAGGAGAAATTAAAGGAGATCAGAGAACACATCAGATGTGTAACGCGCCTACAACAGTAAAATGTAAAGCTGGGCAAGATGTCAAGATGTCAAGTTAGGACACAGCAGACTTGGGCTATAGGCAGGATAGTGATACAATGCTCTCAGTTTCTAACTGCTCACTGGAGGCCCTTTGGGGTGTAACTGGAGAAGGACTGAAGGTGACAACACAGATCTCTAAGGTCAGTGCCTAAAATTAAGTGGAATAAATCTGGACCTGCATATGCAAAACAACATGTTCACATTCACAAATAGGATACTTTCACATTTGTACTTCATGTCTACTTTTTGACACAAGGCTGACAATACCCCTAGTTAAAAATGATTTAATGATGCTGCTGTACTGTGAGGCTTACTATAAAATCTGGAATCAGCAGAGTCGATTTTTTTAAGCATTCTTTTCAAAGTGAATTTTTTTCCATGAGCAGATCAACCTAAAAAGTTAATTTCAAATTTTAAAAATTTCAACACTCTTCTTAAAAAATATTTTGTTTAATATAATTAAAATGCAATATTTTCTTCTATTAAAATCAAATGTTCTATTTCCAATCAATTTGATTACAAACCCCAAATACTTTCTGAAAAGCACTGAACCTTTATTTTGGCTCCAATAAATATCCAATATCCATTAAAAAAATAACATACGCAGCTGCATGCACGTTTCCATGTATGCACAGTTTCACTTTTCAATTTGCTAAAACAGTTTTCTCTCACTGAATGTCCAGGAATCTGAAACAAGCTTATTTTTTTTAACCCAGATGCCAAAATCAGTTCAATTCTGAGAAATCTAGTTAGTTAGCCAGAGTATAATCATTAATTTATCAAGAATTTATCAGAAATGTCTTGTTTTCTTGAGGTAGTGAGAATCAATGAGTATATTCAGCCTATCTCCTGCAGTATAGATACATTAATAGCTTCAGTGTATAGCAAGAAAACCCTGCACATACACATCCTGGATCCTGGTACTAATAGGGATTTTTATTATTTTTTGGCCACAAAAGCAGGACCTCTGCAAGAGGCACTATAGTAAAAAGGAACAAAAATTAATAATTACTTGACAAAGAAGTGAACAAAAACTCCATCACTGTTACAGGAGGTTTCTTTTCACTGCAAGCACACCTCAGAGCTAAATCTTCAATGCAAATCAGGAGAAAGCGCCACAGATACTTTTTTTACTGCTTACAGTTTGCAGTGTAGCCTCCCACTGGTGAGCATACAATAATCACTTCCGATGAAAATTAATTTACTAATTTATATTTCAAGGTAAAATAGTTTACCTGTATGTTCCACACAGTTTTAATAGCTTAAACTATGAGGGGAGGAAATTAACTCAGCCATGGCAGTTTTTCATTTTGGTTTGTGGTTTGTTTTTTTTTTATTTTACTAGCACATAGTGCATCTATGACTACAAGATTATTTAGGTTTCTCTCTGCCTTTACTAAATCTACATGCCTAAATTTTAATGGAAACAAGGATGATGGGAATGTAACAGCTACCACTTTAAAAGTGCAGCGGTAAGGAAAGTGACTTTGTAAAGGCTCTAGGTAAGGTTTGAGCCATTTACTTGAACTGACAAATGATGTTATTGTCAACACTGCTTAACATATAGTTAATTTGTCATTCATGTATATAGCATGCTATGTAATGTTGCACATAATTCCATCTCATGTTCTGTGGAAAAACATTTGAGATTAGCGCATTTGTTTTGGGGGGAAGCCACAAAAGGAAATGAAAAAACAATTAAAATTAGGGCATTTCACATCTCACAATGCATTTACTGGAAGCTTCCTACATTTATAAACCAGTATTAGAGAAAAAAAAAGGAACTAATCCATGCTGATACACAGAAATCTGACAACTAAAAGATGTGTGCTCTCGTCTCCTTGAAAATATGCTCCAAGCAAGATCCTTGGCAAAAGTGGAGGACTTGGAGATGGTTGGTTGAGTTGACCGCTCACAGATGTGCTGACATATGGAAGCCAGTGCCAATGCAATACAACCTGTTGTACAGTGTCAGCAGGATAATGACAGAACAGGTTGAACTCCTGCTAATGGCCGTAAGTGGTGAAGGACAACTGTGACATCTACAAGCATACTACTTATCTAGCCTCTCGTTGCTCATCTGGAGACCAGCTGTAATTGCTTGACTGTCAGTTAAAAAAATACTTTTCCTGACGATCTACTTCCTAGAATGCTGTAATAACAAAAACTAAATAATAACATAATTTTTCAAAGAAAAAACCCTAATAGTTTTAATTCCTATATTATATTAATTTGAGGGAAATTAGGCTATGCTTTAAAAGCAGAACCAGGACACAATTACAGTCATTCAGTCATACTGCACAGAGCTGACATACTTTCACTGTCTCTAATAAAAATCTCATCCAAAATCATCCTTTCAAGAATTACTATCTCTGCTTAGAAGATAGCCCACCACCTTGGAAAAATTTAGAAACAACAATAAGTGCTTGGACACAGAGCATACTATTCAATTTTTTTCCAGTAGTGCAACATACAGAGGAACCCTTTAATAATGCAGTACATACACTACAGAGTTCTGCTTGGTAGGAGGTACTTAGCAGGAAAAACCCCAACCAAACATGGGCTTGCCCCCACATGTAAGTAATAGATAACACCAGGCACAACTGTACCATCTGGAGGGCATGGATAGACAGCTCCTAGCTCTCCTTTGGACATTCTGGCCAATTTATTTGATCTTTTTTGTCTCACTTTCCCCCAAAACAGAAAATGAGGCACCATCACTTCCTTGCACCAGATCTCTGGTTCCTGAGCAAAAAGCACTTATTAGAAGAAGCTCTGAATGGACATAATATCTCATGTTATCATGAGCTATTTCCAATTTAACCATCAGAGGGAAAACACATCTCTTTTTAGGAAGTAATGGAAATACCTGTCTGGGGAAACTTCTTCCTACCAGGTGGTAGGCAAGTGAAGGACTTCATGCACAAGATCATCCCTATAAAAAAAAAAAAAAAAAGCTTTCTCTCTTTAGATGAATGTCCTAATTCTTCTTTCTTCCTTTAAGTCCTGCTAAGATTTTCAACAACGTTCTGTGACAGCAAGTTCCACAGGTCAGCTGTATGAAAAAAAAACCTCCTTTTTTTAATCTCCAGCTCTAAGTCCATTGCCTTTCTGTTTCTCCTGAACAGCTACTGGAACTCTAATGAGGTCAGTTAAAGAAGCACAGCTAATGTATTTTCTGTCACTTACTGTCTTCTCTTGCTGTTATGCTTTCTTTTCATGTTCTCTCTTTCCAATATTCAAGTCCCTAGTGACATCAAGGCTTCCTATTTTTCTTACTTCTCCCTAAATTCTGGTTAATATGAACGTTGCACTGAGAATACCCCTCCAATGTACCTAATGAAATTACTGGTTTTCTCCTTCAGTTGATCTACAAGCTTTGCTTACACAGCTCAATACCACACACACTGCAAATACTTGTGTTCTCCACAATGCTGCACAGGCCTTCCCCCTGAGTAGAAGAAGTGAACACAAAACTCAGGAACATGTGCAGATGATTCCTGTCAATGCACACTGTTACATGTAATTCGTCTACTTCACACTCAAAAACTTCATCTACCCAGCTTTGCTAACCTGTTCCTAAAATCATGAAAACTCTGAAAAAGTTTTCTGAAAAAAAAAGACATATAATCTCTCAACTGCTGCTGCAGAGAGAAGATGTAATCTCCTCTGGCAGAGCTCCTGAACATGCCGCAGCATCGTCAACAAGGGACATGGAGGGCATGACAGGGACACAAAATAATTCTTAATAATCAGTCAAGGAAACATCAACTGTGTGTTCTGATGTTATTATTTTTCAATGGTAAAAGTCAAGTGGGAAAAACAAGCAAGCTGAAGATCCTTTCTAACAAGATACTTTCCCTACAAAAATATTATTTTAAAAGAAAAGGCTCAAAGAAAAGGCTCGTAATTAATGAGAAAATCCTGCTTCCTTCACCCCATATGTCTTGTACAACATTACCTTAGTTTTCCTTAGCATTTCCTCTCAGAAGTGATATATGTGGAATGCTCCAAGCATTGTTTACGTTTCCCTCCAAAACTATAGTTCTATAAAAATCAACACTCCTAACCATGCATGACCTCCATTCTGTCAGTCCCACCTCTGGCTTGAGCTCTACTTTCTGCACCTGAGAAGGAAGGAAGAATGCTCCTTGGGGAAGTAAGACCTATGTAGATTCTGTGACCACCAATAAAATCTTTGTTAGGGAAGTATATTTTCCTTCACGGTAATGTGAGAGTTTAATATCTGCATAGATAATTATTTGGTGGAGGTTTGAAGCAGCTAAATTCTGTAACTCTCTCACCTATATGCTGCAACATTTACTTGATACACAAAACTAAGCTTTCACCAATAAAATTTTCAGTCATAAAAAGAAAAGGAAATAAAATTTATATCCTCTTAATATATCAGTGTTGCATTAGTTACTAAGTCTCCAGATAAGTCAGAAGTCTGCAGTCCTGATATTCAGCATAGTGGAAAACCAACAGAAGGGCCCCGTAGCTATGCTCACAATCTGTCCTCGCAAAACATCTGACAGCTGCAACACTAACAAAATTAACAGTGGATGAATTAGTACCAGACGCTAAACAGTTGCTATAGAAAGACTCATCCATTTCTTTTCTTCTTCTCCCCTTCTTCAACCTGGCTACCCCACCACTTGAAAAAATTAACACTCGGCATCATTTTTTTCTTTTGTTATTCAATAAAAAAAGCACCACAGATCCCCTTTCATACACAAGACTATGAACTCCATGCCATGATCTCCTCAGACTCTTAAAGAAACAGTCTGCAGTTGAAAATGACTGTGTTCCAGTTCCCTTACAGCTTTTGAGCAGTGAACATGCAGATTTGGGATCCCACAAAGTGACATGCCAGAGCTGCAGCTGAACAAGGCCTTTCTTTACAGGCTCTCTGCCCACACCTAACCTCACTCCTATGTACCTTTGCCTGCTCCTTTTAAGCCCTCCCTTCCTTCCCTCCTGCCTTCTTAGGTCTTCTTTCTCTAAGCACTTTCAATTTTTGAGGAAGGACGCCCAGTTCAAATGTTAGCATTTGAACTCTTGCATACTGCGACATCTGAAGCAGGTCGAGTGACGTCCTACAGTGACATCCAAAAAAAGCAAATCCAAATTCATAAGTATTATTCCAGCATTGAACTGGAAATGAGGGCAAGTGTCAGGTGTTAAATTATACAGCTAACTTTACTGTATCTTGAATTCACTGAGCCAACATGAAAATATGTCACCATCCAGCTACGAGATTAAAAACCAAAAATCCATCCAAACTCATCAATACCAATTTATCAAAATTTATATTTTTTATGTATAGAATCCAATTGTGTCATTAGAGAAAAGTAAGCATTTTTACAGGATCAGCCTTCTGCTACATATGAGAAAAACGTTAATAAGAAATTGCTGTTACTTTTTTACTAGATAGCATACAGCCCTAACAATTAGATCTAAGTATATAAAGAACATCATCAGCATACCATCACCTGCTGATAGCTTCAGCATTTCAACCACCCACATCTGTAAGAAATCTAGGAAGTGACTATGCTAAGTACTAAGTAAAACATCAGTATTCTGAAGGACCACTCAGTGTGCACATCCCCAACATGTTTTGCAAGCCAGAAGCAACTACTGAAAATAATGTTATGGCAAAGGCTGGCACTAGGAAGACAATTCCTGGGTCCAACTCTTGGTATCACAGACAAGTATATCCTATACTATCTGCACAATCTGCTTCATAAACTCTGTACCGCAGAAAGGTATGGTCATACACTGCAGACTTGCACTTGAGACAACAAGATCTGTGATGGGGAAAGAATAAATCAAAAAATAAAAAAAAAACACCAAACCAACCAAAAACAACAAAAAACCAAAAATGAGATTGCAACTGGAATCAGGAAACTTTTATGTAAAATATATAAACCCAACCCATTGCTATTAAAAGTCCTTCCCCATGCCCTCCTCCCCAGTAGTTAACGGACCTGGCTTTCTCTGACGTATCCCTCTGAAATACAAACATTTTGTTTCAGTGTAGTTCTTCCTTTTACACATTCACCCTGTCATCTCTGTAGGAAACTTGTTTGAACTTTATTTGTTGAACAGAAAGAGTTTGTGCTAATTCAATGCGAAGACCACAAGTGGTGCATGCCTCTGAGATTAATTTATTAACACAACTTTCTGGCAGTATTCAAGAAGTAGTTTTTACAGAGAATGCTGCAGTAACACAGACTTCTTCCTAGCTGGGACTCCTGTAACCATGCTATGCTCTCTTTTCCATTTCAGCTTTGCTGAAGAGTAGAAAGCCAACTTTAAAATATGAAAAAAGGCTTTGTAAACATGGCATGACAGAACACAGCATTCTCCTGCTTCTACCACTGCAGACTGCTGAATTTGCTGAAACTCCCCTTCTTCTTTTTTATTTATCTCATCACCAATAACAATCAAAAAATCAAAACCTTCTGTCATACCTATCCAGCCCCTTATTTGACTCTGAACACCTAACTTCTTGCTAACAGGATGCAGTTGACACTTCTGATATTGACAATGGAGCTAGGGAAGGATTTATATCTGTTTTGTTCTGTAAGGATAACAAAAGTAAGTAATAGGAATGAAAGCAAGAGATGGTAGAAGTGGGTAGATACATGTCTAAACAGCAAAATTCTACTGCCCACATTAAAATGTTT
The DNA here is from genome assembly GCA_013397135.1 of Pachyramphus minor. Classification (NCBI taxonomy): domain Eukaryota; kingdom Metazoa; phylum Chordata; class Aves; order Passeriformes; family Tyrannidae; genus Pachyramphus; species Pachyramphus minor. The sequence continues at coordinate 518,015 of VYXB01009878.1, read as the reverse complement.
CAGTTTTAGCTGGTAGTTAAAGTATATGCCCATCTTAAAAACCAAAAAACAATACAAGAACAACTAGATAGCTGAAATTTAATACTGCTACACATCACTTGATGACTACACAAGCAGACACAGAGCAGATATAAAATAACTACCACTTTAAAAATACAATGCCATCTCAAGTGTGCTGCATTGTGATTATTTCACAATGAATTTGCTAAGGTGGGTTTCAAAACAAGTTCTATATCAACTTTTCCCTTCTATCGTTAACACTTACTGGGGAAAAAACTACTATTGTTATTTAATCATTTCCCTTCCAATTCTCGGCCAAATTTTATCCTTATAATCACCTTTTTTTGAGACACCCTCAAAACAGGAGGAGTAGTGAGAAAAAAACATATTTTTCTTCCTGATATATTTTCTTCCAGGTAGATAATGATAAAGACAGAACACTGCTGTTCGACTAAAAATCGCTGTAAGGTCACTTTATACATGTTTTCTCTTATAGCTCAAAAGAACCAAAAGGAAGACAAGTACAGTAGAAAAATATAATATTAAGTTTCTGAAGTTCAGTTTTGAGATTAAAGGTAATTACTTATTTCTTTACAGAATTCTATTGTCCCTGCTCTAGTCTAAAAGCTTTTGTTTCTTCATACCATATTTTAAATCCATTGCCCAATAAGGTTGTCCTGGAAAGCCATGGTAGGAGGCTGCAACTCTCCTAATTCTCTTGCTGCAGAACTCTTACAGTTCCATAAATAATACTGTAGTAAATAAATTAACATGCAATATTATTCTTTTTTAAATGTGAGATTCAGTTATACCATCCTCCAGTTACTCTGATTCTACAGCTTCTTTTGCTCGTAAGTCAATATTTAAATACTTTTACCAACTTTTAAATAGGTCTTCTACAGGTGTTTTAAAAAGCAAGACTGTTTGCATCATAATTGAAAGCACCTACAAAGCACCACTGTAAACATTTTCCACACCAAGAAACAGGACTTTCTTTAGGGCTTGTAAGCTCTCCGCAATCTGGAGCCATATGCCGTTTCAGTACTGCTTCAAGTCCTTACTTGTTACACCCTTTTTAATTTTGAATTGATGCCAAGATCAGACATCATTGCAGAGGTTTCCCATCTAAAATCTTGCTCTTTCTTACAAAATGCCTACATGCACTTTGCAGCATTAGCACAGCTTTATGCTAATACTCAACAAAACCTGAAAGGTAATCCTATTTTCTTCAGTTTTATCACGCTCTCTTCTCCCTCTCACACTCAATTCAAAGCCCATTGAACATCAGTGGTTATGAACTGGACCATACATTACATGAAGGGCAGTTACAACCCTGAAGTGCAACAAGGAGTCCTGCAACTTTAAAATATGAAGAAGATATTTTCTGGATTGCCCAGTAAAAATCTAATGGCACCTTAGAAAGTACAAAAGACATTGCACACTTAGAAACACACCACTAAAATTTAAAATTAAATGAATAAGTAAAAGATACTGACAATACATACTTTTGACAAAGCTGGCTGAACAGCACTTTGGGAGAAAGAGGACCTTTTCCAGCCTCCCTCATACTATGAAGGAACAAGAACATCGCTGAAGTCAAAGGTCCCGGGCTGGAAAGGTTTACCACCAAAGGATCCTTCAAAACAAAGGTAAAATGCACATCAGATTTCAAAGACTTCTTTCAAGTTACTACATTCATGATAAAGAGCAATGTAACTTTGGTCTTAAGAGTGTTCTGGGGTGGGTTTTTTAAATGTTGATGTCATCTATAAGGTTGACATAATTGAAGAGAAAGCTTATTGTTTAAGCCGTAATAGTCGCAAAACCTAACAATTCTTGTTGAGAAAATTGGTGGTAACCAATAGTTTTGGAAACAGGTATGTCATTGAGCCAGTCTGATTCTCACAAAAACAAACTACCTTCCTGTATTACCTGCTTTACTCTTACTCCCACATGGCACTGAAACTCAGCTGGAGAGACAACCCAAGTGACCACCTCCGTGGGCCAGCGTAAGACAGTGCTCAGTTACCCTGTTACCCAACCTTAGGAACAGGGTGGCCAGCTTCTCTGGCCTGTGAGCCACACACTGAGATTTCCACACCTCCAGCAGGCACAGAAACACACCCGTTTTGTCCAGAAAGCAGATCCACACAAAATTTAAGTGCTACAGATACACACAAATATGAAGTATTTGCTTTACATACACTATTGAAAGGTGGAAAAATGCCCCTTACCAAGTGGGAAGCTGCAGGTTTCTACATTACTACTAGTTAGACTACTGCAGCCCTCTAATTTTGAGTTGACAAACAAAAACAAAGACCAGAAAATACAGCCTTTGTTCCAAAGACCTTATTTACATTGTAAGCATTGTCATTAAACAAAAAATAAATCTTTCAACCTTATGGCCATGCAAGTTGCACAGCAAGCATAAGACAACATTTTACTGGCTTTCTAAGCCTTTGGGCACAAACAAGCTCCAGACCTCCATTGTGGCTCAGGATAACTTAGTGAAACATGTGGCTGCTCAGAACTACCACTGGAGGAAATAGAGACAGCAATGCAGTGAATTTCACACTATTCTTGCCTAGAGAGGCTATGAACATCACCTACAGCAACACAGAGAAATGTTCATCATTTCAGAGGTACCTGAAACAGAATACCACCCCTCTACCCTCACTGCCACCAGAAAGCTCCCAGCAAACAGCAGGAAAAAAAAAGGAAAAAAAAAGGAGACAAAAATCTTCTGTAACACTTCGCTTTAACCAGCTGAGGGAAAGGGGTATTATCTTTATTGCCAACAACATATGAAAATCCAGGAACAGCAGGATATTCTTTGGATAATAGCCACAGAAGTGTCTTTCCCATATGCCTGCAATGAGCTCGAGGACAACAAATTTTTTTCATCAGTGAAATTTTGCCTCTCTCATTTTAGTCCTCTAGCATGTGAAGCACATAATAAATTTTAGAAGCCTTATCAATGAAGGGCTTGGACAGACTGGAATAAAACATTTTATTAACACTTTCTAGAGCCAAATAGACTATTTTCTGTATCATACATTCATACTGAAGAAATTCAAACAAAAATAAGCCAGCCTCTCTTACTTAAGATCAGGCATTATTTGATACTTCAATATCACGAAATGTGAAAGCAAGTCGTTATTCCTCCTCCTCCTCTGGGGCTGAATAATGATTTTTGTAAAAGGAATGAGTTCACATATAACATAAAACAGCTAAACAATTAAAAGGTAAAAGAAATGGGAGAGTAACAGTGTGCCTTTGACAGAGGTGTGACTTCCTGTCCTCCAGCTTCTTCCCACATTTCCCCAAATTTGTATTTCTCACTGCATACTTACCAATTGAGAGTCTGAAGCATGACAGATTTTTAACTTTGTTCCTTTCTCCTTCATCTCATACATCAGTTCATTTAGTACATGAGTCTGTGCCAAGTTCTTAAAGAAAAAAAAAATCAAAACCCACAAGAAACATGCTGATCTTTCAATTACACAGTTTTCTTTAGTTACATATTCTAGCTGCAGGGGTAGACAAAACCAAATCTATTTCATAATGTATAACTGAGGTTTAGGTCAGACCACCAGGAGAAGCACTAGAAAAATCACTAACCTGACTTGTTTCTAAAATTGCATCTATTTCTATTTCTGTAACTTCAAAATAGTTTCCTAGTAATAACTTTGTGATTTTTGTTGAATAATAAGATTCATTAATTTATTTTTTTATGGTGAGGACATTAGTATCAGAAATCATTTGTCTCTTTTAAACTCTGCAGGCCCTCTCATCATGCCTCATAAAGCAAAATGGCTTTTGCACAGTGAAAAGCATTACCTCCCTGAATTGAGGAGAGAAACCAACTCAACATTGTTTCTTTATTTTTTATTAACTTTGACTGCAGATCCTTCCATTCTCTGTGATGTCCTAAGTACTGACAGACAACAATTTGCAGTAAATCTATTCCTTACAGTTTTAGTATTTATTTACTGAATTTTGTAATCAACACTATAAACACAAGGTAAAGTGTACCAGTGCAGAACACCTTTATAGCAGTTTTCCCTCATTTGTTCACTCCTGTCTGCAGACACAGAGATGTCTCTGCTCAGCTGACAAGCAATGGGATGGTCCAACATAAAACCTACTGAGGCCACTGCTTTTTTTGAGGATGTTGGATTAGTTGTATACACAACATCAATAGAAGTGTATAACTCATTCCTCTTATTCTATTATGAAAAAATCATAATCAATAAAAGTAATTTTATAACTGCATCCATTGTAGGGGCTTAAAATCATCACAATGTAGTGTGCAGACATTTACATTACACACAAAGTACCACTATTCACACCACCAGTATGGTAAATACCTTGCATTACTCATGACTGCTAAAGCTGAACTACAAATAAAACCACATGCTAGAGTACAACCCACACACATATGCAGTATGTAAAACACTTGACTTTTTCACTTGTCTTATTACTGTGCAAAATGCTACTGATCCAAGAATTCTTTTTTGCTATAACAGGAAATATTCCTTGGACAGCAAGGAGTAAAAAGAATTTGAAAAGGACCTTCAGAAAGCAGAATGAAGACTGGTAACTGAGAACCTTTTCTGAAGACCACAGATTATACAGATTTAGTATTTCTGAAATCTATGAAAAGAAAGTGGTATGATCTTTCCATCTTACCTGCATGACAGCATTAAAAAAGCAAGTATTTCCCAAGTTATTTATTCCTTTAACTGGAATTGATGCACCATTACCAGAACTTTTTCCTTTCAGTATTTCACTTGTTTCACTGTTTTCTTCATGAAGACGTAAGATTTTTGATGAACCTAAAATTAAACTATAGATTAATATGACTATGTAATAGCATAGTTTTATCAATGTAGTCCTTCCATCATTATGTTTATCCATTTTAACATATGTGGAAAGATACCTTGATGATACTATAAGATGCTACTTTATGCAATCTCACCAGTTAAAGCCCTGGTGGGGAAAAAGTCCCCAAATCCCCCCCCCAACAACTACATACATCCAACAAAACCTTCCACAATAATCATACTGTCCCATAAGGCTGTAACTGCTAAAATTAAGCAAGCAACAAATAAAGTAAAATGAGCTCTGTTAGTTTGTTAACAATAGGCAGTGGAGATGTACATTCATCAGACACATTAGAAACGCCACACAAAGGCTGCTTTTCGGTGCATTTGAAGAGAGGCAACCAAAAGTTACCACCTGAATGCTGCAAGTTTTTATCAATTATTGCACTCCATTCGAATTGCCTTGTCAACAGCCCAATTGGAGTCATTATCAGTTTGCTCAAATGCTACATTTGCTCTTCAACCCACCTCCCTTTGTCACAGCCTGAGGACTTGCTAATACAGCCCACATACATACGATGCTAGTGTTTTAATTTCAAGTAACAAAAATTTGTAAAACTATGCTACCAGTATAACATCCACATAATTCCCTACTTCCCTTATTATTTAAATAGATGAGGGCAGCAAAGTTAGACAGTCATTAACTTGTAGCCTAGAGGTAATGGAAAGACTTGAGATAACAATATTTAGCCTTGAATTCTACTAGCAACTTTCATATTGTCATGGTTGCAGGACTAAATATGAACATTACTGACATCTGCAGTGTCTTAAATATTGATTAACAATGCACATCAATGTAAACGAGTTATGGACTTAATAGATGCCAAGAACTGTGATGCTACAATCTCTGTCTTGACATATGAATTCATGTATTTGTTCTAATGAGTTTCACATTGAAGTCTCATTAGTGTTCTTGAGAAATAACTAACAGACCTATTTACGTTAATGAAATTCTCATGCCAAAAGGTTCTTTTATGTACACTCCTAGGTAGCCTCTTGCTTAGAAGATGAAAAAATATAATTATATAAAGAAGTCATTAAAATAACTGTTGTATCTGGCAACAAGCTTCTGAAGCAGTCTCCCTGCACCCTACAGTACCATCAAGGAGTACCTATTTTTCCAAATTGTATCAGAGTTTGTCAAAACACAGTTAGAGGTGCTTTGCTGTTTAAAAACATTTTTTAATGTTCTTGTTAATACTGCTTACACAGCTTTAAATTACTCCCCACTCGTGTGGAAAATTAAGACAGTGCAAGGGCAAAGTAAAAGACTGAGTTCTTGAAAAAGGAGTGTTTTTGAATGCAATGATTGACAAACGAGCTGCTCACACCCTGAAACACTCACTGTTTTACGGGCTACATGCAGCAACACCTTTTAATTGGCATGCTTACAAGGGGCATGCTTATCCACCCACAGAGAGCTCCAGAACAACCATAGCAGGGGAATAGGAGCTCCAAATATTTGCAATTCAGAAGCATTGCTCACTCTCAAAAGTTTAATAATATAAGTGGAGATGTTCTCCCCTCAGAGAACTGGGCCACGTAGAGTAGTGCTGGGGAGAAGAGATGGTTAAAAAGGAAAAAAAAAGAAGGGGAAAAAAACCAAAATTGTGTAAATAATTTGTGTATTAGTATACCACAGTTGTTGCATTTATCCATCGGCATTCAAAAACATCTGGGACAGCATCTTAAAGTAAACAATGTTCACAAAGCCATCTGGACAAAACTGCAGGCAAAAATTAAAGCATAAGCATATGGAAAAGCAGATTTTTCTCTTCCCTTTAGCAGTACAGGATGACAAATGTCAAACCTAGATCTGTCCACGCTTCACTGTGCTATGCTTTGCAGCACCACCTGGCTCTCCTTGCACAGCCACCAAATATGGACAGCACTGCCACAGCGGACCATATCTGCAGGGCAAACTCGATAAAAGCATTTCTCTTCATGGTTAAATGGCAGCTTCACACAAGTAGCAAGGTTCCATTTGCTGAACCTTACATATAAATTATTTAAGGGAGGGAAAACAAAGCCAAAGCATCCAGCTTTGCGATAAGAGCTGGATGAATACGCAATTATAAAACACAATAAATGAGAACCAGACATCCGATTACCACAAAGCTGGATAATTAGCATAGGGATAAAGAGAAGTAGCAGTAAATTGGGAAAAGGCCTGGATGTTGTTATCGAAGTCTAGGAACTTCCTTTCACTCAGGAGTTTTTAATAACTGTTTCTTCATTTTTTACTACTTTTACAAAACCAATCCACATGACATTTTACTCGGTTATTTTCTATCTGTGAAAAAGTCTTGAAAGAAAAGTTTTGCTTTGACATTGCAAACATTATCTGCTGCCTTGCTTATAAGACAGGTATTTCTAAGGACATAGACAGAGCCAGAGGAGAAACAGCAGTTTTTAATTTAGCTCTGCTCACTATACCCAGCTCAGTGATAAATGACAGACAGGCCTGAAGCTGAATGTTTACTTGACATGTGAAGAGTTGGTCAGTCTTAATAGGACATGCTGGTAACGACTGTGATAGCTAATACTTCTACAGATTGGGGCTGGAGGGTCCTTCTGCAAGATTAACCCAAGGCTACAAGCATGTTATTAATCAAAAGGCTAATATGTAATTTTTTAAAGTGAATTTGTACTGAACAGCTGTTTCATGGACTCTTGCCGGCTCAATCTTGCAATCCTGTAATATTTTAACAGGCGTGTTTTCGGATATGAAAAGTGACTTTTAAGCCAGCATAGACACAACAAGGATCCCAGCGAAAGGATTCCATCAAAATGGCTGTCATCTGCTGCTGCCCACAAGGACCTTCAGCTCCTTGCCAAACAGGAAAAAAGAAGTAGTCCAAGCCATCCATCCACATGCAGTAATACTTCTTATAAAGGACCTTATTAACAGTAATGAGAGCAAGGTGGGTGAAAAGCACAGAAGTAATTAAATTCATAGACCAGTTTCTGCCCATAGCTCATTATAACATCATTCAGAGAGTTGACATGATAACCCTCAACCTCTCTCCCCTTCTCAGGTAGTGTGGACATCAGCCCCAGGCAGGCCTGTCCCTCCACAGCAGAGACAGAGTATTTGACTGTGCCTGGGGCTCACACATTCAGACTTCCCTCTGCTGGGCTCTTTCTGCTGTTTTGCTGCAGAGGGGGCCTTCCTAATCCAGTCACACAAGGAAAACTCTCACTCAAGTTGTGCCTTGACCACCACAACCTCTTTTCCCCTTGATAAAGTGTATCTGGCTGCAGAGACGCCCTACCTGAGCACTCTTCCAAGACCCATTGCCCAGCTCTCCATCAAATTCATCGCACCCTACTGACCAACTCTTCGTAGGCTTCTGGTCCCACCATGACATCCACCTCCAGCACTCACTCGTTCAGCCATCAGACAGCTGCATTTGTGCATAGACACAACCTCCATGCTCAGCAAAGCTTCCCGACATCACCCTGCTCTCCCCCATGCTAGAAAACTCCCTTCCCACCAGACCCATGGGAAAGAGGGCAGCAGCCAGAGACTGCCTGCAAACCACCCTTTTCTTGCCATTCTTTTCTTTTGCCTGCTTCTGCTCACTTGTAGTTTTATCTCATAAGCTCTCAGGAGGCAGGGAACATGGTTTTGTCCCACAGTTGCACAGGACCAGCGCTGTGACTGATTCCTAAACCCTGCGTTAACACAGACAATGATTCATTCCACGGAGCAAAGCAAGTTACTGGACCAGGTGTACAAACACACATGGTGCTGACACATCCACTTGCAAAAGACGTCCAGAAAACTTATCATGTGTTCCCTATCCATTTGCTCTGCCAGTATTACAAACGCTTGCAGTGCACATGGACTTCTGTACCGCCCTTACTGAAACTGAGCTGTGCCTGGGGGTGCAGATGGTATGCAAGCAAGAAGATAAATGACATCAAATTTTTCTTTCAGCTAGGAGAGTAAGCACTTTTGCTCATCTTTTCAATGCAACTTTTTTTTTAATTAAAAATGAGAGTTCCAGGAATACACACTTTTATTCCAAGGTCAAGCCTTTTCTATTGAATACAACTCTGGTACTTCAGCTGAAGGTCTTCACAGTAAAAGCAAGGTTAATAGACTGCCTTTCTTTTACTAAGTTCTTATCATGCTGTATTATGAAATGCTACTAAATTGTCTGGCACTCCTTTTTATTTTAAAAAATTTAATTTTTTTTGTTCAACACTGTACAACAATGAGAATCTAACCCTTAGACAAATAGCACAGTTTTCTTCTAAAATGGTCACTAGCTTTACATTTTAAAAGCCCAATTTCTCTTGCAGTGTTAGAATCACATCAAAATTAATTATCAAAAAACTGCAATTTTATTTCTCTGAATCTGCCACAATGTTATAAACTAATGACATCTGCACAGTGAAAAAGCAACCTATTTAAGCACAGGTTTTGGTCCCCTACACTCAGATGACTTGTGCTACACCTCACAAATAAGTAAGTACATGGACATGGAAGGAAGGAATCTGTGAACAAAAATGACAGAATGCCTAAAAAAAGCTTTTGCCAGTGATTCAGTTTTCATCCCTTTGCAAGGTGTACAATTAACCACAGCCCCTAACAGGTATACACATTCGAAAGAAAATTTACGACCAATAACAGAAATGTCTTTTAGCTGAACTGTATTTCAGATTTGGAGACTCAATATATTCTGCTTTACTTTGCTAGGTAATTTTAAATAGACAGAATGGTCTTACATGACTCCAATGTACATGAAGTAAAAATCACTTATGAAATAATACAACTTTTTTCAGTGTGATCCTTTGTCAACTGCAGACGAACGCAAATCTGAAAAATTACTCATCGCACTGTTTGTTTTTCCATACAAGTTAACAACTATTACTTGTATTGTAAAATTATATATATTTTTATACATCTGTTATTAGATGTATAAAAATAGAAAGAGATGTATTAAAATAGAAATCAAGTTTCTAACTTTCATTTATTGGCAAATCTGGGCAGCTGAACTCACTAGCAAAATCTCATTCCTCTGTTTGACCATCCCAACAATAAATTTAACTAAAAATTTGAGAATATATATTCTTTCTTCCCATTCTATTGCCACACAAACCAATTTAATTAACTGTTCCATAAAAAAACCTATGCAATCTTATGCCTCCACTGACATCTAATTTGTCTTTTGTAAAGGAAAATACCCATAATATTCACTTTGAAGACTGCAAAACAATTTGTTTTCTCCAGCAAATGAGCAGACACACAGATTGCAATGTCTCAGCATGGTTCCTGTGTACTACATGTGCATTATGTCCATGTGAAGCTCACAAGTGTGCCACACGGACAATACTGCACCTGCCTTTCTGTGGAAATCATCATGGCCTGCTAACCTTTTCCACAAAACAAATTTCTGGGTGGTACACCCTGGAAAGCAATCTTGCTTTATTCTTCCATCTTGTGTCCAACATGACCTCTTAACCAAACAGACTCCTTTTAAAAAAAAAAAACCAAGGGGGGAGGGGGAAAAAGCAGGCATTGCTGGGTACAACAAACCATAGGATCAGATGCGAAAATCACACAGCTGCAAGCATTCTTTTGGGAACCCAGCACTGGGATTTATCTCAATCGCTTAATGTAATTACAAAAGTCAGTCATGTAGTAGTAATGTAATTTGCACATTTTTACAGCTGAAGAGAAGTTGAATCTGTATGAGAGGCCGACTGAAAAGCAGGGATCCTGCTGCCACACTATTCCACCACATTAGTACCAAATGACAAGCATTTTGCTTTTGTTTATTTTCCCAGATGCATTAATTAGGAAATCTATATAACCCTCGCTCACATGTTTAAACTGATTATTTTATCTTTAAATGAATCCTGCACTTTTGAGAACTGGAAAAAAACCTTGCAGCCCTCATCTGCTACTTATATCCATGTTCATACTGCATCTCTACAGAAATTTCTACACAATGTTATTTGAATTTTAATGATGCACCATGCCAACCAGTTGTTACAACAAAAAGAAATCCAGACATAAGACAGATTGTTGTTACAGTGCCACATTCTGATATGAAAACTGTCTTCATTTTGACTGCTTTTTTAGGAAGAAATGGAAAAGCAATGAGAAAAAAAAGCACAGGACTGATTTTTAAATGAGAAATGTGAATTAAGTGGGTAATTGTCAGCTTTACACTGCTTGTTTCTCTCCAGTTATTTTCATATTTTTAAAATTATTTTATATTTTTAATGGCTAAACAAACAAAATAAATTTTAAAAAATCTATGCCAACTAATACTTTCAAGCATGATAGTTACACTGAAAATATCAATAGAACATGAAATAAAATGCTAAACTAAATAAAAGTTAAACAAAAGTAGAGTTAATTCTCACAGTTATTCATTGTGTCCTTTGTGTTCTGGACAACAGGAGGAATTACATTTCAATTTCAGATTCTATTTTTTAAAAATCCTTAAAGGTAGTCTAATTTAAATAAAAGGAAAAACCTTACACAGATTTCTGTAGGGGAAGTAGCAAGTGTGTCATTTATCAAAACAAACCAAGAATGCCAACTCTGGCTGGGAGTTCCCTGTCATGTATTTCTTTTACAAATACATGACTGTTTTCCAGCCTCTTCCAGCAAGCAGCCTGGTCGAAACGGAGTGTCCCAGGCAAACAGCTTTTTCCTCTTTCCCTTGACACTTAAAAAACCCAGCAAATCATCTTTGGGGGCCAGTGGTCCCAGACCTTTCACTTTGGATCATTTGGATCACAATGTGATCCAAACTGCTCAGCACAGCCACAGTGGAGAGGATTACAGACTTCCAGTTTTAAAACATCACTGGAAGTACACATACCCACTTTTTACATGAATACATTACATTAACTGAAAGAAACACTACAGCATTTTCATTTGCAGGAAAGTTGCAACAACCACTTATTACACGTAAACTTGAAACTGAAGCTGTGAACAAAAGTAAAATCACATACTGTATTTTCACTTCTCTGAGAAAAAAGATGTAAAAAAGGTAGCAATTTATCAATTTATTACAATTGAATAATTTAACCAATTTAACTTGTGACTTGATCAAAATATAATATTTCTAAGTGGTCCCTCAATTTTTTCCACTGGAAAAAAAACGTAACACCTCTTAAAACCAGTAGAATTTACGCACATGGAGCTAGAATACCTTGTCTAATTCAGTAAGGCAATCCTCCATTCTTATTTCTAACCAGCAGATTATCTCAGCTAAAAAATGCAACCACTTGTTTACTCAAGCTGGTTTTTGGGAAGAAAATCTTAAATTCAATGCACTCTTAAGTCACAAGCCAGAAATACTGCCAAGTATGTTACAGGAGAGATGAATAATGTCAACATTATCAAGAGCAGACAGGTGAGGGCCACACATACAAAGTTCTATCAGCAATCACATATATTGAAAAGGTATATTAGGCTCCTCACATAAGAAAATCATTTAATACTACTTTCTACTAATAGAAACAAGCACTCTACAAATTAAAAGCAAATAGTAGAAATGAATATTACATACAACAGAATATTAGAAAATCCACTTAAACAAATTTGTTTAACTGTATAGAATGAACTTAAATCAGAAAAATTGTATCTTTGATACATCCATACTAGGAAAATTTAATTCTCTTATAGTATATGTATAGTGTATGTTTCAACACATTTTTCGTGCATTAATTTATATTGCATTACATTTAAGGTAACAACTTCTCTATGATAAACCTTTTTCATTACAGACAAAATTTGGAAAAACTGTCCTATAGTGCCCAAAATAATTTTCAAATGTAATCAAACTGTAGAAAAAAGTGACATTATGTTTTGAGAGGCATTACTTGCCCAAGAAGTTGTGCAATCACAAATTACATTATAGTCGTATTATACATAATTTTTCAGTTGTATTTTTAATGTGACTCAAAATCTGAAGTTTTTAGTCAGTACATTACGGGTGTCTCCATATAAAACTTTTTGTGCAAACTTACTTGGTTCAGCCCTGGCACCATGTTTTTGAAGGAAGTCAACTATCTGAGCCAGAACCTTTTTGTTGCAATGTGTTGACAGCTCTTCATCACATTCATAACACCTAAACAAAAGAAGAAACAAACAGGAATTCAGAATATCAGCATACACCTCCCAGCTCTAACAAGCCTCTCAAGCAACTTTACAAAAATTACTTAAGATCTAGGTTTCAATTTTTCACACTAAAAAGAGGGATAGAATTGAATTCCCTCATCTTTTATATGCTCATCTATAGATCAGTCCCAATTCACTTACAGATTTAAATATCCTCAGAGAATCCAAAGGACAATTTTCTCTCCAGAAAGCCTCCCTTTCCTCTATAGAAAGTATTAATTTTCTCTGTCAGAATCATGCTATACCATGAGAAGACACTCCTTTAAGTTATGTGTATCCTTATACATGAGCAAACACAAACCCCTGCATACTCATTCTTACCATATGATCCATGTGCTGAGGTTGATAACGATGCAATGAGGTTCTGTGCGTGCTGTTTGGAAGTGTTTCAGAGAATGCTGGCCTTCCGAATTCTTACTACATCCCTAAAAATGGAAACATCAACACAGTAAGGGGGGAAAAAAGGAAAGAAGGAAAAGACTATATTATTAGTAAATAAATGACAAAAGCGTCACTTTTGAAAATTAGACAAGAAGCTATTCTGCCCTCCCCATTTAGCATTCTCAAGGATTGAAAGGATTTAACATCCTTTATAATCCAGTGTTATAAAGATACCAATTAAATTTTTTTACTAATAAAGGAAAATCAATGACAACACAAAACCAAAACCTCATCTTTTCTACTTGGAAAAAACAGATAAAAGTATAGAGATTTATTAGTTTTGTTTTAGTTGAATAAAAATAATTCCTAGCTTTTGGAAAAGTATTAAATATGTATCAATAGACAGAAAAGGATGTCATTCACAAAAGTAAGAATGCTCTAAAAACTGTGAATTTGTAGCACATTTGTAGCATTTATGTAGCATATTTGTTCCACAGAATATCAAGGAAAGGACAGCATAGGTAACCCTCACTGCTCAAGAATGCCAAATGTATTCCAGACAGCAAATGAAAAACGCAGATAAAGTGTTTTGCACTAAAAAGCTACTCAGAACACACCATTTATGTACATAGCATAAGCATTTGCAATTTTTCAAGTATCTACAGAGTGGGACTTTCAGGACTGGTCTCTGAATGAGACATGAGTTTTGGAACCTGTTAACAGCATGAACATGAAGAATCACACAGATTTAACTCCCTTTAAAAACCCTCCTTAACTAGAAATTTTCAAACAAGATACAGGAGTCCTCCTCAAATCTAGTTAACTATCTTCTGAAGCCTGTTTCTTTGCAAAATCAAATCTATTCAGATTATACTGGGAGCAGCTGGCTTTACTGTCCTTACTATAGCAAAACCTACTGAAAGTATAAGAAAATTGTGAAATGCTTTGTTCAGGCAACTATTGGCTGAACCAAACCTCACATTGCCCATAAACTGAATTTTTCTGTATCAGGCTTTCCTTCACTCACAGGAAGGAAACCTATGCAAGCCCCTGGGGTCAGAACCTGCCCAAGACCAAGATTTGAGATTATAATTGATCCAATCTAATGGCTAGCTGCCATGGAAGCAGCATTCTCACTCCAGCACAGTCCTTTCTCCCTGGTTTCAGTCAAATCTAGCAATTGAGTGTCCACAGTACAGGCTGATTCAGCAATATACATTTGGTTTTTCTTTCATTTGTATTTGTGGGAACTTCTCCCAGATGAGCCATCTGAATGGATGCGTTTTGCAGCCACACAGTTCCTGGTGCCAATTCTCTGTAAATGGCAAGAGCATACAGATGAAGAACAGAGAAAAGGCAGGACCATCACTCAGTAATCATGATGACAAACCACACCATAACACATAAAGCTAACCAAAAACACTGCCTAAAAACAAGACAAGAACATAATTTCACATCCCACTTCCCTAAAGCAGTTGAAGCGTGGACTCTCACAACTAAGCACTATGTCACACTGTTTCGCTGAAGGTAATGAGATGACAGACAGACAAGGGCTCACACCAGTCGTGTCCTTTAGAAAATCCACCTAAATTTAGCTCATGTGCTCACCTGAGAGCCACACTTGAGACACAGCCATATGTCTGAGGGTGCCGTGGGCTCACCATCACTCATCCGCCGCTCCTTCAGACATTCTGCACACATGGACCAGACACTCTGAGCCACCGCTCTCTTCACATGATGCACATCCACTGCTTGGCTCACGTGCTGGCAGGTTAAGCCTAGAGAAAACAACAGATACTCACCTTTATCCATTAAAAATAACAGCTATGAAAGGGAGCATGTGTATACTACAAGAGCATAATCTCCAACGAATTCAGCATTAGGAAAAAAAAAACCAGCAAAGAACTAGAATAGGAACGATCAGCCAGCTGCTCCCCATATACTGAATTTTATGAAGGACCTATTTCAGTCTTTCTGTAATGAAAATTCTTTTCAAGTCAATAAATGCCACCTCTTAAAACCAGAAAACTACTTTGTAGAAAAGTACAAGCACTACTTTTGTATAAAACTAATTTCCCTGGGTTTTGACAGTAAAACACTACACAAATCTATTTTTGCACACAACAACAAGTTGACCTTCTTTTCAACCCATAAAGAAAGATTTTCAAATACCCGTGCATCCCTAGTACAACTGCTCATTCTGAACATGAATATCAACCATTCTTCTCTCTCATATTTTTTGCACAAATTCCACTATAATATCACAGAATAAGGTAGGTTTGCAGTAACCTCTGAAGGCTATCTTGTCCAAACCCTCATTCAAAGTAGAGCCAAATACTTATTAGATCTGTTTGCTCATGGCTTTGGTCAGCTGAGTGTTGAATATCTTCAAGGACAGAGGTTATACCAACTCACTAGAAAACCAGTTTTCTGTCTCACCACCCTCAGAGTGAAAATAAATTCCCTCACACTTAGTCAAATTTTCCATGGCCTAACTTTTGTCTGTTGCCTTTAGTCCTCTCATTGTGGACCTCCTAGAAGAATCTGGTTCTGTCTTCTCTGTAACTACCATCAGGCAGTTAAAGAAAGAAATTGTACCTTCACTTCATTGGTTGAACAAAGACATTCCTTTTAGCCTCTCTTCCCACACCATGGTCTCAATCTCCTTAACAATGCAGAGGGGGTGATCCACTGGCCTCATTCTGACAAGTCAGTGTCCTTCTTGTAACAGGAGGCCCACAACTGGACACAGCACCCCAGATGAAATCTCACCCATGCCGAAAAGATGGAAGGAATCATGTACTTTGCCTGCCCTGTGCTCTAATTAATACAGTCCTGCATACAGTCAGCATGAACAGCACAGCTTGGTTTTATTCAGTATGTGCATTAGGACCCCCAGGACCTTTTCTGCAAAGCTGCTTTCAAGCCTTTAATTCCCACTCTGTAACTGCATGTGGTTATGTCCAGGTGCCAAACGCTCCACTTGCCTTTATTGAACTCAGACAAGTTTCAGCCAGCCTAAGTCACTCTGAATGGCAGACCTGCCCTCCAGCATATCAACTGCTGTGAAGGTGTCAAAGCATAGCCTTATAATGACATCACCCAGCTCTCTCAGCACCTTCAGGTGCATCCCATCTGATCCCATGGACTTCTGGACATGCAGTTTGTTGAACAGTTCTCCATCTTCTTCTCTAGACAATGTTAGGGTCTGCCATTGGGGTCAGGGGACAGAGAAGATCAAGTGAAGAGCTTACAAGTGAAGACAGAGGCAAAGTAAAAACTGATTTCCTCAGCCTTTTCCCACGTCCTGTGTCCCTAGGTCCTCTGAACCCTCATGCAGCAGGTTTACACTCACCTTGGCTATCATTTTACTGTCCTGGTATCCATACAGGCCCATCTTAGACTTCACACCCCTCATCAGGTCCAACTCTAACTGAGGTTCATTTACCTAATCTCTAATCCTGCACCCTCTGAAGCCCTGCAAGGGCAGCCCAAACATGCCATCACCCTCTCTGCCCTTCCTCTTTTTTCCTCTGAGCTCATCTGGAAGCTCTCCATTCAGCCAAGCAGCCTCCTGCCACATGTGCATGACCTTACACGGAAAGGAAAGGACTGTTCTGCTTTGAAGAGGTTGTCATCGAAGATCAACCAACTCTCCAGCCCTTCAGGGCAGGCATGTAGAACAAGAACTGATCCTGTCATAAACAACTGACTGGGGATATTTTGTTATACATTCAAACAAGAAAAGTATTTCATGGTACTTTTTTATTGTGGTTTTCATCAGTCAATATGGAATTTATTAGTCCTCAACCTCAGAGACAAACATCACCTAATGTACTTACCTGAAATATCATCTGAAGAGTCCTCATCCTGTGGCCTGTTAGGCCTTTTGCTTCTCTTCGGCTTCTCGGGGTTCGTTCTTGACGGATCTTTCACCCGCATCTGTTACTTACTAGGAAAGAGAGAGAGATGTTTTATTGTCATTGCTATGTAAATGCTTCACCAAAAGTAGTAAGTTTGAACTCTAAAAGGACAAGGTAAAATCACACATTCAAACCTCACCAACACAGTGTTAGGCTCGGACTAATGTCAGCTACTGTGTAACAAGGAGTATGAATGTGTCAGGAGTGAACTGGTAGCAATGTCACTAGATCAGTTACACTACATGACATTATGAATTGTATCTGTGGCATCAGGGGACACACACACACACACACTTCTGTTTGTGCTGTTAAATATTTGAGATACCAAGATTTTCTTTATTTTTGTTTTTGTAAAGCAAATTATTACAGAGCTCCAACCATACCTTACCAGAAAAACTTCATCAAAATAAAAGTTTCTCTTCCTTAAAACCTTTGGAAAGGTTACAGCCATCCCTTACCCTTGTCAAATTCCCTAAAAGCTTTTGAACAATTTCAAACACTCTAAGTAAATACAAAAAGTCTTCCAAACCTGATTAAAGTGTCCTATCCTATGAGGGATGACAAACTGGAATACAAGCTGACCCCTCTATTAAACATCAAAGAATCCATAAGGATGAAGCCTCTCATAGGAAATTTGGGTCATTAATCAAGGAGTCCTATAAGGAAGAGAATTAAAGCATAGATATTTGCCACAAAACATAAAAAAAATACACAGAGATTTCAGCACACCAGTCATTTCATCAAAATTCAAATGTGAATTCACTAAAGGAGTGTAGCTGTGCATCACACAAACAGCTGCTGAGGCTTAGCTTATAGTTTGTCTTTTAACAATGTGCTTCATAAAAACAAATTGGTCCAACCATATATGAAGCATACGAACATGAGATGATAGTCAAATATTCATACACTGCAAACTGTGAGTGATTCTGTTTAGAAAAAAATGATGTCTTGCTGTGTACAGAAAACAGGCTAGTAATGTCACCTGAGCCACCAGTACCAAACATTTTCAACTGTGGTACTGCAGTTATGTATAGGAAAACTCTAAAATGCCCTACATTTGGGAATAGTAAAAGATACATTATTACTACACATCAATTAATTAAGTTTGCCAAAGTGTAGAAAGTTAGCCTACTTAAGGCTTTCTAATCTTCTCTGTACATGCATTTAAACCTTTGTATTACTGAAGCTCTGAGAGACACAGGAGTCAACCAGTATATTGAACTCAATATTCTCTCTCCTTTCTTATCCATTAAGCCAATCAGCAGAACAGTCATCAATATTGATACTAGAGCACCAACATCAGTGGTATCTCAACAGCCTGCACTGAAGCAAAGCAGGCAATCTGTACCTCAGAGGTCCTGTTCCAGGTTCCTTGCAGATCTGGACAGATACCCCTACACCTGCCCCCCATACTATTAGAGCTGGAGGTTTTCTGCATGAAGGTATAGGTTACAGGTTTGCCTTGGATGAGTCAAATTTCTGTAGAGTACAAAAGAAGCCTTTACTCTCCGCTTCTTTGCAGCAACAGCTTCATGGCTCCTCGACCTTTCAAAGTACAATGCATTTTTTGCAGAATGCTACAATTACATAGAAATTAGTTTATACTATATTAAATACCATGATGTTTTTAAATTACAGCTTTAAAATTTTCCTATACTTACACTTATAAAGCTTCAAATGCTTAGACATGCAAATGACAAATGCTACTGAATTCAGCTTTGCTGATTTCACAGGTTCAAAATTCCTGTTTATACAGTAAGAAAGATCGAAATATTCCAGCCCTTGACTATTTATGTTGAACAAATGTTAGCACACCTAATGTCCATCAGCAGCCATGCATATGGCATCCCCAGAACACGAAAAGACTCCAACAGCTTCAACTGTGTATTTCTGCCTTGGCACCTTATCATATATATCCAAGCTTCATGTGAAACCACCCATCACCACTTGTCACACTACCGCTTAACTGAGCACAGGATTCATCAAAACATGTATCAAACAGTAAGGCCGACACAACTGCTGTTAGAAACCCCAATATTTTGCACTAAATTATGTAAAGAGTCAATAGCAAAGTCAGCAAAACTGTCCTCCCTAAAGTAACATAGTTGTGTTTAGGTTATTCAACATTGACATAAACAATCTACAAGTTCCTTTCAGCATAACAATTTTGATCTCTTTGGACAGATTATGTAAGACTGTCCAAACCATAGACTTCACCCCAATGAGTCATGTTCATATCACTACATTTTCAGAGCTCAGATAAATAATTATGGGCCCAACCAGCTGAAATACAAGCAAAGCTTCTACCACCTGTGAAATCCTGTGGCCCACAGAGCAGGTGACACAAGCCAGATTGATGCACACAAAGCCCACTGCTGAACCCACACTCTAGGGACCTTCAGGACACGTGGAAAAGAGAGTGTCAGTTGATACCGCAATGACTGAAAACATGGCATTTCAAGCCCAGCATAATCAACATGTCACCAGACATGAACACTGGCATAAGAAGTTGGCATTCACACCGCAGGTCTGGGAATCCACTGCACAGCCCAGACAGACACTTTTCAGTCTCCTTTCACTAAGAGCAGGCAGAGCAAAAGACAACATGGACCATTAGATTAATTAGTTTTCATGAACACACATATAGAGGGGCATCCATCAGACAATGTTTACTGACCTGTGAGCTCTTGGAAAAGCCAGAGCATATCAAGGACTTAGACAGCCAGGGTTTGTGCCTGACTGAAAAGCATGTAAGTGTGCTGGAAGCGTAAGAGCAACGAGCTACTCCATATGATCTACCATGCAAGTAGCACAATATATATGCAGTACTATCTGCCCTTTTCCAGTACATTTAGGGACAGAAAACATCACAAATAAAAGATCTTTCTGAAGAATTTGAACATGATCGACATTTCAAAATCAAAAAGGTTTTGCATACATAAAATCAAGTCATGATGCACATGATATTTGACTAATAAATCTGACAACTACAAGGACACCAATTTTTGTGGTAGAAAAAGCTGAGTTCAGAGGGTATGTTAGCTCCACCCAGATCTCCATTTGGCACACAGTAAAAATCTTAAGTAGAAATTATGCAGTTTCATGGGGAAAAGCTGAAAAATAGAAAAAGTCACATTAGAAAAAGCTAAATCTCTTCCTTTTTAAAATCATTTAATGCAAAACTAATAACTAGTCCTTGATAAACACATTCAGATTCTTTGAGGTTAGCATACAAGAGTCTGAAGAGTAACCATCATCACTAGCTATTCTCTGTTAACTTCTTACTTCTTAAAAGACTCCTAATGTCAGTCAGCCTACAGAAAGCTGATTAAGATCAAAACCTCCTCAATACAACTGCTCCTTTCCACCATTCTAGAACAAACAAACCACTTCAAAAGCAGCAGAATGATCTGCCTATCTAATTTTAAAAGCTTCAAATTTGACAAAGTGCCAAAAATCCATGTGCTGAATTTGTTACATTAAATCTAAGGTATGCCTAGACTATTTTAAACGTAAGGTATGCCTGGAAAAGTCTATATTTAACAGCATTAATATTCCTACATTTAGAAATTGACTGTCTTCATAAAGTATACATTTAGATACTTACAACAGCTGAATGCAGTTCCTAAAATAACTGCTATTTTTTAAACAATTACATTTTACTGTAACTCAGTAGAGCTAGGACCAATAAAAGATACAAGGCTAGTATGAATTAAAAATCATTTTTCTTTGGGAAACAAAACCAAACCCAAACAAACAAAAACCAACCAACCAATCAAATAATTTCTCTTCACAACATCTCTTCCCATCTTACCATCTTGCACTTCTTACTTGGAAGTTGAGTCCCTCCTGGAATGCCTACATAGTTCACTTCCTGAATTTTGAAAAGTATCGTCTTAATGAGTTTTCACATGCTGTACTTATAAGTCTTACATCTTACATGATGCTTATAAGAAACATGTTAAACAAATAACCTGCTCTATTGGCTAATACCATATCACTGCTTTTATCTGCCAAGATCCACTTTTTCCCTCCTCTTATAATTAGGGTGCCAGCTCTTTCAAGTGAGTGCCAAATTTTTGTTCTTACCTGTGTAATACCTATTCTAATACTACTTCTGATTCTGGATTAACTAGGAGGATTACAGTTGCATTGATAGAATGCAAACAAGATAAAAATGACAAAAAACCCACCAGCCTATGAAATACAGCCAAGTGAGTCTACAGATAGTCTCCAGATACTATTTTGGATTTGGGTAATACTCTCCCAGTAGGATTGTCCATTAACTGTGAAACCAATATTCTTAATTATTTCATCAGTGAGCCCCTGAATTCAAGGAAGATGGGGCAAATACATTTACCTCAATTCCTCACTTCATCTGAGGTATTCTAAATTCCAGCTATCTCACCACTTGTAGTCAAAGTTTCAAGTTTAAATTATACCATTTTCTGTTGCTAATGCAAAGAAAAACCTGTGTCACACTGAAAGGGCATTCACTGAATACAAGGGAAAATTAGCACTTCCAGCTCAACAGCAGCCTTCCTCCAGGGCAAGAGAGTGAGGAACAGCACAGGTATGCAGATTAAGTCCAAGGATGCTCCATAGCACACCTGAGACAGGTCTTTATGATCTTCCACATAACTATGAGAGCACAGAAAGAAGAGCCTTGTATGGGTCAGTAACGAAGAGACCCCCCCACCACTACATGTAGAACTGCTACATGTTTTGATGGAAGCTGTAAGTTGATATATTTTGGACGTCTCTTCCAAGCATTACCTATGGCATTTTGGCTTGCTCACCACTAGATCAAATGTCACCCAATCAATGCAGGAACCACATCCATCACAGTTAGCAACTGGGCAGTGTCACCCATCAGCAGGCCAGGAGGCTCAGCGCTCTGACAGCTACCAAAACCTTTGCGGCAAACAAGCCCCTGCTGCCTGCTAGAGCAGTAAAAGGACCAGAATTGCTGACTGGTAGTGGCAGCAAAGCTTCTTCCCCTGGAAAATGTCATCTGAAATTCTGAAAGCGTCATCTCCAAGATTTCCTAGCCCAAAGGCACATCACACATCCTTACACCGTCACTGGAGCTCAAACGCCAATCCTGACAGGATAGTACAGTCCTAAAAGGGTGAGACACTGATGTACTTTCTGAGCAAAGAGTGAGACAGAGCCTTTGGACTACTAGATACAACTTTCCAAGTTGTATCTATCCCATAGCATTTCTCACTTTCATTAATCTATTTTATCCAGTTGCCCATGGCAAACATGGTCTGTCAACATTTATGTTTGTATCCTGCACAATCCCCCTCAGATTTCCTACTGAAACCCACTTGCCACAAAAAAATTACTTCTAAGGATGAACAGAAACCAAATATGTCCAGAAACAAGAATGAGAAGACTCTGTAACTAGATTTATAACTAGAGTATATTAAAAGACTGAGTGGGTAAAAAGAGTACTTATTTTGATAACATACTTTTGCTAGTACCTTATGGCAAAGGTCTTAGGAAAATTTCAGGGATACGTATATCAGCATCCAGCCCTGCATAAAGCAATTTGCAACTTTTACGTTCTCTATCCCACATTAAATGCGGTTTTTTTAAAAATATGAACACACCAAGAGGGAAAAACATCTGAGTGGATGTGTTGATGGTCCAGCATGGATTTTACGAGAAAATTTATGCTTTAAAAAGCAAAACATAGTATCATAAAAAGAGCCAGAGCTTACAACTAATGATGCTGGCTTGCAAGTGAGAACTTTGTATGTGAAAAGGCAGTCAGATGACAGAGCTGTGCACTCCTGTGATATGAACGTCGACATAATAGTGCCATCACCACAGAAAATTTGAGAGTATAACAACTGAAACAGCTGGAGAGTAACCAGTGAACTCACAGTACCTTTGCGGGATAACCACATGGCCAAAAACTGCAGAAAAGCTGGTCAGAGAACACGAAGGACAAAATGAGCAAAGGATGAACTTTAAAGAAATGCTAATTCTGTGAATTCAGAAAAATAAAAAAGGAACTGTGATTGCAGCATGTGTGTGAGACAGAAGGCTGAAACCCACACAAGACCACCGGTTAAGCTAAGACTCCTGCTGTACCTCTGCCTAAACGCTGACTTGGAGCAGATACAGGAAGACAACAGCTGTGCATAACTTCCCATATATTCTGCAAGAGTGTTGAGGGAATCAGTTAAGTAATGAGGGTAGAATGGATAAAATTGTGTATTTCAAAACTAGTTTGAGCTCTTTGAAAGCCTAAGTCTTGCCACGAAAACAAAACATTTCATTCCATTTTCTTCCTCCACACAGACTGCCCCAGTTTGCTTTGATGACATGCCTGAAGTGGAACAACTTGTCCTCAATCTACAATCGATGCTCAAAACAGAACCCCTGAAACGCTGGCTGCAGTTCCGTGAATCTCTCAGCAAAGAAACTACAGAGCACCAGTTCTTCAATATTTCATGAAGAAATATGACAAAATATTTACAAATGTAGTAAACACCAAAACAATTTCACAAAGGCATATTCTGCTTCAATCTGGCACATGCTCGTGCCACTACTATGCTCCCACTTAAAAATTAGAAAACGAGAGCAGAAAGAATCCTTTAAATACAAATAAATACAAATCCTTTAACTACAACTCTGCTCTGTATGCTCATATGAGAGGACTATTTCATGGAATTGGGAAATACTTGTAGTTAAAGACGAAACGCAACTAGAAAACAGGTCTACATGGACAGGACGAAGTCCTAAAGTAAAGGACATCACAGCACACGAAAAAAGAAAAGAAAAAAAAAAAAAAAAGGCCCGGAATCAGAGAATCCCAACATCAAGTCAAATACAACGCACAGAGCTGCAGCTATGTGTCTAAAATACCAAGTCTCCCTCCGATTAACCGCAAGGACCGTCCCTGGGCTGTCATCTGACCACCGGGCACGGGTCGGTCCGCACTCGCTGGGTCACCGACCCCGAGGCCGCGGCAGCTCCAGGCCGACACGGTGGGGCTGCAGAGCCGCGCTGCCCGCACGACACGGAGCCGGGGCACCATCGTGCCCCCGGGCCCAGTGCCAAGTGACCGGGACGTACGTTCAACGTGGTCAGCGGCGCTGCTACCGCCTCTCCTCAGTGTAACACACGGAGAAAGGCGCTGCGGGGTCATGTACTGTAAGCAGGGTTAACCCGCTTCACACCGACAGCGGGCGGTCGCCGCCAGGAGCTCGTCGCCGGCGACCCAACAAGAGCGGCTCTCGGCCCCCAGCCCGGCACGCCGCGGGAGAAGCGCGGGCAGCGCAGCCCCAGGTGCCCCCAGCAGTGGCGGGGGCGGCTCGCCC
>VYXB01009878.1:468547-493182 GCA_013397135.1 Pachyramphus minor | reverse complement strand
GGAAGCTCCGCTCCGCTCCGCCCCCGGCCGCGCCGCTCCCCGCCCCGGCGGCTGCCCGGGCCGCTCCCGTACGGGTTGGTGCTGGTTCGAGGGAAGAACGTGTGTTGCGGGTGGGAAGGGCCGTGGGGAAGCGGGGCCACACGAGGGTGAGCGGGAGCGCACGGCGGGCCCGCTGAGAGGTGACAGGTTGAGTCTGGTTGCACGGCACCCTTAGAAACTTGGTGCAAAAAAAAAGGGAGTGGTGGTGTGACCTTCACGTCTGAGTTTTCCTGAAGGAGATGGAGATGCTGCGCTGGGTTTGTGCCCGCGCAGGGGTGTGGACAGTCGTGCCCAGAGGTTACACGGCAGGAGCTGGACCCTGCGTGGATTTTCAAGGCAGCCACCGTGGGAAGGACTGGAGGGAGATCAGAATCAAAGGTGCATATCCCTGCTGAGGGACATGCAGAGTAAAGGGTGCCCAGCACTCGAGGAAGCAGTGGAAACTGGGATTGGGATTAAACTCAGAAAGTGTCTAGAAAACACGGGCAGCTTTATTGGACAGAAGGCAAATCTGAATTAAGGACTGAGAAATAGTAGTTTTATTGGACTAAGATCAATAATAAGGCATAGCGTATAAAGGGAGAAAGGGTGAGGTTGATGTGGCACCCCTCTAGAACCAAGGATGGAGAACCTGTAGTTGATCTGCTGACAAGTAAGCTGAAACAATGGTTAGAGAAGCATGTAGAAGTCATTGGACCAAGCAAAGACAAGATGTCAAGAAGAGTATTGCTGAAAGAGATTGACAGATTAAATAGAATTTGATTTAGGTAGGAGGAATTCTTTAGGCGCATCAGTGACTGTGGAGAAAACAGGGTTAACCGATCTGCAGACAGACAGCAGGCCATGTGAAGGAGGTGCTCCAGACATGTATTGTGAACACCATGTTCATGGAGCCTATATGTGAGAGGGAGAAAGGGTGTGGGACAATAATCTGAAACAAATTGGATCAAGAAGTGGATCCTTCCTCCTCTGCACAGGAGAGATTAGAGAATTATTGCACTGTAAGAACAAAAACTACTTTAAAGGTTAAAGAGAGGGAAGGAAAAGTGAACGTGTGAAATGGGAATAGTGTGATGTGAAGGGGAATGTGTTCATTTAGCAGAGAGGGAAGGCCAAAAGCAAATAGTAAAGCATGGTGAAGGATACTGTGTGAAGGCTGAAAAGTTTGTGGGGGGCAAAACCATCAGATGATAGAAGATGTGGTAACAAAAAAATCAGAAAGGCAGTAAGGCAATGAATCCCTAGGTTAGTGAACCATTTCTTTGATCAACAAAGGCTTCAGTCAAATGAGAAGATGGGGATAAAGAACTGGAGAGTGAAGTGGAGGTGAAATGAAGAGAGAGTCTCAAGAGGTGAAATGAAGAAAGCTGCTGAGGAAGGGTTGAGTGAGTGCAGAATGACAGTACCATGAAGGCAAAAGCAGAATTGAATGTGCTGCTTCCCACTTTTTCATCAAACCACAGGAGTTCACCAAGCTTGATTTCTTTTGACTTCAAACTCTCAATCTTTCACAAGATGAATAGTGGATGATCCTATTTCTGCAAACAAGCTAGTGTGTTCTCACTTTGTGTACATAGCATCATCCAGGGTCAAATTAAAACCACAGAAATGCAGTTTCAAGTGAATATGCATTTCATATGACAACTATCCTGGTGCTTCACATTGAATGCTTTATGGTCCTTACAGTGATAGGCTGTAAGTGCCATAAGTAGAGATTAACCATGGGCATTATTTTACTACAGATAAGATATACAGTAGATTATATTTCAAAATATAATTTCTAGAAGTAGTGTATTATACACAGACCTTGTGGAAAATGGGAAATGCATGAAACCTCAAGTCACATATAGATATACTGCTTCAGAAAGACAATTTGCAAATGCCTGTCAAGGAGACCATATGGAGAGGCTGGCAGAAGGGCAGCTAGTGAACCAGTTATATGTGCCAAGTTCAATTTGTCACACTTTACAGTACCAAGAAATATTTTGTTCTCATGTTGAGAAGGAAAACTCTTATTAGTAAACATTCAACAACATACTCCTCAAAACGCATCTTTTACAAAAAGATCCAGCATGCTTGCTTTTAAAGACTGGAACTGCTGGTATGTAATATATTTGTAAAAGTATGCAGTAAATGCAGAGTATTGATTTAAAATGTGTGTAACGGAAGGACCCTCATTTCTCTACCTACATGTCTTGGTCATCAGTCCTTGTGGCTGGGAGACTCACAGCTTTTAAATCAAGGGGTATTGAAACTAGGGATCATAGAATGATAGAATATCATGAGTTAGAAGGGACACACAAAATTCATGGAGTCCAACTCCCGGCCCTGTGTAGCCCGCGCACAAGAAACACCATGTGCCTGAGAGTGCTGTCCAAATGCTGCTTGGGTCTTGTGCTGTGACCACTTCCTTGGAGAGGCTGTTGCAGTACCTGACTACCCTCTGGGTGAAGAACCTTTTCCTAATGTCTAACCTAAACATCCTGTGATGCAGCTTCAGGCCATTCCCTGAGTCCTCTCACTGGTCACCAGACAGGAGATTGGTGCCTGGACCACATTCCTGTGGCTGTAGGGGGACAGTGACTGTGGTGAAAGGGATACAGGCCATTGCTAATCACATTTTCTCCTCAGACGTAACACTCAGACGTTGTTTGGTTTTTGTTGTTGTTGTTGTTTGGGTTTTTTTCAAATCATTTTGAGTCGATTTGGCATCAAAATTCCTCATCCGTGTTCAAACTCCCAGCCTTTGTTACTTTAAGGCTTCTCGACAGCTTGGCTCAGTGGTAGAAATCACCCTGCCCAGGCAAGGCGGCGGTAGCTGGATGTACCGAAACGGAGGCGGCGGCTGCTTTACCCGGCTGCCTCCGGTGCGGGCAGGTGCCACGCGTGGCTTCCC
Source organism: Pachyramphus minor (assembly GCA_013397135.1). Taxonomy (NCBI): domain Eukaryota; kingdom Metazoa; phylum Chordata; class Aves; order Passeriformes; family Tyrannidae; genus Pachyramphus; species Pachyramphus minor. Next base: position 490,247 of record VYXB01009878.1, on the reverse strand, counting down.
CGGTGACGCTTCCCGAGTCCCTTCGCGGGCCGGCAGCGATCAAACCTCCGAGCCCCCGCCCCCGGGGAGCAGGCGGTGTCTCCTCCCCGGCGGGGGCGGGTGCTGGCGGCCGGTGGGAAGCGACGGGGCCGGGCCCGCGGCCCAGGATGGTGCTCGGGGGCTGGTGGCGGGCGGCGCGGGCCCTGCGGGCGGCAGCGCCCGGTGAGGCANATGGGTGTGTTTAGCGGCGGTGTCCTTGCCCGGGCGGTCGGGGCGCGGGGCCTGCGGCGGCTGACGGGCTGTGCCTCCCCGCCAGGTCCCAGCAGCCGCAGCCTGTGCGCCGGCGGGGCGCCCAGCCTCTCCTACCGGGAGCTCAAAGACTTGAAGAAGACCAACGTGCTCCACATTGACGTGCGGGAGAGGTGGGAAATCGACAGGTTTGGAAAAATCCCAGAGTCCATCAACATCCCGCGTAAGTTATGAACGCCGCTGAGTGCAGGCGTTGGGTGTTCCCTGTTCCCCTTGGCTTGATGGTCAAGGCTGAGGACACGTGGCGGTGACTGAGCCAAGAGCAGCGGTGCTAGATAGCTGCTAGTATGTCGTGAGGTTGAACGTTTCCTCTAGAGGAATTAGAAGCCTTGAAGTGTAAGGCTATCTGTGGATGGAAAATAAATATTACTTTGTTTTCCCTATTTCCCAGTGGGTGAATTAGTGGAAGCTCTACAAATGGACCCAATGGAGTTCAAGGAGCAGTACAATCAAAAGATGCCGTCCAAGTCGGACCCTGTGGTTTTCTCCTGTTTGGCAGGAACAAGAAGTAAACAAGCACTTGGTTTTGCCATGTCCTTGGGTTTCTGCAGGTATGACTTGTGTATGCAAGGATGGGATTAATCCTGCCACCCCTCATGAAGCAGAACACGTACTCACCTTGTGGGCAAGGGTAAAAATTTACGTGTGGAATATGAAAACAGTTAGACGTTGAGTTAGACACTTCCTCATGTCTCCACTGAGCCTTGAAAGATGCCATTGGCTGTTCCAGCAAAGTGAGGTGTATCGTCCTCTGAACACAACCCCTCAGCAGCTCTGTGCGTGTGCTGCAGGTGATGCAAACTGCTCCAAGACCACCCTGCCACTGAACGGCTCCCTCACCGACACATTGCTTCCTTATACAACTTCATAGGTACTAGTCTTGAGATGCAGGCTGATTAGAAAGGTGGAGAACTGCTTGCTTTGGTAGAAGCACAATCTTAAATATTTTATGAAACCACACCCTTTGTTGAATTACAGTTCTGCCTGTATAGTTCACTATTGACAAAGTATGCCTTCACTTTCAGTAAACCTTTGGAGTGTTTGCCAGGAGTAAAGCAGTGAAGGCAATAGCTAAAAATAAGAGATTATGATAGAGTGAAATCAAAAGCAGCATTGGGTTGGCAGAATTGTTACATCCATGCTGGAAGGGGCCTTGCTGGCTTGAAGACTGCAGGTAAAATTTAAGACATTGGTTGTTTGCTCATGCTTTCATGAACTGCAGTTCATGAACTGGAATATTCCTACTAATTCTAGTCAAAAGTATGGAACCACATTCTTGTTTCAAAGTGCAAAATATTCTCCATTACCTGTTTTTCATAATGCCTAATGGAAGGAGTCAGTTGTTTTGCATGGTGGGGTTTTATTTCCAGAATTAAGTTTTGTGCAGGTTTATGTCAGATCTGCAGAGCATGTAGGTTTGCAAGGAAGTAAAAATCATTGTGCTGTGTTTATTTGATGACATCTGAAGTATTAGACACAATAGCAAATAAATCTTCCACTGCAGTGAGTCTGTTCTCACTTTTTTAAAAACCTGTTTCATTGATCCAGCTGCTATTTCTTGCTTGATGTTTGATCTCCAGCATTGTATCATTTGGAAAAAAAGAGGAATAGAACACACTGCATGGAAGGAGGCAGTATTAGAGTACAAGGGATGCCCATTTGGCTCATCGCAGCTGGGTACCAGTGTATTTGGTTGCAGAGAATTTTTGTATGTTTATTTTTTCCCCTCTTTTTTTGGTGTGATTTTGGGCTTTTTTTTTGGTTTGATTGGTTTTGGTTTGTTGGGGTTTTTTTCCTTGGTTTGGTTTAGAGGTTTTTGCTATATCCTCTTAAGATACAAGGACTCTTCTTGAAAAAGGTATCTTCTGCATATTTTCAGAGTTCAGCAGTATGCTGGTGGCTTTGAAGACTGGGTAAAACATGAACCTCCAGAAAAGAAATGAAGATGACTGCCCCAACCCTTACTCCATCAAGGCTTCAGGATGGTTTGTAGGTTTTAGCATTCAAACTGTGTGCATTCCACTTCCAGAATAAAGCTCACTCCAGTCTTCTTGTGTAAATGGACATTCACCTTCAAATGGCCGTGCATATCAACTGTTTGGTTTAAATTATATCTAAAGACTAGGACACGAACAGAGGACATTAAATTTGTTCAACCTTTCAACTTTTACTTTGGCCTATGTTTTTGGTGAATGCATGTGAAGAGAATCTAAGTGCTTATTATGTTTACCTTTTTTTGTATGATGCAGTTTTTGACTGTTTAAACTAATGATGATAGGACAAATAAAATTATTTCCCAAATATTTGTGTTGGGTAGTTTGTTTAGAATAGTTAGACTGCCGATATTCTAATGGAATTGGGGTGGCTGCCCTGACCACAGATTTATTATACTTCACCTGTACATGAACTTTTAAAATAGTTGCTGTGTTGTCAAAGAGTAAAGTAGAGCACAAATTTTTATGTTTATACTATGTGATTGTAAGGCCAAAACATCACTACTGGTCAGAAAATACATATGGAAACTGACTTCATGCTGGAATACTCAGTGTTCAAAATGCTGTATGACTCCTTATTTTAAAAGTATATCCACTTTTATAAGCAGATCTGCTTCTGAGCGCACAGTGCTGTAACATTAAGTCAACGCTTCTGTTCTCTCAGCAGCTCACTATCAAGTGAGAACTTGCCTATACGTGAAGTTACTATTATAGAGATGTAATCATTTTACGCTGGAAAATTAGAGGTGTCCAAGGAAATTACTAAACCACCTTCCTTCTTCTATATACAGTAATTTGCATGTCTTAACTTTAAAAAACATACCAACCCATCATCACCTAAAAATGTGCATAGTCATAATTTTAAGGAATTTTAAAAATTTATTTAATGCTGTAGCAGTTCAGGGGAACTTGCAAAGGTGAATTGCTTTGGCCTCTAGAAAATAAAGCACAGAAGTTTAGGACCCTGTAGGATGTCTGGAAAAAGGAATTGAAACTTGTGGTATTGCAGGCAATGTGCACTTATCCTACGGCTCTTCTACTCCGGCAGTGCAGCCTGCATGGTTAGAAGAGGACCTAAAAAATATGCCCTCTCAAGTTGGAGAACTGAGAAAATAACAAACATTACTAGAATTTTATTTCTGCAGCCTCTGCAGTCATTGGTTTCTAAAGGAGAACCCCTGTATTTGGCACTGCCAGCTATGTTGGCTGTGCTGCTCTGATGCTGTCTCTTACAGGGGTTTCTGTGCTCTCATCTTTGCTGGTAAGTAGCTGTCAGAATAGTAATAAGTGCATTTTTCTTCAAAGTATTATTGACTTTTTAGTGTCTTATTGCTGAGGAAGAGCATAACACAGTGATACAATCCCTAGATTACTCTCATTTACAACACAGCATTTTGATACTTCCTTCAGGCTTTGCATGTCTTAGTATATTTGGGTACTTGTATAGTTTCAGCACAAACTCCCAGCATATGCAGCAGGCTGCACTGGGTTCAACAACATAATAAATCTTTCCTTTTGTTGCTTCTCAACTTGCTGTGTACTTTTTTTATCAGCTGCTCAAGCTTTTTCTGTCAGAAGTGAGGCACTGTGACCTCACCAGTTTTCACACCAGTCATGATTTTTCTAGACCTCTGCTGTCTTTTCTGAGCTGAAGAGTTGTGACAATTTTTTTTTAATTGGAAAGCTACTATGTACTTCTTTTTTATTTCCAATTTTATTAGTCTAGGTAGTTTTTTGCAAGATGTTTCTGAAACTATTTGTAGCTTGTCAAATTACATGATCCTTTCTGTGTCTTCCTCTGTATCTTCCTTATGTAAATATAATTTGCATTACCTAACTTGTCTGATCCAGTTCAGTTTGTTTCCTTTGGGATTTTTCCTCAAGTCTTTCTGGCATAGATGGCCTGTGTTTGCTTTGACACTCCACTGTGAGCTGTAGCCATATCATCTGTGAAGACTCCCTTTTAATGAGATACCACATTTTTATGCACCTCTCCTTTGAAATGAAGCACAAGAAAGGTGATTTTTTTTCCTGCTTGCTTGGTAGCAAGGGTGTTGAACTCACATTGTGTTGCATTCCCTGTTGTTCCAAATGACATCTTTCTTGTTAAAACTGTCATCACTGAATCCAGTTCCTTTGACTGCACTTTACTGCCTTTCACTTTCACATTGGAATCAGTGCTGGTAAAATTATCCTCACCTCCCCAGCAGAGAAACTTCTAGTTACCATCAAGAAGTGCCTGACATTTAGCTCTGAGGTTTAGGTCATGTTGTTATTTAGGTGTGAAGTAAAGTCTGCAAAGGCAGCAAGGAAAAATTTAATCACTCCAGCCAGAATTCTTCATTAATAGTGCGAAATCCCTAATTCTTAAATATGAGCTTTCTTTGCAGATAATGTGGTTTATGCAAGAAGACAGATGTTTACCTAAAGAACAGTTCCTGTTTAAGAACTCTACACAACAGAAGTCAAGTTGCTTTGATTTATTTCTATTCCCCAAGTCCACATTACAAATAGCACATTTTAGACTTCAAGAAATGAAAGCAAAACAGCCAATTCCACTTCATCAAGTGTCTATAGAAGGTATGGATCAAACAAAGTAGCAAAGACCAAACTGTATATATTTTCCATCTCACCAAAGTGTTTGGGACTTGTTTACCTAATGGTTTATGGGAATAATCTGAACAGAAATAAACACTAGTAGCCTAATGGGCTACATACAAACATATGTCAGTTATATTTCACTGAATGACCAGCCAATTACAAAGACTTTATTTGCAAAAATAGGTGGGGTTTTTTTTTTAAGGGGCTGGTTTTTTGAACCAAGACACATCACAGACCATGGGTTTTCAAGAATCTCCCTCCAGTATTTCAAACCACTGAAATGTGTTGTTTCAGAAGGGGTGGGGTGGGGGGGAAAAGAACAATGTTACTACACTTTATTTTAAAATTCAATTTTTGTACTTGGGCAAGTTGACATCATCATTTGAAATAAAGTTGTACAGAACTTAATTAAACAAAGTTATCTAAAAAAAAAAAAAATCAAGAAATCAATTTAGGCCAATTCCTGACTTCAGTGGGATATCTGCCTGAGTAAGGAACACAGGATATGGCCTTCCATTTGAAGGAATCTCATTTTCTCCAGCACAAAGTTACCTAAGGAATCCCATTTCAGTTATTCTAGAGTTGCTCCTAACATTCCAATTAAAATTAGCCAGTATGAAGCTCACTGAATGCTTGATCCTCTTAAATAAACTCTCTAATGAACCACACAAATTCACACTAACAGTGAAGGCAGACTAACAGTGTATATCTTTTCTACAAAAAAAATCCACCATAAAAAATAGCAATCATATCCAGATTTGTACTTGATTGTGAAATACTCCGATTGTACCATACAGTACATTTATCTGAAAAAAAAATATCCTGGTATGTTGGGGTTTCTTAATTCCTAACACTTGAAATGTTTCAGAAAACTGCAGAATCACTATACATATTGCACTTCTCTGGTAAGATGGGCCACTACGAGCATCATGGCAAAAATATCCAAGTAGGTCTACTGAGGAAAACAGCTTTTTTAAATCCAAAAAAGGAAACTGGCTTTCTTTCCTGCAGCTTTCATTAAAACTGTAACAATATTCTTTACAGGCTCTTCTAGGAATTTGTTTCTGAAGGATTGTGTGTTACTTGTTAGGGAATCCGTATTTATTTTTTTAAAATCAACAAAACTCAAGGTAATGAATAGATTTAACATACAGTGCATTATCTTCCTTCAGTCACAAACAAAATGAAGACAACACAAGCCATTAATACAGTTACACTTAGGCTTCGGGTTACTGTCACTAAAAATAGTACACTTTAATGCAAATAAAACCAATACTGAACTATTTGTTTTGAGTGAAAAATGTTAATCTTCTGCAGCTTGGTTTAATGTTTGATTCCTTACACTGAAAAATCTTAGAACATTTGCTCCAGCATCAGAGAAAATGTTTTAATTTTAGAGAAAAAGCTTTCAAAATGCTTGACACAAACAAGCTATTTATTCTTCATGTTCTTTGTCCAAGATGTTACTAAAACCTTCTGTCCATTTCATGAACTCAGGAAAGATCCCAGGATGTCTTGAGTCAAAGTGGTCCATAAAGAAATTCTTTGGAATGCCTTAAGATTGGCTGTAACTAGAGTTCTGGCTACCATTTGGACCCTGTTCTCCTTCACTGTTTGAAGAAAAAAAAAAAAGTGTCTTCAATAAGAAGCATCGTATTACATTTTTATCTTTTTTTTTTTTAATTAAAAAAGTACAGTAGTCTGAAAATAATAAAAACCTTTTGATAGGAAACACAAACATATACACAAACAGGTCAAGATATTCTGCTCAGTTTCATAAAAAATGCAAAGTTTATTTTCAGCATGCATAAATAACTTCACCATATTTTTGAATAATAATTTCAATCTATGTCCATGAAGCTGCCTACTGAATCTACTTCTGAAATCAACATTGCAAAGGCCACATTACGTAAGCATGTGCACCGGAATTTACATGTGCAGATTCCCAACAGTGACATTTAATCACAGTAATTAAATATGACATCAAGCAGCCCCAGTTCCACTGAATCTGGCTCAGCCATGGAGCTTCTCACTGGGATTCCTTAGATTTGCTGAGCTGTATTGATCACATTCTAATCACAGTTAACACTCCCCATAAGGGCAATGATGTTCTGTTTCTCACTAGCTCCTGAACAATCATACTGGTTTTGTAACAGAAACCTCTGCACTGTAAAACCACATGCTATGCCTTGAATTAAACATTCATACATTCTTAAGATAGTAGTCTAGTTTTTCCATATGAAAGGTGTATTAAAGAAGTACAGTACCTGTTTGGAGGTGGTTTTGGTTTAGGCATTTTACTAAGAATAGTAGCCATCTCTTTCCTCTCATCAAAGTTCTTCCACTGCTCATACAGCTTCAGAATGACCCTGATTATTTCTAAAATCTGAATTAGAAAGAAAGGAGATCCTGAGGTCAGGCACAACAATGATTTTATCTTCTTCATAATCAGTTAAAGTGTGTAATTAATTAAACATGCTGAAGACTGAAATTAAACAGCACAATTTTCATATTATAAACAGCAGCCTCACACTTAATCTGGTGGCAATCAAGCATTTCTTTAATTACTTTCTGATTTTATTGTGAATGGAAGTCTGAATGGAATACTTTCCCTTTCAACTGTATATACCGCTTCTCTTCCCCTGCAAACTAAATAGCTTTTCATTTATATATTTATTTGCAACTACTGCCACAGCTTACAACTATGCTACTGGGAAAATAAGGAGACCTGGCAGCACGACTGCAGCTATATGACTATGCATTATTAATACAGTAACTGATGATTATCAATGTTCTACATGTATTAGAGGCACAATGTTGGAAAATAAAAGCCCAAATCCATAAAACACCGATCTGAATTCTTTCCTTCCAAGAACCAAAGAAAATAGGAGTTTTTAAATATTCTTACATACATATAATAAGACACTTCATGTTCCACTTCTGGAAGCACAAGCATTCTCTACCAGTTTGGACGTTTTCTACCTATTGCACATCAACCACCTTATTTCCTATTAAATTTCTAATGCAATATTCTATACAAATGGATAATGTTTAGTCCATAATTTGTTTCATCATTCTCTAAATTAATAAAGTAGACTTCTTTTTAATGAATGAGCTTTGATTAAGTGCTAGAACAACATGTCCCTGAAACAAGAGTCATAGTTGGCTAAGAGATTAATGGTGTTCATATGAAAAAAAAAATCAAGCTTAGATTGTATCACTAACATGAGAACCAATACATGTAAACATTCAAACATGTTCAGTACCAAGCTTATGGTAACTTTATCTGTCAAATATAGGTTGGTTCTCCTCTGCTGCCAGTTTATTATCACCCTGTTTTTACATGCATGACAGCATAATTCACAGAGCTTTTGAGGCAGCATAGCATCCACACTGTGTTTACATCTGAAGACAAATCCTGGAATACAAATACAATGCCAGATAACATCAGTGGGATAAAGAGAAATACCAGGGGCACAGAGGGCAATGGTCCATCTCATACATAAGAGGCTATTTAATTCCAGACACGATTTCAAAAAAAGATAGACTGAAAAAAATATGTGCTAAGTGAAGCAGTGTGATAAGGAGTACAAGTACTCATTTGGCTTGCTTGCTGGAGCTAAAGGTTAGCTTGAAAGGTGAATCAGAAAATCACATGTACTTGAATTTAAAAGTCAAATACGCTGGCAATCTTGTATGATGGAAAGACGTCTTTTTCTGGCAAAAAAAGTAAAAGGTATTGGTTTTATACTTCTGTCTGAAAAATGGCAACACCAGCAACGCTTTTCTGTTATTGAATGGTTTTGTCTCGACTTTCAGAGCAGGGTGATAACCAAATAACCTTACATTGTCTCCCTCCCCAGGAGATCTACCTAATTTAACAGCATCTAACTTGATCACTGAATGAAGTTCAAATCAGTATCGCAGATGTGTAAAACAACCACAGTTACCATTTCTGGTCAGTCCATTACAAGTGGCGGGAATAAAAAGCAGAGTACCTTTTCCATATCAACAGACAGCTCAGCAAACCATTGCCTGGCATCCTTCTGCTGGACAACACAGGCCACATGTAGGCAAGCTGCAAAGAACAGGTAACACGGATGTTGAACAAAGATCCACTCCTGATACAGTTAAACATTCTATTTTTATAAACCCTATACAGTTGGACAGAGAAAACTTGGGATTAATTACATGATTTTTCCTTAAGACCTTTTAAATTGCAAGGCTACACTGTCAGACCTTATGAGCGCACTCTGAGGAACACTTGTGATGGGACAGTGCACAGAATACATCCATTTAAACATGACAAGAGACAGTGCTTGTGTTACTTACCTAGAGCTATCATGAAAGGAGGGTACAGCAGACAAAGATCAGTTCTGTATGTGTCATTCACTATCCTCCTGTGCAAAAAAGAACTTATAAGGATCTTCCTATTCATCTTTATTATTCATCTTATGACTTCAAAAACTGCTGTGAGTTTACAAATATTTTGCCAGTCTCCCAGATGGTGGAAGCAGTGAGGTTGCAGGGCTAAACATCAAGGGAAGAGGTCTTTTTCCTTATAAACATTCTCTTAAAGCCTTCCTTTTCCTTCCTTCCAGTCAGCACAGGAGTTTACTTAGAAACACTGTTTTAGTACCGTAAGTGTCTTTCTGCAGAGGATGTTGATGTATACCACAAAATAATTATCTGTTTCACAAAACAGGTCAAGCATAAAAGTAGTGCTTTTACTGTTTTTCTGTTCGGTTTAAGAATAAGAGTTCTGGTAACACAGCTAAAACTCCCTATATATTGTTTCCACCTCCTATGACAAGATACAACAGAAAGACGATGTTAACAGAAAGAGATTTCCTCTACTCATAGGCACCATTCAGTAGTGTAAAAACTGTGCTATTAGAGCTAGTCTAAAAAATAAAAATTAGACCACTGCAAAGTAAAATTATTACAGGGTTAAAGACAGAATAATCTAAATCAGGAATATACACCTGCACAGGTTAGCCAGGGCACCCCTTGTATTCAAATATGGTTAAGCCTGTTTGGTTAAGCAAAAGCCTAACCACCTTTGAAGCACAACTGTTAAACAGCTGTGTTCTTGATGAAAAGGAGGAACTACTGCCATTGTCTTCATTACCATGCAAGAGGTAGCAGCATGTCTTCTTGGCCCATATCTTGCACATATTGGAGCAAAGGTCTATAAGGATGATATACTATCAAACAGCAGTCCTAGGAAAAACATCAATGGGATAAAAGTTAGATTACAGTGCAGAGCATGTTGTCAGTTCATATTAAAACATTTGGTTTACAAGTCAATTGCTGATTATTATTTTAAGTAGCATTCTGACACCTAGCCCTGCTCTAATGAGGGCAGTGCTCTCTCAAGAATACCATTACATTGCATTGTTGCCAGTCTGTCAATGTCCTTCCCCCAAGAGACACAGAAAGTCACATCTGCAGCATACTGAAACCTCATTTGCTTACAAACCCGTAATTCCCACTTGGAAGTACAGAACACCGCCAGAAAACAGTCTGTTACTAAATACCATACATGGAAAGCATGCCAAAATAATTGACACTGGTTTGGAAAGAAAGAAAAGAAAAATTCCACTGCTCTCAAATTCCCTTGTTTCAGGTCCAGGTAAACAAGAAGGAATAACTCGCTAGCTAAAAACAACCAACTGTATGGATACTACAGGGAAAAGCCACATTAAGTTACACGTGCTGAACACTTAAGTGAAACACTGTTATTGCACATACTATATATTGCACAGCATACTGGAAAAATATATAAATCCCCAAAACAATTTCTTGTAAATCCTTGTGATAAAACTCTTGTATACAAAATTCAAGAGTTACTGCCACGTATACCAGAGGTATCAAGGACTAAATCTAAACAGGAATCTAAAAACTGTACTAAAACAACTGCAGGCACAAACAAAAGCTTTGATCTGACCTCCTCTGTGTTCTGGTCCCAACACATATTCTTTCTCATTTGCTGTCTAAATCACGAGGCTCCTCCCTGGTTTCTCTCTCCTTTTCTCTGCACTTGAGCAGAACTACTAACCCATCTGAGTTCAACCCATATAGAGAAATTAACCCCCTAAGAAGCCTGGGTTGAGTCCTTTCAGCTGCCTAAACAAACAAAGTGATGGGACAGCAACTCTTACAAAAAGCAGGTACAGTTCCTTTCGTTGAAAGCGTCTGGAAGAAACTGTCACACTGTGCTCCTTTCATACAAGAGCATCATAGTTACAGCACCATCTCAGAAAATGGGAGGGCTGAATTCAGCTTCTTCGCAGGATTCAAACCCATCTCACTTCCTAAAAGATTACTCCAATTAACAGCTTGTTACAGACTAGCCTGAGTGAGATAGTACCCACAAAGTCTGCTGGAAAATACATGTCTAGATCCAGATTCTTCCAGGTAAGAAGAGGGCATAGAAAGGATACAAGTCTTTGTGATCATGACTGGCCATTCATCTAGGGAAATAAGGACACTGACATCCCAGTCTCTGCATTGGGACTTAGTGACCTTTTTTCAAAAACCAGAAGCAGTTCCACCAAAAAACCCAACCTACCATTAATTCTAAGAGATAGAATTCACATTCTAGTATCTGCAAAGAAGCAAAATCACAGTTAATCAGCAGCATGTTTCAGACAACAGAAAGAATTAACAGTTTAACATCACAAATTCATAGGAATTCTCAACACCCATTTCCAACAGTCCTAAATGCATTTCATCTCAAACTACAAAACCAAACAAAAAATACAACTATTATTGGCAATTACCTCATCACCATTATAACTTAACTCCAGTCATAGTAACAACAAATTTAAGTATTTTGGATCAAGTTTATTATGAAAGACTACTTCCTTGACAGTACTTGTCTGATTTGTTATAACACCTAGTCGAAAATTGTTTCCAGTGCATAAACACTTAACAGAAATAAAGTTCTTTTGTAGAATTAGAGCTTCTTCATCAGGCCACTAACATGTCAAACAGTCTTTCAAAGTATTTTCAGGTCTAATTTCATATGAAATATTCTGTCCAATTGTAGCAATTAAATCAGCTCTCACTCTCTACAGAGAAAGTAACGTATCAGTGACATCAAGGAAAAGATTGGACTCCTTTGGCTATAGAAAGAAGTACTCCAAAATATATTTCCACTAGCCTTTATCTGTAAAATAGCAGTTTTGTTGTAAGCTCTTAGATATTCTATATTCTCGTGTATTATTTGGCTTTCTAGATGGGGTGAAAAGCAAATCAACAAAAAAGGAGTATTTGTTATGGTCAATCGAAAAATAATTAGACGTTTAATTTCCAAAATTCTACAGCACAGGTCAAAAATGGTTTTAAGAAAAACTACAGAACTCCCCAGCACTGTGACAGAGAATGCCTTAAAAATCACTGGCAAATCTAAATTCTAAATAATAAATAAAAATTCTTTTTCAAATGCCATTAAATTTTACAGGCAAAAATAAAACTGCTTTCTGTAAGCCAACTGCTCCTGCATGCAAGCTTGGAAGCATCCCAGATGCAAGGGCCATTTACCTTCCTTGGAGCAATGTATTTGTAAATAAGAACATAAGAACACTCAAAAAACCCTAAATCTCTTTTATCATCGTGCTATAAAACAACTATTTCAGTCAGTCACATCACTTGTCTTTCCTGTCAACAATTTAAGAAAAAGAGGTTATGTAAGGTTTATTATTTTTAAAAGTAACTTTCCCAATATTTTATCCAAAACTAATTATGAACAACCCTGACATATAAGTAGGAAAATATTTCTTTCTTAGAATTTAAAAGACAGGATTTCCTGCTAACAATTATTTGCTTTAATTTATTTGATCAAGTAGTATTTCAAACATCATACTTACATGGTTCATCCTATAAGGAAACTCCTTTGGAAAGGCATACGAAAACCTAGTTTTCACTACAGCAAGGAGAAATAAGTATGTTAAAAATATGTAATTAATACTTTTACTTCTTTCCTTTTCTATTAATTCATCTCTATACAGCCCTTCAAATCTATCTGGCAGCACAACTGCTTGCAGTATGAAAGGTCTGTATTTCAAAGAGGTAGGTTGCAAGATTTAAGATCTTTAAAAGGACAGAGAAATACACCTAAAGCCCAGATGTGCACAGGTACTGAGCCAGACATTCGACTGCCACTTTGGACAATATTAAATCTTCTGGTTAACCACCAACTAGTTCATGGACACCTAACTTTCCACAAGTTATCATTCACAGAGCTATCTAGCTACTGATGTGTAGTATCTGAGTTCCAACACTAAATCCAAGTGGAATTTCCAGGTGGGATTTTTTACATAGGCTCGATCCTTCAACATGCAAGACATTAAAACAACTAATGAGTTCTCAGAAAAACAAGACTTCTTGTATGTCCACAATAGACTGATTTTGGATATGCAAAAACGGCTAAATTCAAAGCAAGAAGTCAATTCACCACATTGCAGATCAGTGTCCTAGCTACTGGATTATTAGACATTTCAAGGGTGTTCCTCTCCTTGAGAGAGACACCTAAGCATCTGCTTTGGCATGTGACATCATTCAAGACAATTGTCTCCAGGACCATGTTCAAATATATCCTCAGTTTTCTAGCTTATGATGATCTCTGATTTAGATACCTAATTAATCCTCACATATTTTACAAGGAGAACAGGTAGAGATAGTGCAGTGATAAGAAGTATGCTAAGATGCAAAACCAGAATGGTGAACAAAGAAAAACAAGCACACTTGAGGATGTGGATTTGAGATTTTTACAAGTGACACATTTACAAATCTATTCTAAGTCCCTGTCCTCCACGGAAAACATTGGTAACATTTATCATCCTGGAAGTGGATAATATTCCCTACATTAATGACAGGAAGTATATTATGTACTGATATTATTGATACTACTTCCAGACAATCAGTACACCATTTACTTTGAAGAAAAGACAGCATCAGTTGCCTGGACTAAAGACTTCACCATTTAAACCTATGGTGGACTTTACTAGAAAATTTGCTATAGGACCCTAAGACTAGGCTACTGGTTGGAAATTTTAATTATTTCAAGAAAGAGAAAAATTAATAAAAAGGGTTTCTTGAGAAGTACACAAACTGAAGACGTATATGGTATATTTCCACTTTAAGAGAAAAGATGGTAAAACAATGCATTTTTCCCACAAAGCAAGTTGCAGACAGAACCATATGGAGCCATCCTTTTAGTGAGATGCGGAAACAGCAAAAAGCTTTTGAAGATGTTGCTGGAAAACACTCTGAGATTATGTTCCTTACAATGGAAGCATGTTTTAGTAATGTCATGTTTCTACAAAGGAGTATGTCCAAATGCTTGGACAAAGCCTGTTGCATCTTGTCCCCACTTTCATGAAATGCATAGTACTAATCAGGGCTGACAAGATTTCTAGGTTTGAAGGAAGAGGTGTGGGGGAAGTCTTCTACAGGATCCCGAGACTTGAAGTTTTGAGAAACAGCACAGCTTAGAACTAGATGTCCAAGTAAAATCAGCTACTGCATATTTACCAAAACCCATCTAACTTTCTCACTGATGCATCAAAACTTCCACAGAGATGCTGCTGATGTAAAAATAGCAACTCTCATTGCTAAATCCAGTGCTGGTCTTGGTCATGCTGGCACTGAAGATGTGTTTCAACTCCTGGTGGCAGAACTGTCATAAAGCCAGCCCCATGGAGTGATACACTCACTGCATGTGGAAGCTACAGATGCAGCCAGTCACCTGTCCCCTCAATGGCTGAGAGGGATTTTGAAAGCACTGACCTACATTCTAAAGAGCATAGCCAGGAACTGCCTATTGAGAGCAGCTGGACCTTCTGGGTCAGATAATAGCATTCAGTTAAGAAAGACAACACTATAAGACCTTGACAGATGAGATGCAAGTGGGAAATACAAGGCAAGTGGGAAAGATAGAGAATTAAGTAACTATAGCGTAATTTTATTGAATTTATTTGTAAACAATATATAGGTTATAAAATGTATTTTTAGAAATAAATATCATGTTCAAAGACTAATTTTATGATGGAGGAAAGGGATTTAAAAAAATTTGAAGGTATACAGCCCACCAAAAATTCTGAAAACAGGTACTTCCATAGAGCCATACCTTTTATAAAACAGACAAATAAAGCCCTACATTTCCAATGCTATTTTTGAGTAGTTCAGAATTTAATTCATTTCTCAATATTGTTTATAAATTTCAATAGTTTTATTACTTTGTTTTTACTTGGACCTGGCATAAGTTCCAACCAAAATCAACCAAAACTAATACAGAAAGGACCCTTCCGTCTCTATATTTAGAAACGGAAGCTATTTAGTCTAAGCGGCTTTAACTGGCTCTTATAGTCCTCCATGATTTGATAAAAAGCTACCTTTTAAAAACAAGCAAAGAAAGCATCTGATCTCCCTACAGAGATGCTGAACTACAGTATAATCAAATACTGATACTTACATACAGAAGTAGCAGCAGAAATCAACCTTGTATTTGAAACAACACCAAATTCCTGAAGAAAAAGAATGGTAAATGAGGTGAACCACCTGAAACACCATACACTCACACTGTTATCAAATTAAAATAATGGCTTCTTACTAAACTGGGCTTCTTTATGAAGTACTGCAGTATTTGGGTTTCTCCCCCACCCCTTTATTTTTTTAAGGTGACTCTTAGGTAAAGAGTTATTTCACTGATTAGTTACTTTGTTTTTGTGAGGAACAGTAAAGATTTACGAAAGGTACTAAAGCCACAAAAACTCAGCTGGCTAACACTCTGTATATAAAATAGACAAGAGGGCTTCAAGAAGGTATGGGTTTTTTTTCTTATCCCATTTGGAGAGAAAACTGTCTTTAGAAACCTGCCATTAACTACCTTTTTTAATCATGTTTCCATGAAGACTTATCTCCTCTGCTGGGAGTGTCAGCAAACAGACAATTTTCTCTATACACTGTTCTTTCAGAGAAGTGCATAGCTGAGTCATTACTGCTGTAGATGCCCTCTAAAGCTGCAGAAGCTTTAAAATAAGGAAGGCTACACAGACTTCTAATATTTGATCTAAAATATAAGGCACATCTACGTGTATAAACTCTGTCTGTACTTTCTTACAGGCTTATTTAACAAGCTGATAAAAAAAACAGTCTCTTCAGCTCTGTCTTTCTCACTTCCTTCACTTCTTCCAAACACCAAAAAGTGTCACAGTATTCGTACAGACAACAGTATCACATGTAGACACTAGTTTAGGAGGACTGCTTCTACCGTCCACTAGGTATTTGAGTTCCTCCTGTAAAATTCCTTAGCGCTGACATATCACAAATTGGCCAATTTGCTTTTTTTCCATTATGCAGAGACTTTTCAGACAGCTGTAAAACTTTCTGCATTACAGAGGACTAAAAGCAGTGCCCAGATCATGCTGACTCTTAGCCACATTCAAAGTGGGCTTTAATGGTGGAGGCATGGAGCCTTCTCACCGCTATCCCTAATG
Organism: Pachyramphus minor; assembly: GCA_013397135.1. Taxonomy (NCBI): domain Eukaryota; kingdom Metazoa; phylum Chordata; class Aves; order Passeriformes; family Tyrannidae; genus Pachyramphus; species Pachyramphus minor. The sequence continues at coordinate 473,860 of VYXB01009878.1, read as the reverse complement.
GGCCAGATCCTTATGATAATTTCTTAAGGACAGCACACGAGCTACAACATACTTTTAATTCAAGCAATGAAAGTGTGGTAAACTCTGAGGATTCCTCACTATATGAAATAGAACAGGATGATTAGGAAAAAAATTCCAATTATGTTTTAAAGTTTGAGTAAACATAAATAAGGAAAAACACACTAGAAAGGAGACACTGCACAATTTAAGATATAGCGTATGTAAATATGTAAGCAAACACTGTATCACAGTGAAGCAGCCATTTAAAATACTCTTTTCCATTTTCAGAGGCACTTAGGGTTAGTAATATAGACAAAATAGTGAAAGATAACATGTTTGAAGGCCTTCTCCACCTTCTTTTTTAAATGCTATAGAAATCTATACAAAAAAGAGAAGGTTTCAACCCCCAAAGCATGAAGAATGACAAAAAATTTAAAAGTCCTAAACGTTTTCTCGCTCTCATACATCACATAATTTTACATTAAAAAATTGTAATACTTCATACCTCTACTTTGGATGCCAAAAACACACACGTAGGAGCCATTAATACTGGATCTATACTTTTTAGGGAATATCTGAAATGTTACAACAAAATTATAATATGTTGTTTCATACACGTAGAACGATTAATCTATTAAGAGCACCACACTTCCTTTTGAAAAAGCAAAGCTTAAGTTAACTTTATTAAAGCATAAAAGCTTTACACCATCCAGAAAACAAAAGTGGCACTGTTCTTAATACAGAACTGCATTTTTAAAGGGCTACCAAAATGTGCCTAGCAAATGTTTTATTCTTGTACCATCATAGTAAACAGTCCTACCTGGCATAGAATCTCTTGAAGTAGACTGTAGCAGTGGCAATAACTTGTTGTCTTAATTTAAGATGTTCACCTAAAGCCTGGATAACTTAAAAAAAAATGAACAAAAGCTTGAGTTGAGTTTTTTTAAACAATTTGACACCACATAGCAAAGGGTCTCAAAACACGACTAGTGCTGGGGATTCTAAGAAGCAGCAGCACAGTCTTCTCCCTCAGTTCAGATACGTTGCTCTGGTGAGAACACGTCGCTGTAAACCTACAGACCCACAACTGAAGAAGAACCGCTGCCTCCTGAAGCTTGGGGACACCTTCAAAAAGGGAAAGGTAACTTGACTTCATTGTGTACAAAGTGAGATGACAACACAAATTTTAGAAGGGTAAAGCTTGGGTATTCCACTTTAGAGCAAAACAAATTCGAACACAGGAAATACAAATCTATGGCTCTTCAGTGCCATGCAAAATGGATGGGGTTTTTTTCAAACAAGTAAAGCTGCCAAGAAAAACATGGTCATTAAATTTGGCAGAGGCAGCAGGTGTTAAAAAAATGACATATTTAGTCTAGGGAGAGGGGGTGGGAGACCAGAGGATGCAGTCAGCTGCTCCATCACGGTGGTCCTCTGCCAGTTGGCCAAGAAACAACCCTGGTGTCATCTGTGCAGGTAGCTCTTGTTTGGCCTCCCAGGCAAAGGAAAGGTGCCAAGCAAATTAGATGCATCAAGCTGGGATTAAGAGCAGGGGCTGGATATTAAGAATGGCACAGTGAAACATAAGGTTGTTACTTGTTATTTTTCCCATTCTTCTTCGCAGTCATTATTCTGAGCAAGGCTCGGCTGTATGAAGGCTCCCCCTTCTTTTTTTCCTCCCTCACGAGACATGTCAAAAACAGTATTTTAAAAGACACTTAAGTATATATTTAAAATATGTACAGCAAGACCAAGACAGTGACCACTAGCAGGAAAAGCAAAAAATTCTGTTATCAGTCATCACTAAATTCTTAATCTCTACTTAAGCACCCAAGTCCAGAGTGTTTTCCCCAAGCTCTTACCACATATGCCCCAGGAATAGTCAGGGCACACCTGACTAATTTGTCATCCACTGTGGTCACCCAAAGAAACATTAAGTCCCTGGCTATGTCAAAACTTCTAGAGAAGAATGCCAAACTGGGACTAGCCTGCCAGTGACAATAGGACAAGCAATACTGCCCGAAAGGATGTTAAGCCAAGTATGCAATGTCTGTAAAAATATTAAAATTTTATCAGCAGGTTTAAAAGAATTTTTCCCTTTGATTTGACCATGGGGCTAAAAAGCTGTCCTACTACTAGGGCATCAGAAAAATTCAAATATTAAGCTAAACAGAATTCTCCAAATATGTTTCCTACTCCCATGGGATTTTCAGGAACAGTTAGGCCATCTGCTGTCAGAGAAAAATCAAGTGTGGTTTAGGAAAAAAAATGGACAAGAGCCTAGAGAGACTTAATGAAATGGAAGCTTGTATATGCTGGGAAAATGTCCAATACTTGTAATTATTTTTTTAATATTTGAAAAGAAACTATAGAAGTATTTATTCCTCTATGTTTAAAATAAGTGGCTTCAGTGCTTGGGGTTTTTTAATAAAGACTGTTTTAAATCTGAGTATTTTGAGTACCCTCTAACACAAACATTACAGCTTCTGTACAAAATCAGAAAGTGAAAACAACTAATCCACTTTTCAAACAAAAACTGTTAAGACTTGGTGATCCAAATAGAGAAATCAACAGTTTAATTTTTCAAACTACTTTAGAAGATGATCTTTTTCATTCTCTACAGTTTTTTATTCTCTACAGTATTCTGAATAGTTGTGCATGGCCATACAATCAGTTCACGATCTACTGCACTTGTTTTCCAATGACAAAGCAGCAGGAAATTGCCCCTCTCCTGCTTTAGGGAACAATCATCTCCTGGGCTGACACACCCATGTGACATGCTGTGGCCAAGACTCATATCCCTACCCAGGTAGTGCAGATGGGAAACAAGGAGGACCCAAAGATCCCTGGAGGACCCAGGATCCCTGTTAAGAGGCAGGTGATGATAGAACACACATCAAGGGCTTGGACAGGGCAAGCTCTGCCTGAGCTCCCACCAGTATAAAGCACATCTGACTGTCCTCCCCATAAAGGTGTCTCTCTTTGCTCAAGAAGGGGTGAAACCCAGCGCCACCATCTCCTCCAGACCAGGCTGTGTCCGTACATGGGGAGTTATTGGCAGAGCTGTTCTCCAGCTGCCACTGGTCACACACTGCACCTTCAGGGGAGGCAGGGAGTGCCAAGGAAAAGGAATCCTGAGAACCACAAACTGACACTAACAAACTAACTTGCTTACTTTGTAAGTCTTTGTTTACTTAAGAAAAACACTGAAGTGAAATATTTAAAAGGCATATTTCATAATTCAAATTAATCCTAGTGAAAATTAGCATTGAAATACAGTTTTCAAAATATCCGTATCCCTCTCCATGTCTCTTTTTGCATTATGAAGCTATGACACTTTGTTTTAACCTCAACAAATTTCAGGAATGGATCAAATGGGTGAATCATTTGCTACCTTGATTTCCTGGTGCCATATAAGCAATAATACAGATATATCCACAGTAACAGCGTTGGCAGCATATGCAATTGTTACAAAAATAACTAAGCTGAGAGAGAAGCTGGGATAAGTATCTTTCACAGATATCATTCCAGCACTGACACAAGATCTTCAAATGGCCTTGGGAAAGTCACTTCACTTCTCTGTCTCAGGTCTGGCCTGAAAAAATAAGCATTCTGTACTTAAAAGGACTGCTGCAAAAAATATTTAAATAGCTGTTTGCAAACAAATTAATTGATAACAATATCCTTTGTGCAGGGATACTTATTTATATTTTGAACAATTGCACAGAAAAGAGTGAGTTTAAGTGCCTTTGTAATCTGATATGTGGCCATTCATATGGATGGTCAAAGGCTTTGCAGGATGAAGTAAGACTTCCATAACTTCACAGACAAGTCCCAGATTCTTTGGGAGCACAGGCTGCATGCCAACAGCTCTCAGAAACTTGTAGACAATTTGAGAGCCACCTGGTGCTGGGGAACCAGTCAGAAGGCAAAACACAAGCTGTGTTGCAAGTTTCAGAGAATGTAACTGAAGACAAATAACAAGTTTCCAAGCTCTGCTGTTTAACAGGACTGCACAGATCACCCAAAATACTTACCTCAGCCTAAGAACCCACCAAAAGCCTAGTCTCAGTACTAATGCATGATATGGAGTCTTTAGCATGCTAGCTTAACAGTTTCTGTTTGCTTCTCCTCCTTTTATGTTTTTCGTAAGAACCTCTTGAAAATAAGAAAATTTACTGTTTCATCCTATCACAGGTTAGAACGCTACATATGCAGCTAATTTGCCTGTAAGTTCTCCTAGAATTGTGTTAGTATAATTAAAAAATGATGACATTATTTATATTGCAGTTCTTTGTTAAAATGGGCTGTGAAAGTATATGTAATATCACAAGGAAAATATTACATTCTCTAAGCAATTCAAGCCTGCATTTAGACATGGCAGGCATTGCACAGATTTTGTGGCAGAAATTAAAAAAAAGGTTTTACCATTCGTAAAAAATATCTGTAGCTTCCAATATTCTTCTTCAGTCAGAAATTTCAAGTCTTTCTGGCGTTCCTTCAATAGATCTTGTTTATCCAAAATCCATTGTAAGCTAAAGGAATGGAAAATAATTTCAGTGACTCTTTATCAACATTATATTGAGTGTCTCCTGTACAAACAGACTATGAATTAAGACTCGGGGTTAAAGGGCTTGTGGCCTTTAACCAAGCCACACACCATCTTCTCAAGCAAACATTCACCAGGGGTTTCATAGTTAAACAACTGGGGAAAAAACCAAAAACAACAAAGCCACAAACTACCAGAGGCTAAGACCAGGCTCTACCTGTAGCAAACTGAGCTGGCTGTGCAGCTCTTACACCCCATCAGTCACTAACAAAGTTTAGATTGCAGTCAGTACACCACGGGCACCATTCAAACCTCGATGCACTTAGCATGAAGAGTCTTAGGGCAGAATCACTGAATCAATTAGGCTGGAAAAGACCACTGAGATCATCGAGTCCCACCTATGACCCAGCATGACCTTGTCAACCAGACCAGGGCACTAAGTGCCACGTCCAGTCCTTTCTAAAGCACCTCCAGGGACGGTGACTCCACCACTTCCCCGGGTAGTCCATTCGGGTATCTCATCGCCCTTTCTACGAAGAGCTTCTTCCCAATGTTCAACCCAAGCTGACCCCGGCTGCCCCACTGCTGGGGGACAAATGTGCCAGGGCCCGCCGCTGGACCCGGGCGGGGACACCGGGACGCGACTCCTCTCCCGGAGCGCCCGAACGCTTCCCAAGCGGCGGCGGAGCTGGGCCGGCTCGGGCCGCTCCGCACCCCAGGGCGGCTCTCGGCAGGGCCCCGGGGCTCGCAGGCCCCGCCGCCCG
>VYXB01009878.1:453571-468502 GCA_013397135.1 Pachyramphus minor | reverse complement strand
CAGCGCCGCCGCCCCCGCGCCGCCAGCAGGAAGGAGGAGCCGGCCGCCGCCGCCGCCGCCGGTCGGCAACACGCGGCACTGCCAACCGTTCCCCCGTGCGCGGGTTCCGGCCCCCGCAGCCCGGCTGGCTGGCACAGGGACACCCACGGGATTGGGCTGGCAGCTGGGAGGGACCTTCCAAAAACGTCCAGTCTGACCCTCATGCCACAGGCAGGGACACCTTTCTCTAGACCAGGTTGGTCCATGCACCATCCTCCATGGCCCATGCCAGGGATGGGGCATCCACAGCTTCTCTGGGCAACCTGTGCCAGTGCCTTCCCACCCTCACAGGAAATAATTTCTTCCCTACGTCCTATATATACCTGCCTTCTGTCAGTGTAAAACCACTGAGAGCTAAATTCAGAACCAAGATTCTCCCAACTGTACGATCCCAGTAAGACCAAGAGCTTACTTGGCCTGTTCTGTCTCCATCTCACCTAAATTTCCCTTTAACTTATATGTTCCCAGGGTTTCAGGGCTCAGTTTGCACTGTGCTGGAATTTTTCTCATCAGAGAGAGCCTCTAGAGATTTTTTTTTAATAATTATGTAATAACTATCATTATAAACTTAAAATATTAACAGGAAGAACATGAGCCCAAATCCTTTCACCTTTCTTTTCATGCCATTTTCCATGCTGGCTTTCAGCTTCTGATGTATCAATATCATATATCAATCATCTGAGATATATCAGTGCATGTACTGCTGGCAAGGTTGGATCATGGCAGGAGTTGTGGGTGCCTATACCTGCACTGCTGCAGGATGCAGCAATCCAGGCAGGCTGAGCAGGGAGGTAGGGATGATGCCTTCATTTTTTCAAGCAGCACTGCAGCTACATCTGAGTTTTGCAGCAAGATTATTTAAAAAGGACCTTGGTCACCAGGTGAGCAAGCCTGCCTGGAGTTTGGCAGGGCTGGAAACGAGTAGCCACCAATGAGGGCCCCTGATCATGGCTGCCAGGACAGATGCATTTGGAGGTGAAGTGTCCACACTCCTATCACATGATGGCTTACACCCCAATGCACATTGGGGGTGTAATGCCATCTGGCAGCATGTAGCAGTGCCTGATGGCCCTGGTGGATCTGAGAAGGGGTTCTGGGCCATGGGCAGAGTGAGAGGAACCCCTGGGTGTGGGCAGGGACATCCAAGGCTGAGGGTGGTCTCAGGACCCTCCTGTATGGAGCTTGTGTATGGAGTGCCAGCACAGATGCAGTAAAATGGAGCTCTTTGTTCCGGTGTGAGTCAACTCGAGAACATTTGCATTAAAGATGCTGTCTAAATCATTAGGTTTCGCACTTTATTGCCTCAGTTTTCCAGAGCTGTTTCCTAATTTGCTAACTAACCCAGAGTGTTATAAAGGTGAATCTCCCGGAGCCTTGAAGGCAAGCTCTACCTATGTTCACTGGTACCAGAAGTTGCATTCATCTCTTCCTCTCCCCTGACCTCCACATGTGCTCTATATAAAATTAATGGATTGAGGAAGTCAGTCCCAGGTCCGTTGCCTGTTTCCACACCCTGTTCTGCAAAGTCAACTGTCTGACTCGGTTAATTCTAATGAGGACCCTGCTGTGGCAGAACCTAGATCAGGGAATTATATCCTTCCCCACCCAGAGACAAATATGCGCCTTATACTGGGATGATGTTTGTACTCATCCCTCTTGCAAGCCCAGTTTTCAGGGAAGGGGAAGGCTGCCTGGACACAAGAAATACAGACAACTGGCAACAGTTGTGGTAAAGCCGCAGCCCTCATGGTCTCCCCATTCCACCAGGAACACAGGCTGGAGTTTAGACTTATCCCTACACCCACAAAAGTCAGCAGAGTGTCTGCCAGCAGTCATGGGGCCAGCAAGAAGCACTCCCACTGGGCAGATCTCAGGCAGGATGAAATAACTCCTGGTTTGTCCTGCTGGGAGGGTTGTGCATGGTGCTAATGGTTGGCAAGACCTGTGAGCACATTAGGACTAATTTCTGCAAGGTCTGAGAAAACTTATTTATTCTGAAATTTAAGTGTGCCTTGTCCATTCACACTAAGAATGCTTGTCCTTAGGGATTCTCCTCACAGGGGGCAAACTCTCTCCATCTCTGTCCACCACTTGAAACATCTGGGCTTCATCAGCCTGAACTGAGAGGCTTTCTGCAGAGCCAGAAATAAAGTATCCTGCAAGGCAGCCAACACCACCATCACCAATAAGCAAGGAAATTTCTCCGTTCAGCCCAGCTTAACACAGGAACTTCCTACATATTCAATAAGCAAATAATTGGGAAGGTAATTACTGTAGTTCTGGGCATCTTTTGGGGTATTCATATGTTCATAAATATATTCATATATTCGTAAATAAATGAATATGTTAGGCAAAGATGACTCTGTCCCTGAAGCATACAAGATGTGATTCATTTGGGCTTTGCCTTGAAACTGGCAGGGACTGGGGATTGAAAGCAGTAAACCAAGAATTTCTGGGTGGCAGGAGAGGCACCCAGTGGTTGACTGAAAGGCTTTTTAGACCCAGTCCCACAGGACTCTGCAATAATCTGTTGCTGATGGTGCAGCTAACATACTGGAGATGCATTAGGAACTGTGGAGAGAGAAGTTGCACAGGATAAGAGAGACAGCAATGTTTTTAAATGTCTTTGCTGGCAGAATGGGACACCTTTCCTGACCTGTCAGAGAGACCCCAGGTTAGAGACCCTGTTTGTAACTAGGAATGTAAGAAAGGAGGTAGGGAAGAAATAATGTGCATACCCTTTACTTTTCCCTTCTCTGTGCAAGGAAACGTGATGGGAACCACAGGCGGAGTTTTGTGGGAAGTCTATGGAGGATCTCTGACCTGACACCTTTCTCTAAAAAGCCATCCAGACCTTGCAGAGCATGGGAGAAAGACTTTACTCCACTGTGCCAATGTCACAAAGAGGGTAATCAGATTGCCAGCACATGCCTTGGATCCCAGCCACCCACGACTGCATCACACAGAGCTTAGCACAGCACACAGCAGCCAGTAGAGAGAGAAGCTGCTGTACAACAGAGAAGCCTGTCATTGCCTCACTGAACATACTAGAGCAACAAAAATAGCAACAAATCTCATGGTGTTGCTTATCACATCCGGCAAGCATGCCTTTTTTTTTTTTTTCTGTCATCTTTCCCCTGACCCCTTGCCTTTTTCCTGCTGTGATTTAGTACTTTCATTGTGCTACATCATATTGGCGATTTGGCTTCTGCATGATCAACAGCCATCTGAATGTGTGCCAGCAGTGTGCCCAGGTGGCCAAGAAGGCCAATGGCATCCTGGCTTGTTTCATAAATAGTCTGGCCGACAGGACTAGGGCAGTGATCATCTCCCTGTACTCAGCACTGGTGAGGACACATTTCATGTCCTGTGCTCAGTTTTGGGATAATGAAGTGTGGAACTTCTCCAAAGAAGAGCATGAAGCTGATGAAGATCTAGAGCAGGAGTCTTACAAGGAGCAACTGAGGGAGTTGGGATTGTTTAGCCTGGAGAAAAGGAGGCTCAACGGGACCTTATCTCTCTCTACAACTACCTGAAAGGAGGTTGTAGCCATTATCTTCTTCCAAGTAGCAAGTGGCAGGACAGGAGGGAATGGCCTCAAGTTGTACTAGGGAAGGTTTAGGTTGAATGTCAGGAATACTTTCTTTGCCAAAAGGGTTGTCAAGTATTGGAACAGGCTTCCTAGGGAAGTGGTGGAGTCATTATCATTGGAGGTATTTAAAAGATGTGCAGATGTGGCACTTCAGCATGTAGTTTAGTGGTGGACTTGTCAGTGTTTGATGATCTTGATGATCACAAAGGTCTTTTCTAACTTAAATGATTCTATGATTCTATGCTGCAGCATGGCAGGAAACAGTAGGAACTGGGCAGGAGACTTTCCATAGCTATGATAAATACCATTGCTCCACTGCACACTGGGCACAGGGAACAACTCTCCTTGCCCTGTATCTGGCACAGCAGGGGCTGTCTGACACTGCTGGAATGGGAGCACTTGGCACTGCAGAGTCTTGCCAGCTCCACTCCCAAACTGTCCTTTTCCCAATAAGACAGACCTTGTAATGCATGACCCCATTTCACAGCACAGCAGAAGACCATGCCAGTACCAGAGCTATGGAGGAGGAAATTAGGTTGTAGCCACAGACCCAGAGACAAGCAAGGACTCCCTGGGGTACACATTGTCCTGCTCAGCTCCCCTTATGGTGCCCTACAAGAGGACATCCTGCCATGCTGGAGATCTTCCCTGCAGCATGGCAACCAGTGTTTTGGGGGGTCCTTCACAGCCCTGCAGCATCCCTTGAGCAAAAGAGCAAAGGCTCTTTTTGACTGGAGCATGCTGGGGATGCCCATTGCCAGACCAAGAGTTGTGCAGCTGATGGCCATGTGTGGTTTCATGTGTTTCTTGGAGAACATGAATGCCACTGTGGCTCCATGTCCCTGGAGGCCCAGCTGGGAGGTGCTTTCCTGGACAAGGCCATGGCGGGGGGCAGACCAGACAAGGCTCTCTTCCCTTGACATTGCTTTGCAGCCTTTCTTTTCCAGGAGCTGTGTAGGGGATTGCTTTATTTACCATGTCCTCTCTGTATATTTCTGTCAAAACAAGCAAACAAAGATTTCATGAAACAGATGTGCAGTGCTGCTGTGTGTGCTGATGTCTCCTGCTCAGCCTCAGACCTGGCTGCTGCTCTGAGGGACATCCAGATATAGGATGAAAAAATCACAGCCAAGAACCTGCAGGTAAAATTATACTTTGTCGTATTTGTGAGATGAAATTGCCTGTCAGCTCTTGCTGATCTCTCCCCCCTCTGCCCCCCTAATAAAACCCTTCACAAACATATTGAATATACTTAATAGTCCATCGCTAGACATAAATATACACAGGATAGTTGGATAGATTTTTTTTTTCCAAAGTAAAATGCTTCTTCCAATCCACATCTTATAAATAGCATGATAAATAGGATGATACACAGTCAGGTTTTTGTTCATGGGTCCTCCTCCACAATTGGAAAAACAATGTTTTCTTTATCCCTTTTCCTTAGTTGCACACACACAAAAAAATCCACTAATACTCTCATTTTTTCACATGTTTACATATTCATTTAATAACTGAAAATAGTATGTATCTTTTCACAGATCTGACAATAAGCATTCTTGTTTGCCCTCTGCTGTTTAATATTCCCTCAGGAAATGAATGAGTGGTACAAAACCAGATTTCCTGACTTTAATCAAGCTTCCACAAAACATGCTGAGAATGTGAGACATTTCAGGGAAGGAAGAGGAAAAGAAGTGTAAGTGGAATTGAAAACCCCTTCCAGCTTATGTTATGTCACTTCTAATGGAAGCCTTTGTTATGATTTCGCTAAGTTAGGTAATGTGACAGTTGTCTGATATTTTTCCCAATAATGGTGGTCTTTTAGGCTATATTTTGCAACAGAGGAGGTGGATTGGAGGAGTGGTGACCCTGGATGTGACCTCATGTTAAACCAGCAGGAAGTATCAACAAATAATGTTTATACATATGAAATAAAAATTCAACTGCTCAGTAATACATCTGAATGTAAGGATTCTGTTGGTTTTGATGGACAATTTCAGGGGCAAATGATTTATATTGGAGAACTTTTTATTTATAGCACCCTCACACACACTTCACCTCCCAATGCACACACACAAAACACGGTCTTGCAGAGGCAACCATTTAATATTTTACATAGAAGACATTCAGGATAATTTCATTAGATGAGGGAAAGACTTTAGAATAATGAAGGTTCAGTTTACAACATGAGGATGAATAACAAGAGACATAGATGTTACTAAAACCATCAGATCTGTTGAAAGAACTCCTTGATGAGGATAGATAGTTTGACCACCTCCTACTGACTTTTGCTGAAAATAATTTTAAACATCATCAGCATTCCCACACAGTAGCCTGTTATTTCAATGGGTTTTCCTTTCCCGGTCACAGACTATCTAGCATTTAACCCCACCTCCTCCCAGTAAAACATGCAGCAAGAACATATGCAGGATAGAATGGCATATCAGAGTTGTGTTAGTTTGATCTGTTTTTCTCCTCTGGTCAACTTGAAATGCATCCTCCACCCCAATGGCTCAGTCTTTCCATGTGGGAGTTATTGTGTGGGTCTGGATCCTGAGCAGCCCACCAAGCCCAGGCTGAGATGGGTATTCAGGCTGTCCTTCAAACTCTGGAAGCCACGCAGATCAACCTGCAGGCCAGACACTTGGTGGCCCTACACTCACATGGAGCATATGACCCACCAGGGAGGTCTTTGCCTCCAGGAAAGAGCAAGTTCCCAGCATGACTCCTGACTCTCAGGGGACCTCTGCTGGGACAGGGGTAGGGGATTGAGAGCCTTTGAGGTAGCCTTCACCTCTCAGGGAGAGTTTGCCTCTCTCTTACCTCTTCACAAACATTCAGTTAAACAAAATTAAGTTGTGGGCAAGGAAAGGCTTCCTGAGAAGTCAGGAGGCTGACCACGGCTGCTGCCCAGACAAGACAGGAGATCTCTCTACCTGCCCCCACACTCCTGGGTGCCTCAGGGGACCCTTCCACACCCTAGACAACTTCCCATAGAATTGGAAAAGACCTCCAAGATCCTCAAGTCCAACCTTTGACCAAATACCCCCATGTCAACTAAACCATAGCACAAAGTGCCATCCATATCCAGTTGTTTCTTGAACACTTTCAGGTATGGTGACTCCACCACTTCCCCAGGAATTATGTTCCAATGCTTAACCACTCTTTCAATGAAAAAAATTCTTTCTGATGTCCAACCTGAACCTCTCCTGGAGCACTTGTCCTGTCACTAGTTGCCTGTGAGAAGAGATCAAACCCCAGCTTTCTACAACCTTCTTTCAGGTAGCTGTAGTTGTAGAGAGCAGCAAGGTCTCCACTGAGTCTCCTTTTCTCCAGGCTGAACAACCCCAGCTCACTCAGCCACTCCTTGGAGGGCTTATTCTCTAGATCCTTCACCAGCTTTGTTGCCCTTCTCTGGACACACTCCAGCACCTCAATGTCCTTCTTGTAGTGAGGGTCCCAGAGCTGAACAAGGACTCAAGATGCAGCCTTACCAGTGCCAAGTACAGAGGGATGATCACTTTCCTAGTCCTGTTCCCCACACTGTTTTTGATACAAACCAGGGTGTCATTGGGCTCTTTGGCCATCTGGGCACACTTCCAGCTCATATTCATCCAGCTGTTGACCAGCACCCCCAGGTCCTTTTCCTTTGGGCCACTTTACAACTGCTCTTCTTCCAGCCTATGGCACCACATGGGATTGTTGTGATCGAAGTGCAGGACCAAGTACTTCACCTTATTGAATGCCATAGGGTTGGTCTTGGCCCATCAGTCCAGCCTGCACAGATCTTTCTGCAGAATCTTCCTACTCTCCAGCAGAGCAACACTCTCACCTAACTTGGTGTCATCCACAAACTTACTTATTTGATCACCTTGTCCAAATCATCAATAAAGATATTAAACAGAACTGGCCCAAAATCAAGCCTTGGGAAACCCCAGTAGTGACTGGCCATCAACTTGATGTAGCACCATTCACCAGCAGTCTCTGGGCCTGCCCATCCAGGCAGTTCTTAGCCCAGCAAAGAGTGCACCAAGCTGTGGGCTGCTAGCTTCTCCAGGGGGAGACAGCATCAAAGGCTTTACTGAAGTCTGGGTAGACAACACCCACAGCCTTTCCCTCATCTACTAGGGTCACCTGCTCATAGAAGGAGATAGCTTGGTCAAGCAGGGCTTGCCTTTCTTAAGCCCAGGCTGGCTGGGCTTGATGCCCTGGTTGTCCTGTACGTGCCGTGTGATCACACGCTGTTCCACAACCTTCCCTGGTACTGAGCTCAGACTGACAGACCTGTAGTTCCCTAAATCCGCCCTACAACCCTTCTTTTAGGAGGGTATCACCTTGGCTAACCTTCGGTCACCTGGGAACTCCTGGTTAGCCAGGACTGATAATAAAATAATAAACGATGGAGAATGGCTTGGCAAGAAGAGAAAGAGATTTTTGCACTGAGATCTTGGCCCTTCCAGAGGAAAAGATGCTGCTGTAAAATGGAGATGGCTTTCAGCCAACCCCTCTGCGAAACACCGGGGATGCTCCGTTGCCACTCCAGGGTTGCACAGGGACTTTGCCCACCACTGCAGGACCTCTCCTTCCTTTCTCACCAGTCCTCCAGTTTTTCGCTCAAAAACCTGCATTTTCACCCTGGAGAGCAGCTCCTCCACCTTCAGCCCGAGCTTCCCGACATTATGCCGGTTGTGTCGCTTTTATTAACTCGAATAAAATGAGGAACACTTATTTTCTTGCTTGACTCGATCCCGTGGGACCTCGGGAGCCTCATTTTCTGCACGACTTCGCGAAGGTATCGGGTAACCTTGAAGCAAACCGGCAGGCGGGAGGGGGCTGTGGCTCCTGGTGAGCGCTGCCGAGCCTGGCCAGAGGAGAAACACCCCCTTCCCCAACAAACCTCTGACATTACCAGAGAGAAACGAGCGGAAAACAGAGACGCGAGTTAATTAGTTGCATCTTCGCCGGATCACGCTTGAGAGATGCTTTTCCGAGGGCAGGCTTCGCTGCTTTGCTCTATCTGGTAACAAATGGTTTCTCTCCAACCCAGAAGCTCAGAGGGGGCTTCTGAAGCTATAGAAGTGAGGAAAAACCATACAACCGAAGGGAAAAAAATATATCACTGCTGCCTTATATAATTCAGTGTCTATATTCCCCCGGGCAGGTTTCATATATGACAAATACACTCATATTTCATATGCACATCTTTTCCACCCGGTTTTGCAGGCTCTCAAAGGGAGTTTTTGAGAAACTGCCGTGTTCTCGCCCCAGGTTCCAACCGCCTCCAACACAAGCCACCTCTGGGGCCGGCTCGGGGGGAGCTGTGGGACGGGAATGCCGCAGCCTGCCCCCCGACATCATCTCACAACCGCTCCGCGCAACATGCGCGGCCGCGCTGCGAACCCCGCGGCTCCGGGCCGGCTTCTCCTCCCACGGATAGACTGCGGGGGGAGCGCCCGTGAGGTTGATATTTATAGGAATTGAAAGACACGGAGAGCGGGGCTCGCTGAGACCACTGGCACAACGGAACGGGGTGACAGCTTCAGGTGGGCCGTGCTAAAAATGCAGATATTTTCCGTTCTGGGAGCTCATCCCGCGAACAAGCGTATTTTTGATCTCCCGATTTTTATTTTTTTTTTTTTATTTGCAAGACTAAGTACTAGTGGAAAATCTCAGCCCACCGGCTACGGGGCGCCCAGGCTGCAGGACGGGGCCATGCTTTCTCAAATAACGCTGTCCAGAGTTGCGCGGGCTTCCCAGGGATGGGGCAGGGCTCAGTCCTGCAAACTACGTGGGTATCTGGTGCGGGCAGCTTGGTGTGGCGTTGGCAGCCCGGTACCTGGGGGTGCGACCGCCTCGGGGGCTGCCTGGAACGCTCAGAACTGATGACTGGAAGTCAAGTATTCCCTCCAGGTGGGCTTCCGTTTGCAGAAGGTCCAATCCTACACCCATCCAAAAGCAGTGTCTGCACCTGGGGTTGATCCCTTAAGCCCGGGGCGCTGCTCTGGCTGACACGGACTGTTGAAAACTTTTTCTCAGCGGTAGCTGAACGTGCACAGTCAATCTTCACCCCCGCCCCCCCCCGCAAATACCTCGGGACTCGGGTTTAGAAACAATGGTGGCAAGTCCTTTCTCAGGAAGAAATATCTTTACGGTAGGTATCTTAATTTAGTTTTAAAATCAATGACTCGAAAGAAGGAGTTGGTCCGACTCTGATATTTTGAGCCGAGCACAGTTTAATTCAAATCCAATTTTAAGGGTTCATTCTACAAATAATTTAACAAGCCCAGCTTTTTAAGAAGACCCTCCTGCCGAATACCAAGCCGTGATAGAAATATTCAAATATAGAATTTTTCCCTCCCAGCTGTGGAAGAACTAACCCTTCTGTATATGTGTGCCCGAAGTGTGCCCTTGTTTTTCTTTGTAAGATACACAGAGTGACACAGAAACTTTGAGGTTAATCTGTCTTCTTCTAAACACATATTTGAATATTTAGACTGAAAGATGATGACACTGGGGAAGCTGAGGGCAGCGGTCCACAGGCGATCAGACATAAAAATACGGAATAATTTTATTTAGATTTTATTTTAATAGCACAAACAATGAATAGAAAGAACAACATTACATCTATAGGCTATAACGAAAAATTATTTTTGACAGATGACACCTACAAGTTTCTTTGGTCTTATAACTCCGAATCTGTCAGAAATGATGCATATTTCAGCATCAGAATGTACAATGGCGAAATAAACAGAAGAAAAAGAACTGTACTTCTTGGAGTACTTGATAAGCCCTAGATAACATGGATCTAACCTGCATTATTCAGCATATCTAAATCAAAGAATTTCTTGTATCTAATATCTTTTTTGGGTTAAAAAAAAAAAAAAAGAAAAAAGTCACAGGGACTAGAGAAAGACCTTTCAGTTTGTCAAATTCATTAATTAGAGAGCTGTACATACTAGAAGAAGATGTGTTTTCTTGCTCTGCTTCCCGCCCCGATCAACAATTTCACTATGAGGGTATGTTTACCAGAGTGTAACGAACCGTTTCCGATGGCTGCATTTTTGCTAAAGTTCTATATTTTTTTTTCTTCCTGCTGATAGCCGTATCTTGAAAAGTCGTATATTCAGCATAAAACGGCGAAACCCTTAAAAACATTACATGCACTCATTAGGAAGTCAGCTCTCTTATAGCCCTTTCTCCTGCTCGCTGGCAAAACCTATCTCTTTCTCCATTTACACTATTACCAGCCAGCCAGCAAGCTCTGCTCTGCTCCCTGGTGCCACTGCACACAGAGATCTTCCTTCCAGCAGCTACCATTTTTTCATCCCTTTCTCTCTTCCGTGCCAGTGGTTTATTTCCCCTGCCTCTCCTCAGATCAAGCGCTGGATTCGGTGGGAGTCCAACAGGCGAAACCACCACCGTTTTCATCTCCCGACTCCCGAACCGAGGGCGCCCGCCGATGGAACGGGTCGGCGCCTTCCCTCCTCCGCTCCCCGACTCCCCGCTCCTGTCCTGGCACTGATGGCACTTGCTTCTCCCGAGGTCCTTGGCATCCTCCTACGAAACATAAGCTGCAGCTATGTCGTTGCTGTTACCATACTATAACGCTGCCCCTCAGGGAGAAGATCTACAGAAATTAAATATCTCTTTTTACAGCTGCAACTCTTCTGTAAACACAGGGCTGATTTTAAAAGAGATGAACCCCCTGTAAGCTCTAGAGTAAAATGCAACAAATTACGCTGTGTGTAATTTTTTTTCTCCTTGAGCTGAGCACGGCAGAGCAGTCCTCTGAAGATGAGGAAGGGAGCTCTGCAGAATGAGCGTTCTGCCTGCGTGCTTTGGCTTACCCTGTCGCTGCACAATTTCATCCCTGGAAGAGATTCAGGGTCGGGCTAGGATCTATCAACCTGTCAGAACGGATAGAGACAGTTTGTGGAAATGTTCAGAGAACGGTACTGCCACTGTATTTTTAAAAACCTCAAACAATTAAAGCCCAGGATGAAATAAAAAGTCAATGCTAGATTGCCTGCCTAGAGGTGGAGGGAACCTGATTTAAGCGTTACAATCACTGTCTTTATACAGCCCGACTCAGAGCGAGCTCAGATCAGAATATAGCTCTGGGATTCCCGGGGATATTTGATGCTGCAGGACGGGGAGGGAGAGGAGCACCCTCTGTTTTTTCACCCTACTGCTCCGGGAGCACAGGAACAACTCGGTTCCTAGGCACCACGCAAACTTTTGCAGATGTTTGCTAATGCATAGGTCACGCATACGTTCGCTCATATTTGGTTTTTCCACATAATTTTCAATAAATCACTGCCCTGGCTCTCAGGAACGGTCAGGAAGGGGAGGAAGGGCCTTCATCCTTGAGCTCCTGTCACAAAAACCATGGAAAGAAATGATCACAGTGACTCCAGCATACCGACTTATAAATACGCGGGTGCGTGTGTACCGACTCACAGGCACTCCCGCATCCCTGCTGCCTCTGTGACACGTACGGATGGTGTAGCTGTAGGCAGCTGTGCGCAGCTCTGCCTTTAACCCAAGGAGCAGCCTCCGGGCATTGGGGCTTCCTGGACATCCTTTCCGCGGGTACCTCGGGAGCGACGGGCAGCCGGACTCCGGGCGCCTGTCCCCTCGCCTTGGCCCTGGGCCGCGCTTTTCTCCTCCGGCAGAGGCCAGGGTTTGGCTCAGGGGGAGGAAAACGCAGGTCGCCCCGGCAGGACTCGGGTTGTGCTGGCAAACCTGCCGCGTCCCGCCCTCCGAAAGCTGGGGCAGCGGTGTCGGCTGGCGCGGGGATGCCCTTTCTTTTTTTATTCAAATATCGCAGCCGTCTCGGGGCAGAGGCATGTCAGGGCTGGGCTTTTTAACCAGCCTGTAGCCAGCCGCGGTTGCGGCGAAATTGAGCGGCTTCTCCCGGGCTCAGCGGCGGCCACCCGCGCCCCCGCACACCTCCACGCACGACCGTGCCCGCGGCTCCTTGTCTTACAGAAATATGAACGTCGGGCACCCGGCGGTGCGGGAGGAGACGCAGAAGGCCCTGTGAGTCTTCCCTAAACCAGATCTTTCACTCATCAGGGACGGGATGCAGGGGCAAACCCCAACCACCCCTAGAGAACGGACTTCAGTCCTTGATTTGAGACTTCAGCAACATTTGCTGTTAAGAGTCGTGCCGCTGCTTTCCAGGACAGCCGGGCTTTCTCTACATGTCGCAAACCGAGACCAGTGAACCACTGGAAACAGGGCACCGTGCCCGGACACTGGGCACACTTCACAGCGGTCAACCCCATTTGCTTTCCCCATGCGACCAGACCCACAGAGCTTTGGAAGGTGCCCGCGTAAGTGAGGGTCGTAATCAGGTGGCGCGGGCAGGACCCTTCCCACCACCACGGACCAGCCGACTGATAGTGCCAGGGCATTTTCCGAGCAGAGGGGACACCCGGATCTGCATCACGAAAGAAGGTTGTTCCATATCGCCCCGGGGCTGCCAAGCTCTTCCAGGCTCCGCGGGGACACCGTCTGTGCCTCCAGCGGCACACAGGCTTGCCGGGTATTCAGCACAAAACCGCCCCGTCGGGGAGATAGCTGATTTCCAGAGGACAGTGGAGAGGACGAGAGCAGCAGACAGTCACCAGCCTTTCATCAGCACGCTGGGACAAATTAGCCTCTGCGAACAAAGGCCCCGACAGAGGTACAGGCTCTGTACCCCGTCTGATTGTGATGTGATTAAACATCGTCTTTCTGATAACTGACCACAGAGTTTAAAAATCATTAACTTAAATAATTTTCACGCCACATTTTGGGCTACCACACCCGGACGAGCTCACACATGGAATAGTCACAGTGTGGAGGCCAAGACTGAGCTTTGGAGGTGGCCTCTCGCTATGGCCCCTCAAGCGCGGAGTCCACAGTGGCAGGATACTTTGCACTGCCGGGGCAGCTCGGGCACAGCTGGCACGCAAACACACAGGTGGACAGACAGGGTGGATATGGAGGTGGAGCAGCTTTGGGTTAGAAACACAGACCGTCAGAGCGGTTTGGGTTGGAAGAAACCCTTGAAACATCATCCAGTCCGGGCCCTGGCATCTTCGGCTAGATCAGACAGGCCCGAGCAGGGAGTACAACCTCCGGCCATCTCCGCTGCAGCAGGACCCCATCTCCGAAAAATTCATTTCCCTGATACCAGCCCTGACCTGTGCAGGCAGTGGCGTCTACCTGAGACTTGCATCTCCTCTCCCTGCCTCCCTTCTCCCCTGGGAGCCTGTTCCTTAGGCTAGAATCAGCCAGGGAAGTTTTCCCGTGAGGGGTTTCACTCCCATATAAACCCCCAGGGTTTCTAAGCCCAAATGCAAGCCGGGAACGAGAAAGCCGAGGCTTGCTGCCCTTCCCTCCAAAGGGAAACCCAGCGCCAGGGCTCTTGCTGCTGCCCGCCACTGCCACTCCTTGTTCCCAGCAGTTGCCACGTTGGCAGCCCTGCAGAGACATTAGTCAGGTCATTTTTCTGCGTCTCCTTTATTTCCTCAGTTTCTCCCTGAAATCTTTAAAAATCCTCCTTTTCTAGGGGGAGTGTCCAGGCGGGTGGAAGTCTGAGCACAATGAAACCTGAGAATTTCTGTCACTCTCTGCATATGGTCCGAAGTGCTTTAATCCCAATTAGGGGCGGCTGACACACGGTCCTATTCATCCCAATCAGCTCTTGAATACATTTGCCTAGAAATGAACTTCACAAATAGACTTTCTCCTAAATGTGCCCAACAGCAAGGAAAATCGAATTGAGGCAAGGACTCATTCTGAGGCGATCGAGGGAGAAAAGGTATGAATTTATAAGGTACACCGAAACATTGCAATTCAGCAACAAGTTTACTGACTTTTATTTGCACCATGTCAACCGAAAGAACCAAGAGATACGGTGGGGGATGCAGGAGGGGGGGAAACCGGTTAAAAGGCAACTTTAGACAGACTTTGAATACTTTATGCGGAAAGCTTCGCCTCCAATTGAAGCTGGGCTAAAAGAAAAAAAAAAATCCAGCCCCTACACTGGAATTTTTAACGAGCACAAAACGTGTTTGAATCCGATCTGGGCTGACGCTCACGATAAACAATACGAATACCAAATCGAGCTCCTGTCATCTGCCCGGATTCCCATAGAACCCGAATACTATTCAAAAGCTGCTTTAATATCCCACCCGCATGTCGTCTGCACCGCACAGCTGGTTGGGGGCCGCCGGCCCGGCCGCAGCCGCTCGGCCCCGCCAGCCGGCCCCGCCCGCCCCCAGCACCGGGCACCGGGCACCGGCACCGGC
>VYXB01009878.1:399124-443079 GCA_013397135.1 Pachyramphus minor | reverse complement strand
GGCTGCGCGCCTTCCCGCTGCTGTCGCCGCTGGAGGAAGCCTCAGCCTTCCGGCAGGTGGAGCGGGGTCTGCCCGCGGCCGCGCTGCCGCCCGCCCGCTACCCTCCGCTGCCCGGCGGAGCGCTGGAGCGCTTCGCGCTGCCGCCCTTCGAGGGGCTGAAGGCGTACGCGGGAGAGTGCGGGTTGCCCGTGATGCCGCTCACCGTCTACAACGGGGAGCTGCTCTACGGCGCCGCGCCCTACTACCCGCTGAAGCTGCACCTGGGCGGCCTCCTCAAATACCCCGAGTCGGTGTCGTACTTCGCGGGGCCGGCGGCGGGGCTGCACGCTGCCGAGCTGGGTTCGCTGGCCAGCATCGACCGGGAGATCGCCATGCACACGCAGCAGCTCTCCGAGCTGGCGGCCGAGAAAGGCCGAGGGAGGCTGGAGGCGCTGCCGGCGGGAGCGGCGGGGGCGGCCGGAGGGAAGCCCAAGACCGGGCACCTGTGCCTCTACTGCGGGAAGCTGTACTCCCGCAAGTACGGGCTGAAGATCCACATGCGGACTCACACCGGCTACAAGCCACTCAAGTGCAAGGTCTGCCTGCGGCCCTTCGGGGACCCCAGCAACCTCAACAAACACATCCGCCTGCACGCCGAGGGCAACACGCCCTACCGCTGCGAGTACTGCGGAAAGGTGCTGGTGCGACGCCGCGACCTGGAGCGGCACGTGAAGTCCCGGCACCCGGGGCAGAGCCTTGGCAAGGCGGCCGAGGACAAGAGTGACTCTGGCTACGCGCAACCCGAGCAGGAGCAAAAGACTGACAACGAGAGCGACGTGGACGTCTGCTTCACCGACGACCAGAGCGACCCGGAGAGCGGCAGCCGGCACCGCGAGCAGTGATGCGAGAGGCGGCCGCGGCGGGGCAGGGGTGAGGGGCGCGCTGCAGCCCGCCCTCCCTCTTACTCTGGGCTCCCGGCCTCCCGGGGCGGTCCCACGGGAAGCCGCGTCGCGGGAGAGAGCGGCCGTCGGGCAGCCGCTGTCTGCCGGGCGTACTGGGGTGCGCGGGCGTCCCCGGGCTCCTTCCGCACCGTCGCCCCTGGCACTGCAGCCGCGGTGTCGGGACAGGGGTGGGAGGCAGAAACCCTGGCGGGCCCGGGATCCCGCTGGACAGGCACTGCATCCCCATAGGCGCCCATTTCCGTGGCCATATATTTTTATTGTATCTTTGTGTCGAGAAAATTGTGCCTTTTGGAAACGATTTTTTTCTATGCCCTCTCCCGTCACTCGTTCTTAGCAGTTCGAGCCGTGAGGCTCAGCAGCAGACCCGGGTCTGCAAGTGTCACCTGTACACTTTATTTGACCCCTCAGATGTGCTTGCTCAGGTCGTAATAAAGCAATACCAACAGCTTTTTAGAAAGTCAGATAAAAACAGACAACAAAAAGCCACGCTCGCAGCACTGAAGAGGTTCGCATAACAGGTGCACCATTTGATCAAGTTGCAATTATTTATAACAGATAATATTTGAGTAACAAATGTAAAATAAATATTGAAAAGCATGAATCTAAGAGCACGCACTATATACTTTTAAAGGAAATACACTCTCTGTTTGGTAGAATACAAATGTGGTGTATGTTTGTTTTCTAATGAACTATGTACAGTGGATACAGTATTTTGGTCTTGGTTCCAGTTTGTCATGCGATTTTTTTAAAAAAAGAAATAAAGTTACTGACAAACTACTGTTTGTCTAGTTGTTCACTGAAGTGCTGTCAGCAGGATCTCGTGTTTCTCCACAATGCTTTTGATGATCGGAAGCTTGGCCCAGATCCATCTGTACACACCGTCTTTGGGTCAAGCTCTAAAGAATTTGCCCCTGAATATTTCGTCTAAAAATTTTCCTCCTCACTCACAAACCAGCAAATCTCCCTAATTCAATCCATTCTTCCCTGTGCCTACGATTTTTGAAAATCAAATTTTTGTTTTGTTCTGCACAGAACCAGTACAGAGACGCTGAAGGCTGAATATTATTAGCCGGCTTTATCTGTTTGCATTCAGCCAAATGCGCCCCTTTTGCAAACACTCTTCCTTGGGATCCTATTTACTTTCATTTGAGGGAAAAATCTCATACTGTTGGCATGAAAAACCTGAAACGAGTGTAACTTTAAAAAAAGACTGCCAGAAAATCTGTTTCCCCTGGAAGCTCCTTCAGCTCACCAGGCAAAAGGACGCAACACTGCCGACAGCGACCTGCCAGCTGTGACCCGCCAGCTGTGCGGGTCTGCCTGCTCAGGTCCGGTCTGGGGCTTTTCGTGGGAGCGTGCCCTCGGGCAGGAAGAGAGGCAACAAGGAACCCCGTTTTTTGGTTTTGCATAGCTCACAACTCTGAAGCAGAAGGAAAATCTCTTCGATGGTTGTCTATACTTAGAAGACCCTGAGGTTCCAGGATCTAGCCCTATCTCAGTCGAGGGTGTAGGTGACGCAAAGTAAAATACAAATTACTTTCAGTATCTGAGATAATTTCAGATTCAGAGCTGATCCTCCGTTTGCTCACTGAAGGCTAAACATGCTTGACAGCAATAGGAGGAAGGAATTCAAACGTCAGGCTTGAATCAATAGCCTTTTTTTTTGTTTTTTACCCTCCCGTGTCGGGGCTAGGGCACTTACTCTAATCGTTTTATCCCAGGACGCAAGTTTCTGTCATGAAAATAAATGAGAAAGGTCTCTCCTGCAGAGGGCAGGATCTTGTTCATCTGTCGGTGGAGTCAAAAATCGTGTTGTCATTTATAGCATAATCAGCGGGACCTGCAATATTTTTGCCCAGTTCTTTGTTTCAATATTTATCTGCTGCCTTCCCCAAGGAAGGCACCCACCATGGAGTTGCTGCCGGGGACAGACGCATCATGTCTGCTATGAGGTCGTGGAAAGGGGTAGAATAGTAAAACTTTGATCAGGAAATTGTTTCCATGTCTGTAGAGTTTATGAGTTTTACGACAAGTGCCCCATCATATCGTAATACTTGGACCACCTTTACAAAAAAAAAAAGAAAAAAAAAAGAAAAGAAAAGGAAAAAAAAGGTACTGCGGAGAGTCAATTTCTATGAATTGATGGTTTGTGAATATAATAATTAGTCTTTGAGTTAAGAAAAAAAACGCCAACAACTCAGAAACCAAACTAAACATAACGAACGACAAACAACCAAAGTAAAGGAAAAAAAAGGAACAAAATACAGTTTGTCTGGTGTTTTGGTTTTTTGTGCATTTGTGTTTGTTTGTTTTAATTGCTATACAGCGGCTAAATCGAAATACATACTACAGGGGGAGACACACGGAAAAATTCTGCCACACTGACTTTTAGGGCCCCATTCCTGTGACGTCCGTAGCGGGGATGCGCCCTCCAGCTCGGAGCCCGCCGGTCCGTGTGTGGAGGCAGACGGTGAGCCTCGGTGACCCACCCGGGAAGTACCAGTCCGCAGGAGCTCCCCCGCCGCCCCGAGCGGCTCTGCCGAGGCCCGCGGGAGCGCGGCGCGTTTCCTGCGCGGGGCTTCCGAAGTGTGAGGTGAGCTCCGACAGCCCACTCGTGAGGAGCTCTGGCTGGTTGTCGCTATTTTCAATTTTCTCGTGTTTTAAAATTTATTATATTGTATTAATTTTTATTTTATTAAATTTTGGGCTATTTAATTCAATTTCGGTTTGTATTATTGTCCCTCCCAGGCCAGGGATGAGGCGTCAACGTTATTCCGAGACCTCAGTGATTCAGGCGGCGTCGGAAGCCCGCGTTGCAGCCAGGGCCAGGAAAGGAACACCCCTTAGGCAAAGCGGGCGCGGACGGGCAGCCGCAGTCCGGGACCCTCGTCAGGCAAGGGACAGAGCTCAGGCTCCGCGGGCTCAGGGATCCCGGTCCCGCTCCCGGGGGGCGGTAGGAGGGTCCCGGGCGCCACCGCCTCTCCCGCGCCCACCGCTCCCCGCGCTGCCGGTGCGGACGCTGATTGGCTGAGGCCTACGGCGGCCGCGCCCCTATTGGCCGGTCCGAGCGGCGCGGCCCCGCCCCACGGTGTCGGCGGTGTCGGGCGGGGCACGGAGGGCGATGGCACCGGCGGGGAGGGATCGGGAACATCGTCCCGTGGGATCGGTGTGCCTGTGGCCTGTACCTGTGGGCTTGCCGCTCCCGGGCACTGAGTTGCGCTGCCGGTCACGGCGGTTCCCGCGTCCCTCAGTTTCCCGAGGGGCAAATTTTGGTCTTGAAAAAGGCGAGAAAGCTGCAGGTCTCAGTCTAGGTGGGGAGCTGATGTCAGACCCAGCCTGGGCACAGTTGCTCTGGATTTTGCTGTGATCTATTTTTACAGTCTCTAGGTCTACCATTGCAGCTGCCTGGCTGCCATAGTGACTACTGTTAGCACATTCAGAAAAACAAAACCAGACCAACAGGTTTTAGCTTCTGAATTTGCAATTATTGATAGCTGCAGTAAAGCAGGTATGTCCTCTGCATTTCATAAAAAAGAGCAAACAATTAACTGCATTTGCAGGAAAAAATGTGGAAAGCATAAACAGAAAGAATGGTGCAGAAGCTGAATAAAAATTAACTCCTTTAAAATACTATTCATTGGGAGGTTTGTTTGCTCAAGAGCCATAGAGATTAAATGACAAGATTTCTCTATTCTATTTTCTATGGGAGAACTCAGGTTTTTTTGAGTGAAGATGAACAGGGAATAATGAAAAGCTGCATTTTGCAAGTGAAGAACGGAACATTATTTGCTTGCTGGAAGTCAAGAGCCAAGAAGAATAAATACACTGAGATGGCTTTTGGACATTATTAGAATCTAGTCTAAGCATTTTGAGAACTGGTCTTTCAGTTTCCAGAAATTCACACTCAGCCTCAGCCATTCAGAAATTGATTTCAGTAACATCCCATTTTTTAAATTTGAGAAAGAGTTGTGACGATAATTGACTTACCTGTTCATAGAAACAGCATCAAGAAGTCTTGGTGCATTGGCAGTAGGTGCAAGCATTGCCAAGAAGGAGACTGCAAGGATCTTGAGGGTAATTTTGGTTTTCAACCAAGCTTGGTTTTGGCACAAAACTCTGCCATGCATCTTACTAGTTAATGTTGTAATTACTATTGTGTCTATTGCCTGGGGATGCACATGGGAGGTGAATGGCACTGTAAATGACCAGGCTGTAGGGTCTTACAGACCAGGGAGCTAGGTTTTACTCCTCTGAACTTGCTGAGTGGGTTTAAACACAATCTTGTGTCTACAACTTTAAACAACCCATGCAATTACCTGTTTTTGCAAAGGTGTTGAACACCTGCTCTCCCCAGTGAAGCTAGTGGGATTGATGTAAAATCTGCCAGGTGCTTTGACATATAAGTGACATAGATATGGTCTGCTGTAAGGCAAGTGAGTTTAGATTTTGAACTGGTTGATA
Source organism: Pachyramphus minor (assembly GCA_013397135.1). NCBI lineage: Eukaryota > Metazoa > Chordata > Aves > Passeriformes > Tyrannidae > Pachyramphus > Pachyramphus minor. Next base: position 437,677 of record VYXB01009878.1, on the reverse strand, counting down.
GCACAATACTCAGGGAGGACGTCACTTTAAGCAGTGAAATGGCTCTATATACTTAGAGGAACACAGTTTCAAAGCTTTTTACATTAAACTCATATTTTAAATGCACAGACACACAGACGTGATCTGATCAGAAGGCTCTGCTGCAGGTATGTAAACATGGTTTTTTAAGGGTCTCTTTCTATGTCCACAACTCTGATGTGGCAAAAAAATGATTTATTAATTCAGAATGGATTTGTTTGGGTGCGTTCATACTGAAAATATTTTCAGGGCAATGTTTTCCTTTTTTCACTAGAAGTTACGTGCTTGGAAGTACATTTTGAAATAGTCACTGTATTTGTAATCTGTACTTTCAATAAAAAAAAAGAATCCCCACACCTGTACCTGTACCTGATCAGCAAGCCTTGGATTCATACTTCCTATGTAACAGGGAGATGTCAGGATGGGAGAAAATCTAACTGCACTTGGCTTCAGGTCAGGAAATGGTGAAGGTCAAGGATTCTGTCTGAAAAGAATAATTCTAAACTTGACTGTGAGAAGTTACTTTCTGAATTTTCACCTGAAGGTAAAGATCAACATGTCAAGGTCATGTTCAAGCTCACTGGAGTTCATTGGACCATAGCAGATAAAATCTACAAGCAACAAAAATGCTTTCAGGTATATTCAAAGTCAATCCAATGAGGAATGATTCCCTTCAGAATGTGGAACGTTATAAACTTGTTAGTCTTTGAGTTAAGAAGAAAGAAATTTCTTAGCAACTGAAAAAAACATATCTCAAGAAAAAGATCAGTGGATCTGGGGTATATATTCATCTATGTTTAGAGCTGATATTCTAAAATATTATGGAAAACTATGAGCAAAGTTCACAAGGTTTTTATGTAGAACATAAACATTTTGTATTGCAGCTGTGTGGGGGTTTTGATATTTAAAGTTTCATATTTGTTTATCTGTTCTACTTTGGAATGTATTATCCTGTTTCAAGGGTAATGAAAAGGTTTGTATTTGTATTCTTCTTTTAGAAATTGTAGACTGCTCCTCAAGAGAGTGGTTTAGTAGCAGGTAATTTGGAGTTCTGATCTGAAATGGAGAAAATGTGATTTAGAAAGGCAACATCAATAGACTAAGTTTCAGAGTGTTAAGGATTAATTTATCACTGTTTTCCTGTTTGCTTCACTTTAGTTTCATTGCAAATGATCAAGCAGTTGCAAGAAAAAAACTTTAGGAAGAATGGGTAGAGGTGAAGCCTCTATATTCCTTTTTAGTTTGTAAAATCTGCTGGTGAGTCAGAGCAGCTGAACCCTGTGTTCTGGCTTCGGTTTTTATAGCATGAGGAATTTTTTTTTTGGTCTCTGTTTAGAAAATTGAAGGACTGAAAATACATTTCAGTTCTGAGTCCTATTTATCTGTGTAGAACTTCCACTTACCTATTTTTCAGTACTCTGAGCTATGCAGTAGCTCATCAAAAGAAATAATAAAAAAAGCAGACAGTATGTTTTTTTAGTATACTGGTTGAAAAATCAAAGAGGCTGGACACTCTGGGGTTTTCAGAGTGACTCTACCAAAGATTTTGCTAGCTACAGCACAGGGCTAAAGCATCCTGTTGAGAATGCACATTTGCAGCTAAGCAGGAAATTTGGATTGTGTCTGAGTAGCTATACCACTGATGGTTGGCCTCCAGTTCGTGCTTACTATTTCTTGAGAGAGTCCCTCCTTATAGAAACAAGAAAACCTGATATTTTTTGATAGAAACAAAGGACTCTGAGGACCATCAGCCTGTGGTCTGAGTTCAGGCAGGACTGTAGTTGCAGCTCACAGCACCCTGTGGCCCACAGTGACAGCTGTCTTTGTCAGTGCCCATAATGAAAGCTACTTCAGCTTTCCACAGCCCAGAATTTGCTGCATCAATACATTGAAATTTTGTGGGTTTTTTCCCCCCCTTTCTATTTATGAAGCAGAAACTAAATTCAACATCTCTTTGTTTTGTGTTGTGGGCAGCCAGCTAGCTAAGAACAATGTGTTTTGAACAAAACAGAAGGAGCAAGCAAAATAATTTTTCAGTGTTTTAGTGTGAGAGACTTATGTGTAAACAAGGTTGTTATATTAAATGATTTCAAAGGTTCTGTAACATTTCTTCTTAACTAGTGAACAAATGAAGGAGAGTTAAGTTCCTGAATGAGTTAATTTTAGTTTCATGGGGGGCAACAAAGTTGCTTAAGCTTAATTTCTTGAGGGAGCCTGGGTTAGTTTTAGAATATGCCTCTGTGCTTTACCATGATCTTCTAAAAATTTTAAAAACAGTTAGAGAAACTTAGAATTTCAGAAATATACATACTGTTTAATTGAGTAATAAATAGAAAAAAAACAGAATGAAATTTGTTGGGAAAAAGTACCAACGGAAAAAAAACCCAAACGAACCCCTCACCTGTTGTAACACTATATATAAAACAGTTGAAAAATATAATTAGCAAATTGGAACACTACACAATGATGCAGAGAAGTATTTGTCTCAAATATTACATTCAAGATCTATTGTAAATGAGAAGAATTTATATATAAAACATAACGCTTATCTCTGATTGTATGCATCTCTTCCACAAAGGTCCTATTCACCACATTTCAGATGAGACCTTCCTACTTCTTGCTCTCAGCTTAGTGTTTTGGAAATAAGGGAATTTTAGTGTTGTCCAGAAACTAATAGTAAATGAGAATCCACAGTTAGAAGGATTTCCTCAAATGGTTCTTTTAAAATGCTTGTTATATTTAAAGTCAAGTTGCACATTTGTAAAACCCTGAATACATTTCACTGATTAAGATGTTTAATGTAAAAAAAGGAACAGATCCTTTGCTTTTAAAATGCCTTCTTCTTTTACGCAGCAGATGGTGCTAGATTGTGAATATATGTCAATTTGATTTATTTATAGTCTGAAGAATATACACTGAAAGACATGGCATGTACAATGTTCAGATAGACTACATAACAAAGTGATCTTTATAAACTCATTTGTTTTGGCATAGTCTTTTGTGGTGTGCATGCTTTTCTCGATGTCTCCTCTTCACCCTTCCAAGACTTTCAGAATTACTCTATCTATTGCATTTATGAAAAACCAACAAGGAATTGAGTGTCAGAATTACAGTCAGTTATAAAAGCTACCTTTCTAACTAAAGAATAGGTATAGTAGAGGTAATAGGAGTTCAGACTTCATTTATCTTTTGTACTAGAGTCTCTGTCAGCAGCATCCCAAAAGCATGGCAGTTTTCCCAATCCAAGTCTTTGTGTTAACACTGCTGGACTTAGCTTTTGCAGGTACTGCCATGCTACTAAAAAGACTAAACACTCACATGCTACTAAAAAGACTAAATATGCATCCACAGATGGGTGCATATCTAGACTTGCATATCTAAACTGCCCCTCAATAGGTCTTCAGGCTCACCTAAAGTGCCTATCTGCAGCCTGGCATCTAAAGTTGCTAGAGGTAAAAGAGCTGTAGAAGTGACAGCACACAACTATCAAAGCATAGGATGCCACATGGCTTCTAACATTATCTTGCCCTTGTGCTCTCCTGCCCCCATCCAGCCTGAGCCATTGTCAGAGCACAGTCAGCTCTAGTCACATCACCTGTACCTCAGCATAATTGGATGTGTTGGCTGAAGCATTATCAAGGAGCTCGGTGCCTGACTCTTGAAAGATTACAGTGGACATTCGGTGTCTAAGTTTTCAGGGCTCTTTTGAAAATTCCAGATGCAACAGTATGCAAAACAGGCTGTTTTGTCCCTTGACAGTGAGAACCTTTGTTAGGGTCTGTTAGCTTAGATCCTGACTTCTGCTTTAGGAAGGCGTAAATCAAGAGATATGTAAAGTTGTACTTTATTTGCCTTCTCCAAGACTTAGAGGATGAAAGAGCCAGTGTCATTTCAGCTTTTCCAGAGGCCTTTTCTGGAATGGAGAAATACCCTTTTGGGATCCTTCAAGTGCTGAGTAGAAATTCAACTGAGAAAAAAAAACCTTCTCAAACAGTTAGGAAAACTAGTATATATTTACAAAGACATTCTCAAGTATCACCCGGGAAAGCATGTCCGGAGATCAGTGCAGCTTTCTGGTGGTCAGTACATCAGTAAGTATGAAGAATTATTATTATTAAATTGGTGGATTAGTGAAGTAGAGATGAATGAGATTTCTAAAGGAGTGAGAGAATGTTTAATCCTATCAAAGAAGTGGTTACTAAAGCAACTGTAGGAGATTTAATCACCAAACCGCGGCTAATGTCAGTACATCCAGGTGTTGCTGAGAGTGAGACTTCATAAGCCTCATAAGTGAGACTTCAGTAGCAATAATGGCATAATTATTTAGTGACTCCACAGATGGGGAAACAATATGAAAAATAATCCAGAGTCTTGCATCGCCTGAGTAATTTTCTGTGAAAGACAATTAAAGTGTTACCCAAATTCATGTCTTATTAGGCTTTTAAATATCATTGCCTCAGTGTGGATGTTTATGGAAACATCTCTTGTGTTTTAGCTTCCCACTTACAGTTCAGACTCCTTGTTTCAAGGTCTCGTGCAAATTAACTCCTGTTTGTCTTTTTTTCCCATCTTCTAGCCCATTTCTTGCCTGCCTTACCTGCCTCTAACCTATCGCTTTTCCTACTCCCCACCTCCAATACACTTCTGATTTCTTTTATGGTAATATTCTTTCTTTCAGTTTGAGATTTTGCAAGTTGCTGGTTAAAGCTTTATGGGGCCACAAACATTTTGTTTTCCCTAGTGGAGAGGATTAAAGTGTGAAAAGAAAGAAATCATACAAGAATAATGTGCCAGTTCTGTGTTCTCTGTATGAAACTTGCCTGAATACTGAGAAATAACAATATGTAAGTAACAACTCTACTTGGTAAAATACAGAGTGCTTAACCATGCAAGATACTCATGTTGGACCATGTTATATTGTTAATAATGGAAATTGCATCTTTTGCCCTGACCAGGTTTTTGTCAAGGTCATGGCCTTTGGGAGCAGGAAGGTGTCAAAGAAACTGAATCCAGCAGAAGAAAACAAAATTATGAGGAAAACCACTCAATAATGATGTTTAGCTAAAACTAGTTGGTGCAGTTGTTGTTGAAGACTTATGGCACTGTATGATTAGATCCTGGATATCATATGTGAAAGATTTCTTAAATCTTTAGTAGAAATCACTGAGAGCTTGCTTCAGGTAAATTCTTCATGAGGAATAGTTAGCTCTTTTGTGCTCTCAACTTGAGTGAGTTCCATAGTAGAATTTCACTTGCATTTTAGGTCTTTAATAGAGTTTAAATTGAATTAGCTATTCAGTAATGAACTCTTTGGAATAAGCCAACCCCTTTTGTAGTCCTCACTTATGTTACTGGGTTAAGTACTGATTAGCAGGGTATATTAATTTGGGTCCTTTGTATTGATAATACACAGATAGACTTATCTAAAGTCAGCTTGCACTTGCCCCCTTTCACCTATTTCTGAACCACTTTTAAAGCCAGATTTTTTTCATGCCAGATGATCTCTTTCTACATTTTTTTATTGCAAAACATTACAGGATGTCCAATGACATCAGAATCAAGTATTTTGCTCCAGCCTTGGATACAGGTACCCCTCTAGTAGGAACCTGTATTAGGTTCTGCAGCTTTTCTGAACACTGTTTAAACAATTTTAATGCTGTTTGTATAAATTTTATATATACTCAGAAGAATTTCACTTCAACCATGAATCCAATAACCTCTTTTTTAGTTTTGTTATAAATCTGTTTTTCTCAGAGGTCTTCAAAATTAGCCTACTCAGGAAGATGTCTTAAGTGTGCACAACAACAAAGCATAATAAGCTCAAATGATTCATTTTCAGTTCTACCCATCTGCAGCTTCAAGTTTTGTTTTACACTCATTCCTGCTTATCCCCATAAGAGATGCTCATTCTCCTTTGTAGATTCAGTTAGAAAAAGCATTCTAAAGTTCTTAGATAAAGTTTGTGGAAAATTATTATTTTTCAGTTTTTCTTTTGTTAACAGGGCAGCTTGACTGAGATTATTCTAACAGCTTTTTTTTTTTTTTTTTCTACCTAGGCAATTAGTCCTCAGTTTTAATGGCTCAGAAGAAGAGATCTGGCTTTTGTGGATCTCTTTCCTTTGAGAGACATCTCCGGATATTGCTGTGTTTCCCTGAGTCTTCTGTCCTGAGCTCAGTGGATTAACTCTGACTCTGTCAGTAAGTGGCTGACTTCAGGGTGTTTGAAATGGTGAGGCAGATCACTCTCCATGAAACTAATTACATAATTATGGTGCATTAAAGGGATATTAAGAGGGCCTGATCTTTGCCTATGTTCTCTTTGAGTAAGAATTATGATATCAGACTGCAGTAGAGGTTTCTGGCAAAAATATAATACATCTTATTTGTTGACATGTGTCTTGTCCCTTGACAGTGCCTCGGGGAAGGACCTTGGCTTCAGGATTCAACCAAACATACACTAATCAGAGAAGGCCCCTGATTCCCCACCAGTCTTGGCCATGTCCCTGGGTAACAGCGAGCACTGCTGATGTGGAGCAAGGCTCAAGGGCTTCCTCTGAGGAGAGGGAGCCCAGGCTTAAGGGCACATGCTGGGGAGATGACAAATGAACACCATGAGATGTGACAGTGTGCTGCATTCCTGCAGCAGCCTCCTCCCTTGGGATGAGCCGGTTCTATACAGTGATGTTCACTGCTCTCTATATTTTTTCAATAATGTAACACATTGGAAGAGCAACGAAAATGCTGGTAACCCACTTATTTGTCCTGTTTCCAATGGTCCTCTTTCCTATCCCATGGTTTATAACAAGAAGCAATGACATGTCTCTTGCATAGGCTGTGAAGGATGCACAGAGTACAGCAATGCCTCTGGAGAGCCCAGGAGAAGGAGGCTTGCCAAGTGTGCAGTAAGACCTCACTTAAGGATAAACCAGTAAGGATAAGTGAGACATGTTTGGGACAGTACGGACAAGACTGGGAGCCTTCAAAAGTGCCATGCAATGTGGATAGAGAAGGAGAATGTAGTCATGGAGTCTCTCACAGGGACAACTCAAATTAACAATGTAACAACATCAAAGTGGTTAGCAGGATTTAACATCTGTATACTTTCAGTCTGCAACTAAGCGCTCCATTTCCCAAAACTCTTACAGATGTTACCTTTTTGAGATTTTATTTTACCTTGCCACAGGATTTGTTGACTTCTCCATTTCCTCAGTTTTATCTTGTGTTCAATGTAATTTAGTCATTTCTCCACAGACTTTCAGCTTTGTATCAGATACTGACTCAATTTGTTTAACAGCTACTTGGTTTTGGAATTTATGGACTTTTCAGGGTAATTTTTTCCCTACCTTTGCCTTTCAATTCCCTCTGCCATTATTTGTAATCCATTTAAAGCTTACAGTCTGGTTCTGCAACCTTTAGAAATGTAGATAAGAATCACCTAGGAGCTACTTTTTCAATTTTTCATTTGTGATGCTTATAATAAGTGGATTCTGAGTGAATGTTGTCATAGGCACTACAGCACTGCATGTCTGACTCAATAATCTCAGGTGTGTTAGATGATAAAAAGAAATCACAAATCTGAGATTTTTTAAGAAACAAAATCTTGTCTTTTAGAAGTATCTTTTTTTTTTTTTTTTTTTTTTGCAGGATCTCATGTTTCTTTAGCACAATCTAATAACTGTATTTTTTTGCTGAGTGCACTGTAGGCCATTGACAGTCCAGCACCTTCGAGTAAACAATAGAAAAATACAAAAACCCTAACTCTTTTGCAACTTGCTAAGTCTGCATGATCACTGTTCTTTTCTTATTCACCTCTTTCTGCCTGTTTTCTTCTAGATTTAAACTCTGGCTTTTCTTCTACTCCTGCCACCAGGAAATGCTATGTGGTAGTCAGGAAGGAGTGCTGTAAGTCAGTGCTCATAGTTATGAAGTGGGCTCACCCAGAGCACCAGACTGCTGAGGCTGTTGTGAGGGGTTCCCACAGCTGGTGCTGAGCTAAGGGAGGATGGACTGGCATGGTAGCTTAGTGCTGAATGTGGGAAATGACCCTCCCAGCAGCAGCAGCAGCATTCATTGCCCTCATCTCTCCTGTCCCCCTTTTGTCTAAAAGGAGAACCAAACTTGATCCTTCATGGCAATTCTCTGTGTTTCCCATCCCCGCTCCTTTCCACAGCAGGAAGAGGCTAGCCCTGGGCCCTGGTTTTGGTGGAGAGCAATTCAGCTGTTTTTGCCATAATGAAATGTAGGATCATTCAGGAGGTCATCCAGCCCAGCTTCCCGTTCACGACAGAGCCAGTGCAGGGCCATTCAGGCCAGGTTGCTCAAGGCTTTGGAGACCTGGTAAATGCAGTGGAGCTACGTATGATCATAGTTAGAAGAATGAGAATAGAATCTTTTGCATAGTTGTTTATCTTGATATCAGCAAGGTATCTGACACCATCTCCTACAATACTCTCATTGACAAACTGATGAAGAATGAACTAGATAAATGAAAAACCTTCTGTACTGGTGGTCTTAAAGGGTTGCGATCAACAGCTTGAAGTCCAGCAGGAGGCCAAACATTTGCAGTGTTCCTGAGGAGGCCAATAATGGTCATCAATAACATCTTCAGTAATGACCTGGGTGGTGGGGTAGAGTCCATCCTCAGCAAGTCTGCAGATGATACAAAACTGGGAGGAATCATTATAGACTAGATGGTTGTGCTACAGTTCTTGGCAGGCTCAAGAAATGGTTTGAGAAATGTCTCATTAAGTTCAACAAAATGAAATATCACATCCTGCCACTGGGAAGGAGTAACTTCATGCACCACTACATGCTGGGGACCAACTGCCTGGAAACCAGTTTTACAGGAAATTACCTGGGAGTCCTGGTGGACAAGGAATGTGATCCAGGAGTGTACCCTAACAACAAAGATGACCAACAGCCTTCTGGGCTGGATCAGACAGACCACTACTCACCCTTGGTGAAGTCCCAATGTAAGAGAGACAGGGGCTTGATGAAGTGATGGAGTGAAGGACTATGAAGATGATTTGGGAAGTGGAACATCCTGCACAGTAGAGGCTAAAGGAGCTGAGGTTGTTCAGTCTGTGGAAGAAAAGGCTCAGGGGGATCTGATCAATGTGTACCTCTGCCTAACAGAGTCTGGTAAACAAGGCAAAGCCAGGCTCTTTGCTGTGGTGCCCAGTGACTGGACAAGAGATAATGGGCACTAACTGAAATAGGAAATGGAGTGACCATGCAAATGTTCACTCTGAACATTCATCTTAAAACTGCAGTCTGGCAGTTAGGCTCTAGAGCAAGAATTAGCGTTTTTCAAAAAGTCAGCCATAACCCCATTCTTCATATCACATATGCATTATTTTGTTTATGATTTACCACCTTTATTTTTTTTCCCCTGTGACTTATTTATATTATACAGGCTCCACTTCCATGAAACTTTCCCCTCTCTCTCACCTGTGCTCATGGATAAGTGTCTTGTGTCAAAAAGCAAGTACCAAAGTAGCAGGTATTGCTTATTCCAGTTAAAGAAGACTGGTAAATGTTTCAATGCAAAACTAGACTTTGTGTAAATAAAGTGCATTTTGTAATCAAACGAAGAAAAAAACATTCATTTGTAAACTAATGTTATCTTTGATGTGAACCCAGTGAAAGGATCTTACTGAAGAACCCATAAGGTCCATGCAAACCTGTGAATACTTTTTCAGGTACTCATGTAATTGTAATATATAGTATGTGTATCTCAGAATTTGATCAATAAATTTGGATTTTTTTCCCCTATTAACAGACTGAAAATCCGTAAGACCAACTTCTGTGCGCTACTGTAAATGCTGGGGATGTAGTCACGGGTAAACTTAGGCTGCTACTATGTGAATTTTACATGGATTTTAAAATGCAAGATTAAAACTATCCCAGATAAATCACTAAGATGTACACAATTTTACTCGAAGCTTTTCGATGCCATTACAAGTAAGTGACAGTTTCACAGAAGGTATTCAAACACTTCAGATAATCAAAAAAGAAAAAGCAAGGGAACAAAATTATGCTAAACTAGGATGTTTAACAATTAGCCAGGAAGAAGCCACTTTAATAGTCTGAGCCAGCCAAGGACAGACTCTTCCCATCATCAGTGGAGTAAGTGGCTGATTTTCAAGAAGTCAGATGAATTACAGTGAGTCAAAAAAGTTGATTTGCTATAATAACAGAAAACACCCACCACCCCGTATTCTTTTAGAAAAGTAAACATTGCTTTTTCTTGAAAATTAGGTATCTTGCTCACTCCCTCACCACAGTATTGAACCCTGTGTTTCTTACCATCAGCTCAGGTCTAACCTATGGCTTTGGGCTGGAAGAGAAACAGCTTCTGCCTCTTGGAGGGAGCCCTCACAAGCAGAAGCATCTGGTGCGACAGTGTGGGCTGGGGGAAAGGAGAGGCAAGTTTGATGGACTGCCATTGGAACAGTGCAATGGTCTTCTGTCTGCTCTCCCACATCCTGAGTTATGGTATTTTTTTGTTTAGAGCCTTCTGCTGCCATTGTGGCCCAGGGCAGCTCAGGACAGCAGGAATCCCCTGGACATCAGAGCCTTGGCGCAATGTGTATTGTTTTACATCCTGTCAACAGAAAATATCCTGGAGGACTGGATTTCTGCATTTCTTGTGCTTTCTGACTTTGTGCCTTTTTATCCATTTACAGAAACTCTAGCAGTACTAGAAAATAACTTGCCTTAAAATAAATGATGTTTCTGGTGTACTAGGTGATGACATGCACCTGATTCCATCCCTTCTTCTCCCTCAAAATACAAGTCTTTCTCTCTTCTTTGTTCTCTGTATCACTCCTTCTACTCATTGATAATATTTAGTACAGATTCTCAGCCTCCAAGATATCTAACATTGCCCACTGTGGTGAAGTAACCTAAGTTAACGGTTTAAAATCTATATAGGCTGTAGTTCATGGAGAATTCTGTATCTCCTAAGAGGTTGTTCTTTATTTTTATATTCTTTCACTAAGATATTTCTACTGCTGCTTACACTCAGACATGTCAGACTTGCACATATGAATGCGTGTTTGACTAAGTGTCATGAGTAACACTTATTTCATAAATAGTGACGGCAGGGAGCTGTTCTTGTTCTTTCAGAAACTTTTCTGATCTCTCTATGTCTTATTTTAGGCTTGCTGCTGGAGGTCAATAGTTCATAGACATTTTTTGAACAAATAAGAAACTGAGAAAAATGGAGAACTTGAAATAATGTGTCAGAGATGATAGGGATAATTTATTTCTTCACAGTAGAAAGGTAGAAATTGATCCTTTCTCATAATTGAAAAAAGTTCAGTTTGCAGTTTTCAGGAAGAGATCTTTTTCCTTCTACTTGCTTCATGCTGGACAACCAGTTCTAATAAGGAACTTTCAGTATTTGCATCTTTGTGATTCTTTCAGAAACACTAGCTCTTTTGTTCTTAATAATGTTACTGAAAAATACTGGTAATTATATAATGGCTGTAGAAATCACATTTTAGATAAATGAAGAGAGAAATGATTTTTTTTTATTATAACTCTCCAATTTATATGTAATTACCAGCTATAAAAGAACCTTCCTGGTATGCATAATGACCACCTTTTGTCCTTGCATGAAAAGTCGAGGTGTTTTCATTCAAGGTTTTGTTCTGTTCAGCTTATTCCTGGCTGGTTGGGGAGACAGAGGCAGCTGTTTTTATGACAAGTCACGCAGCCCTTCCCCAGACTATTGAAAATGTTGGTTTGAAAACCAGCTGGGTGTATTCTTAGTCTGTCAAGCCCAGGCCATAGAAACAAGAATCCTGGGCAAGCTAGTTGAAATGTGCCATTGTTAAAAGGGAGATGTTCTTGATGTTGTTTTTTAATCTTAATAGAAACTAGAAATTACTAATTACCTGTAACTGCTATGATTTAAGAGTAATACAATAGAAAACATGCAGACAACATAAAGTGACATGCGTTGGTTTTTCAGTTCCTTTGGGCTGCACTGGAAATTTGATCCTCTGCCATCTTTTATGTAAGTATATATAAAATTCTAAAAGGAAAAGATGCAGGACTATTCTTGTTGTATCAGTTGTCATAACTATTACCTGTAAGCCACAGTAGAATTTCTAATCAGAATGAGACATATTTTTGGTTTTTGGACAGAAGGAAAAAGTTTACTGTCTGTGTAGCACCACAGTCACCTTTCTGATAGAAATTTGTCAGATAACTGACAGGGGAGGATAATACTTTCTGCCTTCGTATTTTTTTTGGGCTAGAGGAGTATTGCTAGATATGGAAAATGTAGAAAACAGGTGGGATCTCTAGATGATACAGTCATGGACTGCACCAAGACTGTAGTCACTGCGACAAAAGGAAAATGCTGTATGTAATTCTTGTGGAGGCATGAGACCTGGTGCTTGACAGCAGCTTGGATATGTAGTTGCAAGGTGAAAGAGCCCTAGGTGATTGAACCTGAATGACAGGTAGGAAAATTCCTGAATAGCAGTCTTCACAGCCTACAGCAATTTTATATACTTGACCCACATCACGTGAGAATGCTCAGAAACAGCAGACTCTTTATCATCACTTTTGTGATGGCATGGTATTATACGTACAGCAAATGAGTGGCACAAAAAAGACACCTGCATTTGTTGGCTTGTCGTGAACTTAACAGCAACTGAGAAGAGAAGCTGCAGAATTCAGCACACGTGGAACTGGAAGAAACTTTGTTGTCATTAATGCCCCATATTCTCCTTCAAAAAATAGGGAAATGGCCAGGTGTTTTTCATTCTTCAGTGTCTATCACAGTTTTGATTCTGTGCAGAAATATTCCCAAGAAGGTTGCCAAAAGAAAAAAAGATCTTGCTGCAGCATTATTTTTTCCAAATTTAAAAAACTCCTGTTTTCAATGTGGAGTGTGGGTGAGTGAATAATATTGAAGCTTGACTTGTTTTTTCATTCTCATGAAAAGTTCCCCAGATTTTGGCTCTGAAAATTGCTCTTTGCATCACATTTGTTTTGTGTGCAGTGTGCTTTTTGAACAGCAAGCAGTTTGGTCTGTACTTCTCCCATGCAGACTTCTTGTGTTGTGGCTGCCAGACAAGTAAAACGAGTAGGTACGAGAAAGTGAAATTTCAGGTGAGCAAATAGCAATAAATCCTGAATGTTGCAACAACCAACATCTGATTTTGTATCCTGAACTGTCTTCATGCACATACGGATTTTATAGATTTTGAACTTTTGTTTCAAGGCATTTTTCCTGAAGGCTAAAGGTAGTGCCAGATCTGAAACTCTGAAAGGTGGAATGAAATGCTTAGTAAGCACCACAATGGTTAAGAGCGGAAAAACATACAAATCCCCATGGATTTGTATGCTTTTCTGTTCTCTGAACATCCTCATACTCCCAATTCCCCTGCAATAATTTTACTTTTATTCTCTACACTTTCTTATGTCACCTTCTGCATATTTCCCGTTGTCTACTTCCCTCCCCTTACACTGAAACCTTTCTTTAGCAGAGGTAAACTGTCCATGCAGAGGTATCTGACCTTAAATGCATTCTGGTCTCTGACTGTCTTCCCTAAACCTCTGCTGACAGTACTGAGGGCCAGGGCATAAGTACTCAGCCAAGTATGTCTCAGTCTAGAGATGAGTCTTTCTGGCAGCTACAATGACCTAACATTAGAGGGGAAGTTAAACCAATAACTGTGTGAGTAGAACAGTGGTTTCTCATAACCTTGGGTCCATATTTCTGGGTTGGATGGGGCTCTGAGCAACCTGTTGTAGGTCGTGTCCCTGACCATGACAGGAGGGGTTGGAATTAGATGATCTTTAAGGTCTCTTCCACCCCAAACCATTCTATGATTCTGATGTACATTTTGTTGCAAAAGCAATGCATGCTTCAGCCAGCTCCCTGTAGCTCTGAAATGGATTTAGTGAGGAAACAAGTTACTGCAAGGGATTGACATATACTTGGCAAAGGCATTTTACGTGGAATCCAATTTTAAAGGTATGGAAGTACATCAGCTGATAGTGCTGGGTTGCTTGCTCTGCTACAAATGAAATTGCCTTTGATCAGGTTAGAACTAAAAAAAATATTATGTGTGGGCAAATAGGTTCGTCATATCAGATATTATAATAAAAATCACTAAATATTTAACAGCCCTACTTCATATTTAATTAAAATATCTCTTGTTTTGAGAAATCCACTTGCTTTATTCTTTTATTGCTTAAGAAAATGGACTATGTAACGATCAGGGGATTTACAAGATCTAATTGGTTTCTGGTGACAATGTATATTTATCTAGCAAGTAGCAGAATTTTCTCCATACAAATGAACTACATTTATTGTCTTGATAAATGTGTAAAGATAATTACTTGAGACAACAATGCAGTGCAAAAATGCCACTCAGCTTCTCTTGGAAAAAAACTCTTAACATTTTCATTTATTTGGCTCCAAATTTCAGTGTAAACCCCACTGCCTCTATCCATGTAGTAGATAATATGAGGAAGATTTTATTTCCTAAAATTGTGCAAAACTCAGTCTGGGAGGCAATGATTGAGTGGATTGCAGTTTGGCTTTTCATAGCCATGAGGAGTTCAGAAAACCGATAGTTTGGTAGCATTTGCATCACACTGGGGTGAATGATGGTCCAGACAAGAGAGGTTGTCCACAGTGCTTCTCTGTCAGCTGCATCTTGTTTATATTCTTTGCTTTTCTGTTGTTTGGAAGTTATTAAGAAATGGTGTGATTGGCACACAATGTTAGAATGCTAACATGTAAACATACACATTGTCTGCCTACTGTAGCAGTCTCTTGTTGCACCATTTCCCTCAAAGGCTTCATAGCGATGGTGGTGCTTGTGAGAGAGCCCTGTCCTGAAGGACTCTGCAGATGTTGCCACCATAGCTTATACTGACCCCCTGTGCTGAAAGTGAACGGGGAAGCACAACAACTTCTTTATCCCACTTTGAAATCTCTGAAGATGGGACAAAAGTATTTGGTTATCACCAAACAGTGAAAACATCAGAAGATAACCCACTTAAATAGTCTTGTAATAATACTTTCTTTTTCATGCCACAGAGACACTTGTCTTCTTGACTGTCAATAGCAAGTGAATGGTATATTTAATACACAGTAGCTCATGCTGAAGTCTACAGGTAAATGACTGTCTTATTTGTAGTAATTGGCTTTCTATTTAACATACTGGAGTTTTTCCAAGGACATCTTTTCATAGACAAAGCAGATGTAGATGAAGTTTTGCACAATTTAGGCTGTATTTTTTTATAAAACATTTAATTAGCAGGCATGAACACAGCCAGACACTTGAAATGGCAGTAAAACAATTGTTTGATATTAAACAGCACACACATTCAACTTATGAATGGAGTTATGCTGAAAAGCTTGAAAATATCAACAAATTGTGGTGTGTTTAAAAAAGAAGTTTTAATTTTCTTCCAAGGTTTTTTCTTACAGAAGTTGAAAGCTGGGGAAAAAAGTTCCAATGAATACCAAAAAATAAAAGGAAAGAATGAGAAAATATTGTTTCTCTAAATGTCAAGAGCTTATTAATGTGTCTTTCAAAGATCAGAAAAAGAATTGTGACCCATATTTTTAAAGTTGTGTTAAAATACTGTGCTCTTAACTGGAAAAGTTTGATGACGTTATTGTGGGGAGAGTAGGACTCTGAATCATCTTGTTGAAAATTCAATGCAAAGAAAGAACGTAAAGAGTATTTAAAGTGAGAGATTGCTGAACAATGAACTCAGCCTTACACTCAGTTTTGCAAGTTGTTGCATACTTAGGGACAGTTTCAACAGAGGATTGCAAAAACAGCTGCTCACTTTTTTGAACTTTGCAGATTGCACTGAGAGCACCAGAATGATTGAGACATGAGAATGTCCCTAAGAGTCTTGATGCTTCCGGATAAAGCTCAAAGTGTCACTTGAAGATGCTTGGTAGTAGCAGCCTGGGGTGTATCATTCTAGATGAATCGTGCATAATTCAGAAGAAAACCTAGATTGCATCACCTAAAATCAGTGACTTCACAGTTTTCTACCATGTTAGCCATCATTTCATCAGTCTCTGTCTTGATACTCACATGCCCTTTGGTAGTGAGTGGATGCCAGGTACCTACTAAAGCCTGTCTCTCTCTCCCCTCTGCAACTGGTCAGAGGAGAGAGACCAAAAATAACCCAAACCAGCTAAGGATTCATGAGTAGAGATAAGAGCTGGGAGAGGTCACTTACTGATTACCTTCAGAGGAAAACAGACTCAGAGTGGGGATCGTACTTAAATTTATTACTAACAGGATAAGAGCCAAAGAGTCTTAAAAACACCCATCTCTCCTTCCATGTTCTCCCTCCTCCCCCCTAGTGGTGCAGGGTAATGGGGAATGTGGGTTACGGTTAGTTCTTGTTTCTGCTGCTGCACAGGGAGAGGAGTCCTTCCCCTGCTCCTGTGGGGTCCCTCCCATGGGAGACAGTCCTTGATGGACCTCTCCAGCGTGAGTCCATCCCTTGGGCAGCAGTTCTTCCCAAACTTCTATCCCGTGGGTTACTCCTCCATGGGGTACAGTTACTCCTCCATGGATGAGCTGTACTGGTGTGAGTCCCCCACAGGGGCTACAAGTCCTACTTGGGAAAAACCTGCTCCAGTGTGGGCTTCCCTCTCCACAGGCTGCAGGTCTCCAGCAGGACTCTGATCCATCTTGGGCCTCCCACGGGGTCACAGCCTCCTTCATGCATCCACCTGCTCCAGCATGGGCTCCTCCATGGGCTGCAGGTGGGTCTCTGCACCCTGATGGTCCTCCATGGGCTGCAGGGGCACAGCTGCTCCATCATGGTCTGCACCAGGGGCTGCAGGGGCCTCAGCTTTGGTGCCTGCCTCCTGCCCCTCGTTCTGCACTGACCTTGGTGTCTACATCTCACTCCGCTCTTCCCTGGCTGGAATTCTTTCTGCGCAATACCTTCTGTTCTTAATATGTTATCACAGAGGCATTGCTACTACTCCTGATTGTCTCAGCCTTGGCCAGTGGCAGGAAGTCCATCCTGGAGCTGGCTATCATTGGCTCCATGGGACAGGGAAAGCTTTTAGCAGCTTCTAACAGAAGCCACTCCTGTAGCCACCCCCCAGTACCAAATCCCAGCCACAGAAAACCACTACACCTTTATAGACATCATTCATCACTAAAAAACTGGTAGTATACAATAGAGTAGATAAAAGATACCATAAGCCAATTCCCAGATAATCAAAAGTTTTCCTAAACATGCTGAAAAATTTGTTATTTCTAGGTCAGGTGACATTGTGAGGGCCTTTAATTTGTTCTGGAAAAACTTTTTGTCTTACCAAACTAAGGAGCACTCGTCACCCTTAAAGACTACCTCTGCATGAATAAGCTGGGTCTCTAACTGTGCCAAGTTTATAACATAAAAAGCACCCTTCCCCTAAGTCATATATTCCTAGTAATCATGTACCATCATAAACAGTATTTCTATAGTTACAGGCCTATACTGTGAAAAGATTAAATCCTGAAATATATTTCCCCAACACCTGCATTGTCAACTTTGGCAATCTCCTCATTTCACCAAACTTGTAATCAAGAACAGTCTTCTTGCAAATCAACAAGCACTGAATGAATCTGTCCATGGCAGAATCATGTGATCCAAAACAAGAAGTATGTGTGTGCATGATTTCTGTAACTACCACGATAAATGTATCTCACAAGGGAACCACCAGAATCCAGGAGTGTATAGTATAGCTCATATAGCATTCCCATATAATATGCCAAATACTTTTGCAGAATTTAATCACAACAAACAAGAATTAATTAATACAGAGAGCCAAGAAACAACTAGTTGCCAAGAGAACACTTCCATGGAACAATCATTGTATCTTTAACATTTTAGTCCTGATTTTTGAGGAAGACCTATATAATTCTATATATAAATTCCTATATAATAGTTTGGAAAAGAATATATTTTTTTGGATTCTGGACATAATAGATATAATAAAAACAAGAATTACAGGATATATTAGTATTGCAGCTTACAGAGTTGGAAAGAAAAAATAAGCTGGAATGACAACTGTTGGTATGAATGTAATTCTGAAAACCCAGAAAAAAAAAGCCTCTAGAGAACAACTGGTCTGAGTTTGCCTTAATCCTTTTAACCAGTTAGGCAAGTAGACAGGCAGTGGGAGTTGTTACCCATGCAACTGGGAGGAGGGTGGGGATGTTATCAAGAGGAGAGGAAATTAATATGATAGCCTCTGTATGAGAGTCTCATGGACAGAGAAGTAGATAGTTATTTGCCACTTGTAAAAGATTAATGTTAGTCACTTTATGGATAAGATTATAAGTGTGGTATAAAACATGACTGTTTTCATGATTCTTTTAAATAACCATACAGTAGAAAGATGAAACAGACAAAAAAAATCCCATATACCTCAACTAACAGCTGAACTATGTTTTAGACCAAGTCAATAATATAGTTAGTGTTTTAGGTAGTAGAGTTGAAAAGCTGAGATAAAAGAAATATGGAAAGCAGGACCTTCAGTTTCAACTATGTATTGAAACAGACAGCTACTGAACTGGGCTTTCCAGGTTCTACTTTTATAATGAGCACATACACAACCGTAAACTGGTTGTGGTCATGCGTGGAAGGGGGTGATAGGAGACACCAGCCCTGAATCACAGTATGGAGGAGAACACATCAGAGCCTGTGTGAAACCACAAAGCGTGGGATTTTCAAAACAAAGCACTCATGTGGCAAAATAAGAGAATAGTTCATGCACATATTATAATGAGAAATTAGCATATGTAGTACCATTTTCGCACTCAACCCATGGGGTTTAGAAAGAATCAATTACTGCCAGCACCTGCTCTGGATAACAGTTTTTTTTCAGCTGGACAAGAGGTCATGCAAATGAGTCAGAAAACTTATGAATCTCTTTATGCAGCCTGGCCCAGTTAGATGGTGGTTGCCTGCTGGCTAAGGTGAGTTTTGGAGAGGCCATTGGGGATGCTTGGGCATGCATTGTATACAGGAATGAGGAAGCTTACATTTGATATGCTGAGCCTGGAGAAGACAGCTCTGGGCACAGCTAGGGTCATGTGTTCACTTGCAGGTGGGAAGAGCAATGCCCTACTCAGTTGACAGATGAGGATTCTTCTTCCGAATCACTTATTTGATAATTTGGAATACAGCTGTACCAGGGGGGTATGCAGCTTAGTTCCAGACACTGTCAGAGCAGAACACTGCTACATCAGCCTAACCTTTGCTTTTATCTGCCCTAATGCCATTTCAGCTGCTGTCTTACATTCAGGTTTTTAATTTCTTACAGCACGGTAGGTTGATATTGTGTAGAAGTCTCACTGAAATGACACCTCCTCCTGAATTTACCAAGAGCCATGTTGTTTATCAAAAGTGACATTCATATGTGACCTTATTTTCACTTCCACAGTGTCTGAACTCTGAATAAACCTTAGTCATATTCACTAGAGTAAGAACATTTCAGCATATGTAATTCAGCTAGTGTCACTCAACATATGTTTTTTGCTCTCAGTCACAATTTTCATGTTGCAAACGTTTCCAGCAGCAAAAAATTCCAGGTAATTGGCATAGACCTCCTGCCCCTTAAAAGAAAGACTGCAAATGGGCAACGAGGGAATAACAACATTCTGATTACTGGAGAAATGTCTTTTGAAATGATAGAGTGGAAAAGATTGGCTATGTCTGCACCAGTAAACCAAACAGGACCGGGGTACATGGCCAGCTGCTGTGTTGCAACCATCTGCACTGTATTTTTTCTGTGGCCTGGCTACTCTTGTTCCAGACACCCAGAGAGGGGGAAAGCAGTGTCACGCTGAGCAGCCTGCTGTGAATCACCCAAGCAGCCTCCCTTGGTCTGAGCAGACCCCAACTGCTGTTGCCACACCAGAGTACTCTGGCGACACAGGGAGGATCAGGAACCATCAAGTATGGGAGAGTTCCTCAGTCTGCAATGGAGGAGGAGGCAATACACACAAGGTTGTTCCTAAGGCTGTGCCCTGTGAGGTTGCAACATATATTTGTCAGTTTTCAAAAACATACCAGAACACTAGTTACCTTGAATATTTTCTGCATATTGTAGATAAGTTTTGGACAAATCTTGCCATTTTAAGGTTGCTGTGCTGCTTAGGGCCCTTCATTACCTACGCTTGTTTTGTTCTACCTGAGGTCAATAACTCCATATTGCACAGGAAAATTTGATTTGTCAAATAATTTAATCACCTCTTTGTATAATGCTAGAGTAAAATTGTAAGAGGAAGCTTGTTATCAATCTGGGGTACTGGTAAGCAGTTATTTTATGTAATGAGGCTTTTGTCTTGCAGCATTCGGAAGATCATCTTGAACTCCTCCTCCTGCTTCAGCAAAGGGACTGTCATGTTGAATTTTCCTGTAACATTTTCCCCACTCCCTGAAAAGAAATTATAGGTTGTTATATGGAAACTCATTTGAAGCCTCAATTTTCTTGAGTATCCTGCTCTTGTGGGGAGTACCAGGTGTGCTCAGAGACTGTGGCCTTCAGGTTCAGGCTCAACTGGCATTCTACAAGTCTTTGATTTTTTTCCCCTTCTGCTGAAGAGGCAGTGGTTGTCTTGACAGCAAGAACAAAGCTTCATCCTTGTACTTTGATGTGTAGCAAGGTTAAAATAAACCTAAAATAGGCTTTCGAGAAACTGAGTATTTTTTTAAGACAAAGGTTGTAATAAAGGCTCTTGATAAGATATATTAAAAATTGTTGATTGTATTCAGGGCAATTTATTACACTGCTTACTGTAACACATGAAGATGCCACCCATAAAAATGTATGCAAGGTGATTTTTGATTCTGAACTCCAAATGATGTTATGCTCTCAGAGTCATATCCCAAAGGAAGACAGAAAAGCACTCAATAAATTAGTTTTGCTGAAGAGGTACAAATATTGAAAAATAACAGGATTGTATTAAAACCACTAAAAGGAGTCCTGGAGTGCTGAAGAGACAAAACAAGCTACTGAAAGAGAAAATAAGCATTTTGCCTTTCAACTGTTTCTTAGAAATTCCTACATCAATGATTTCTGTACTGTTGGTCAGATTTGCAGGGACTCATGTTCAACTATTTTATATTGATAAGATGGTCAGCTTAACATTGTAGGAAGCATTAAGAAACCCGTTTATGACATTAAAGTTTTGAGCATTTTAACAAAATTGTTAAATGACTTACTGTTTTCTCAATTTAAATATATTTGACTCTACAGTGAAGCTGTATTTGTATATAAAAGCATTTGGTTAATGTAGAAGTTAGACATTCATCAGGTTCATTTGGCACTAAGAATTTGTATATATATGAGTAATTCTTTTAGCAGATGTATTTTTTTCCCTCTTCTCCCCCCAGACTGTTGTAGGCATTTCAGGAAAATAAAAATACAATAAATGAACTAATAGTGAAAAGAACTAGTCATAGTTCTAGCTCATATACTGTTCAGGTGAACTGCTGTGAGAATAAAATAATAAGTCTGTGTTAAACTAATTTCTCTATCATTTAAGTGAAAAGGAAATCCAGGAGGTAAAAGTCCATATTCACAGTCAGATCTGCAAATTTTATTACTTAATGAACAGTTTTTATATTATGTATTTATTTCTGTTATATATGCAGGCACTGTACTAAGCTATATCTTAGAAATACGTACTGGATAATCTTTATATTATATCAGTTTCCATTGCTATGGCCTCTATGCGATCTGCAAAAAGTCAATTGCTTTACAAGAAACAATATTAACATAAATTTCTAGTGCATCAGACTTGAATTTTATATTAGTTCTTCTAAAAGTAGCAAAAATTGTATAACGATGTCACAAATACTGACAGTGGCTGGAGTATGGGCAGAGGGTAGTGACTACCTGTTGGGGAAAACTGAAGAAAGGCCAACTAATGCTACCCTGAATGCTGTGCAGCTGCATATATCAAAACACAGGATGACAGAGAGCTCAGAAGCCCCAGATCAAGACTTACACCAATTTACATTCTAATGAAATAGCAGAACAGGTTTTAACTTTTCTGATGACTACAGTGGATTAAGAAAGCCTGGCTGATTTTTAGTGGGGTGCAGTGCTGGGTTAACAGTTGGGCTCAGTGATCTCAGAGGTCTTTCCCAACCTAAATGGTTCTGTGATTCTATGATTTCTAATAGAAATTTTGAACACAAAGCCAGCATCTTGCTATACCTGGTATCTTTGGAGTGCTCTTTTAGTAGTAGCGGAAATCTCTATTGATAGGCAAAGATGAATGTGTTCCACGACTGTGCCAGGGACCAGCAAGTTTAAGAATATGACTCCAACCAAATTGTCCTCTTCATAAAACCAGTTGTCAAGATGTAGGTTCAAGATGCTACATCTAGATGTAACAAAACTCAAAATCAATGTAGAAGATTGCTTTTTACCTTTTCTTTTGCTGGATTATTATGCTAGCAGATTAATTACAACAAAATGGTAGAAAATGCTTCCTCAAAATGTGAGTTTATTAACCTAAGGGAGCTGAAAATGGGAAAGAAACCAAAAGAAAGAATGATTCTTAATGACTGTTGTTGAATTGTAGACTGTTGTAGAAATTATAACCTCTATAAGATGCTTTTTATGTAAACGACATTTCAGAGATCATCTCCTCTGAGATGTCAGATGCTTGGATAAAACCACAAAAATTTTTTACAGATGATATTCACCTGTTTTAAAATAAGATTTAACTAATTGCTAGCATGTTGCAGTGGTCACAGGATCTTGCTGAAAACAAATGGGGTTTGATGCTCCTATTAAACATTACCCTCCCTCCAGTCATACCAATAAAACTTGTAAGTGGTGTTGCTGATAGTAAAAAGACTTGTAAGTGGTGTTGCACAGAGTTCTGGGTGCTTGGAAATTCGGTGACCAGATACTGCAGATTTACATTCTTGCACTGTAAGAAGAGATTTGCAACAGGTTTTACCCTGAAATGTAGCTTTACATAGACCTGCGTGCAGCTCTGTGTTTGTAGAGGAAAGTTTGCCATCACTGGTGGTTTTCTGCTCCTTTGCAAGTTCCTCAAAGAAGCTGGTGCTTGACTTCAAGGGAGGAATGGTGAGATAAGCATTACTCATTGTTTCAGTTATACTTTCGTTTTTATACTTGCTGAAAGGCTTGTCTCATGCTTGCTTACAAATGAATTTCGATACCACATTTAGATGGAAAATGAAAATGAAAGTCATAAAGTAGTATCTTGAGACTCTACAGAGCAGAATTTTTCCATGCATACCTCTCTACCAATGGGTCTCTGTTCTACCTTGCACGTTAGAAAACTTTCCAGCCAAATTTAGGGCCTTTCTTCATTCATTTGCCGCATAGGCAGAAGTAAAAGGACAAATAGGAAGGGTGATTCTTTAGATCCCTTCATGAACTTCTATTACAGCAAAAAGAGCATGCAGGAAAATATCAACATTATTCTGTATTTAGAAATTAGCATACTGGATATGGAATGCCTTAGAAAGAAGATTATATTTTAAAACACCCATTCTTTTATCACTTGCTGAAACAAGTATAGCTGCTTGGTAGAAGCTAGATTATTTTCTACTAAATGGAATATCAGTTAATAACTGCAGCTTAATCAGTGCAGTATATAATTTATTTTTATAGTCTCTGTCAATCTCCTGGGAGAAGAGAGTTTAAGGAAATTCAGCAGTTGCAGGTTTAGCCAGCAATATTTTCCCTTGATCTGCATTTTTTGAGCTGCAATTTGTATTATTTCAAGCAGTTTCTCTTGATGTCCTCTCTTTGTAACTCCATGTAATTATCTTAAAGAACATTAAGAGGAAATATCAAGAATCAGACCATAGTATGAGTCTCTTGCATGATCCAGAAAGAATTGGGTCACCAGACTACAGCACAGCTTTTTCCTGTGGATGGCCTTGTGTTTTTTAATCTAATTATTTGAAAACTAATTTGATGTCTAATAACCAAAAGCTAATTTGTTTTACACTAATACAGAATATCTAAAGATCAAGACCAGATAAACTTCTTAGAGATGTACAACTACACACAAAAAAAGAATATACATAAGAATATGTCTGTGAATACTCTTGCAGTAACAAAATGTACTAAGGCTCTGGATTCAGATGTAATACCAGCAGCAGCCAGAATCTGGAATTATTGTCATATATCAAAATAGTAAAATGATGCAGGCATTCATACAAGATTAATAACTTAGATTCTTGTTTCTTCTGCTGAATTTATGAAGGCAAAAAGCACACTGCCTGCTTCTGCAAAAGATGTCTTTTTCTGCATCTTTGGAAGATGTCAACCATGGGACACTGAGTTGCTGGGGACTCCTCAGCTCTAAACCCATCAGCTTTCACAAATGGTTATTTTGTTGGGAGGACAGCGGGTACAGTTCAAAGAGCACAGAGTGTGAGTCTCTTACTTGGTTGGGCATCTGTAGCCACCAGCCAGCTGTGCTGTGTGGGGCTGGGCTGGGCTTGGAGGCCAGCTGTGCCCATGCTGCCAGCTGTGCCTGTACTCTAGGATAGTGGATGGCTGAAATCACAAGTCTTTCCTTCTGTTAGACTCATGGGCTGCCTGTCCTTGGGATTTTGGGATCTGTTTGGGATCTATTTTTAACGAACATTTTTGGAGTTTTTCTCATTCTCCTCTAGAGTCAGACAAAGTTGCTATTTGCACTTCTTTGACCTTGTCTTTTGGGCATTGCCTGCTAATAAATACCCAGCACTACCTTACTGTCCTCCTTCCTCACCTTTCTTGAACCATTGGATAGGTTAATTCCTCTGGTGGTAACTTTTGCAGCGTTGGCTGAATCATACAGTGACTTCTAAAGCCCTTACCAGCAGCTACACAATATGCTGTATGAGGCTGCTGCCACAGTGCTGGCTAACAGTTCCATCAGAGCCTGGGCCCGTCTCTCCATCTGCTTGTCGGACCTTTCCTCAGGCAAAAGTGTGCCAAAGACAGCTCTTTTTGTAGCTCAGCAGTAGATGGCTCAGCCATTGCAGTTACTTCCACTATTTGGCACGGAGTTATGCCACAACTGCAGCACTCCCATGGCAGGTTTGTTTTAATTGCTTCCAGTGCAGTATAATAAGCACACATGGGAGTAAGTGAACAGTTGCCATTTGACATCAATCTTTATTTTAACTTTTTTTTTTTGGTCAGTATTCTTTTTTTTTTTTTGTCACCAGGATAGGCAGACAAACATCTCTGCTCTGACTTGCCACCGGAGGCTAGCTTGTCTGTGAAAGTCAGTTATTGTCACTAAAGCTCTGAGAAAGTGAGAATGGGCCAGATGTTCTCTTCCACTCATATGAAGTGATAATAACTCCACTGGAAACAAAATAGTTAATGTGGCTGCAGGTGGATGCAAGAGGAGGGACATTGAGGCTCTTCATCTGTCCGTATGGAAGCACTGATGCATGTTTGATTTCTCCAAACAAACAAGGGAAGACAAAATGAGGGCAAATCCTCCAACTTGATTGCTGGTTTAGATGTGTGTTAGGAATAGAGAGTGTAACACAAGATTTTCTTTGAAGTGAATATACCTTCCATCCACACCTGGGGCCACGTGGAGCATACCTGGGGGAAACCAAATATGAAGGTATGTGTAGGTTGCAAACCCAAGCACCCTATTGTATACTGATGGCAGGGTGCCTTTCAGAGAAAGGGCCACTAATTTCCAAGATAATATAAGTATGGGTTTTTAACATGTGTGCAAGGTGTTGTACAAGGCAGTCTGAGGCAGCCCATGGTGGCTTTGGCATACTCAGTCCTGAACAATCGAAGAAGAGGTCCTTGTCACACAGTGCTGTGGAGACCTCCTGCTTGCTGACAGAGAGGGTGTACCAAGTCTTCCTGCAAGCAAGGAAGGGGAAGATACTTTTATGCACTACAACAGGCTGGTTAATCTTTGAAGGGAATGGGTGAATAGTTTTGCCAGAAGACATCCGACTTTGAGGCAGCATGTGGAGATCACCTGCCAGGGCAGACATGTGGGGGTCCCCAGAGAGGGGGGATATATCAGTACCTGGGGGCAGTGTGAGACAACACCTATGATATATAGGTACCTGTGCCTGATATAGTTGCAATAGTCTCCCTTTGTAATTGATGGGTGTGTTATATAGTTTGGATGACTGATTGTGACGTGGAGGTATAGAGGTGTAGAGATCTCACAGCAGAGGGCACGAAATCGTGCTAAGGTGCCTAATTGCATTCTGCAATTTAAATTCCCTCTATAATTTTAATTAATTTTGAATCTCATCTTAAATTATAGCTCTATACTATGAAGATAAAAGTGACTTGCCTTTTGTATATAATCAGCCTCTCTGAACCTATTTCTTAGCTGACACCTCCTAAGTTCTTGAAGTGCTAGGGTATCACACAGGGAACAAACCAGCAAACCTATTCACTCTGTCCAATTTACAGCAAGGAAAACTCCGCTGCTTCTCACTCATACCTCCCCTAGCACCAGAAAGGGCTGTCAGCATGAAATGCCTGCAGGAGATTATAACTCCACTAGTTTCTGTATCAATCTCGGCAAATGAAACTGTGCTGAAACTGGCACAAGAAAAGGCCACAGCTGGCACAAAGAGGCTTGTATACCATTCCCTGTATCTGGAGGGGCATTACCTGAGCTGCACTGAGCAGTCACAAGTATAGACATAGTCTCTTCCAGTTAGTTGTTTCTCTTCCCACCACCCTATAAGGTCACGTGGTGGGGGGAAAAAGTAGAAGGGGGAGGGGAATCTTTTCTGCAGAACAACCTCCCCCTGTTCTGCATATGAGGTCTTGGGATGTGGCTGATCAGCCTTGTGCTGCTATAGACTACTGCATTGCTCAAAAGTTGTGGTGTGTAAAAATTACTGTGTTCATTGTGAACTAGACTGAACACATATTCCTGTAATCACTGTGTCTCCCATATCTGTTTGAAAATTGTTAATATGAAAAGGCTTTGCAATTATGTATCTACTTTCTCTGTGAGTGTTGTGTTCTTGAACAACTTTGCTGATTTCTCAGTGATATATTCATAAGAAAGAGAATAGAACAGAAGACTTTTAGCTGGAGTCTATTATGTGTTTTTCCATCTGTTTGTGATGAACCAGAAAGAGCTATGTGTTAGGTCTTGCCTTATGGCAAACCCTGATCTGCAGTTGCTGTTTTCCCACACTTACTTAAGCTTCTCTGCACATCCCCGCACACAAAGCAGATGCCGGTGCCACAACAGGCCTGAGAGGCTCCTTCTGAGCGCAAGAGACTGTTACACGGCCAGGTCCTTAGGACTAGCCTCCAG
The DNA here is from genome assembly GCA_013397135.1 of Pachyramphus minor. Classification (NCBI taxonomy): domain Eukaryota; kingdom Metazoa; phylum Chordata; class Aves; order Passeriformes; family Tyrannidae; genus Pachyramphus; species Pachyramphus minor. Next base: position 410,327 of record VYXB01009878.1, on the reverse strand, counting down.
CAAAGCCAACCAACCAAACACAAAAAGCTGCTTTCTGTTGACATCAGATGATCTGAAACCGGTCTATCGATTGAAAAGGCAAAAGAAGCACATGAGATCATCAGTTGTCTGCTGCAGTCATTTTGGTTGCAGTAGCCTCTTTGGTGAAAGGTTTCCGGAAAGGGAAATAACTGCAGAAAGCGCACAATATTTTTCGTATTTTTGAATTCCTGCTTTTCAAGTGTAGCAAAAAGTAGGAGTGTTGAGGAGACTTCATGAGGAACAAATAATATTTTCTCTTTTTAAAAAAGGAGGAGGGGATAAAACAGAAAAGTCTGTCTTTTCCTGCATTAATGGTGATTGTTCCTTCTCCCCAGGGTTGAAATCCTGCCATATTAAAATAATTGGGACTATGCCATTAATGTCAATAAGGCCAGGGTTTTACCATTTTTATTCAGACCTGGATTCTCTTGCTGGAAATTGGCCCCATCTCAAACTTTCCTCCAGGGAGTCATTCTCTTTGCATTATGTTCCTAGCCCCATCCAATGCTACAAACTGTCCGTTATAAGCTAGACAGACTATTGTCAGAAACAATGAAGCTGATAAATGTGTTATTAAACAAGTAAAATAATCTTGGACTTTTTTTTTTCTTTTCATTTGTAGCCTTTTGATAGCTTTTAAGTGTGAGGCGGTTGAAATTATTTTAACTTGCAACATCATGAAAATAAAACACATTTCAATTATGGAGTTACTCTTGCCTATAGAATAATTGCACTACAATTATTAATAAAAGGTTTTTATAACCATAAAATTCTCTACCAATCAGATTAAACACTGTATTTTAATAACAGGTGTCCTACTTTTTTTTCTTACATCCTGTAATTGTTACGTAAATTGCAGAACTTTATATTCATACTGACCGAGCATTCAGAAACATATTTAATTTAAAAAGCAAGTAATTTTGCTTCTCATCTTTTCTACACAGGTTTTTGGGTTAAATTCTGCTTTCAGTGTCTCACCATTTAAACTAAAACTAATTTCTGCTTTTTGTGTCTACCTTCTGAAAAAAAACCCCAAACATCTAAATTACTATATATTTTTTGGCATTTCATATCTCAGACAACCAAACAAATAATTGTTAATAAGTGTTATACCAGGCCAAAATTAAGCTATTTTATCTCTTTCAATGAATCTATATAATGTTCTTTTTAAAGACTTAAATTTGGTCCCTGTAACCATGTAATCTTCAGGAAATCTGTGTTTATTTATTTCATGCCACGGGATCGTGTATGAATATTTACATGTATCCTTGCAACAGTCTACTGAAAGGGCTTCATGGGACAGCTTTTCATTTCAAATTGGGCTACCAATATTTGTGAATGGATGTTAATGTAATCGGGCAAGTTAATATTTTCTTTCCCTTTTTAAGGACCAAGTCTTAGGCTTTGAAATCCACCAAGTAAAAAATATGCAGCCCAAATGATGATATTTTTTACATCTATAGATGCTTGAATATTTGTTTTTCACATTTATCCATTGCTTGATACTGTTATTGAAGACAGTACAAAATCTTTCCAGTGTCTGCTATAAGGAAGAAATTGTTGATAAATATCATGCTTTTGTGACAACATTATTGCAAGTCTAACAGGGGGCTGAATCTACAGCCCTGAGAATTTATTTTGCACCAAAAGCTCTTTGAATACCTAATGAATACTCACAAATGAGAACCTATTCAGACAGTGTGCTATTGAGTCAAGTTCATCAAAGTTAAAGTAGCATATATTTTCTGAAAGCTGTAGGTAATTACACACTGGTCTAACTTCAGTGAGTTCTGATAATCGTAATTTCCTGCAACAGAGTTAATTAAATTATGTTCTGCATTGGAGTTCCTTTTCTTATACCAGTATGATGTAAAACACCCTATTATGTAGCATTTCTGCTCAGGAGATTCTACTTAAGAGAGACCAACCCAACAACCATATTTGTTAGATAGAAGTAAAATAATTCTGTTTGGTGTACACTGATTCCTCTAATGTGTTCATCCTGTCAAAACCAGTCGAGAGCAGGCTTCTCTCGATCAAAATGGAGCAGAGCCAGGCAACAGCCTGCCTTATCTCTTGGGGGAGCTTCTGGGGATCCCCCTCCCCAGCACCTGAGATGTGTGGCAGGGAAGGCCATCCATGGGGAAGCATCCAGCCTTGTCTGCTGTTGTGGCTGGTGGGAGCCCACGCCTTGCTGCAAGTGAAGGGCCAGGGCAGCATAGCAACACTGGTGAGGGCAGAGAGGCTCTGCACCTTGCCATGATGCTGCCACTCTCCAATGAGATGTATGTCCAGGGCTGAAATTACCAGCTCAGTTTTGGTACAGGGACTGAGGTCACTCATTGCTTTTGTGTGGCAGCTTTTAAATTGTCCTCATACCTGCAGTAGAGTTAGGGGACTCCGATTTTTGAGGATTCAATATCTAACTTACGAACAGTGCTGCACACCACAGTTTCATCATTCGAGGGAAGAAGCTTCAGAAAAACATTCTATTTACCCTTATCCCTAGGTGAATAAAGAGAATTCTTAATCTAACTCATGTGTCTGGGAAAAGACAGGATAGTCATTTAATGAAGAAATTGATTTCATGAGGTTGCTATATTGTATTTGATGTAACACTTGCCAATTATTTAACCTCCTTCTCCAAGCTTGATGAAATACAGTGCCTTTTAGATTTTAATTACTAGGAAGGGTGCAAGAGAGTATCTGAGTCTATGTTTGATGCTATTTTCAATCTCACAGCCCAGGAAAAAACAAAGCTCAAAAGCTTTGTGAAAGCTTGCCATATTTTCTTCTTCAGATTAATGTTTTTGATCCTTATTAATTTCAAAAAGTATTGAAGATTTTTTTTTTTTTCACCTTTGGGGTTCTAACACAAAGCCTCAACCAAAACCTTGAGTGCATTTTTCTGTAGGATTTCTGCTATTAACCAGAGCTTCACTGGAAATTATTTTAAGGTTACTTGCCTATAATAGTGTTATTCTTTTATTATAATGATAAAGAACATGTACTGTTAGGTTTTTTAATCAAAGTATGATTCTATCTCCTCTTTACACAATTTTCAGGAAACAACAAACAAATTACTTTAGTATATGCTGTGATAACAGAAAGTAATCGTGATCTCCCAGCGGAGGCTGAGTCCCAGGGAGTTTTGTAGTAGCAATAACAACTTATCTTCTGTCAGCCATGTAGCACTACTGAAACATGCTTATAACATGTAATGAAACAAAATTTTATACCAGTGGAATTATAGTAATTCTATATAGAAAACAATGGATAAGTCCAGATGGATAAAAAATATGGCCAAATCTCTGATCAAAGTTTCTGATCTTGTTCAAACATTTGATCTTTGAACTTGTGGTTTATGATAATCTGTGCCAAAATCCTGTGATTGATATATAGTTCATCTTTCCCCATCTGTTACACTTCAGAAATTCTCAGACTCAAGTGGCAGTGGAATACATGCAGTAAAATAATATTTGCACTAAAATATTTTTTGATATGTTAGCTCTATTCCTATCTCACCTGGGACTATTTTATGCTGAAAATCACAGGCAAACACATTAGATGTATATATGTAGTCCAGCTGCTGCAATACAGAGAGAAAAGCTGGTGTAACTCCTGAGGGCTCAATTTAACAATAAGTCAGTGTATGACTTATTTCTGAAATGTCCAGCCCTCAGAAACTCCACCACTTCCTGCTGCAATGAAAATGTATATATTGTAATATTTGTTTTGAAAATTTGTATATTGGCTGACCATATGAACATGTTCTCATTGCCTACTCAGGCCTTTGAGCAATTTGCAGCCTTTTGTTATCAGATAAAGGCTCTCTGAGCCTCCTACTTGAGCACTGAGTTTACCAGCTGCTATCCACTCCTAGACCTCATTAGGGGCCTGCTGTTCTGCTGAGAACCACACCACATGCTATGCCCCTTGTTGGCAGCGGATTAGCCTGTTGCTGCTCCTTAAATTACCAGGTACAAAAGGTTGCTCTGTCTCTCCATAGAGAACTACCACTCTTATCATCTTTGAAGAGGCTGTATATCATGATCTCTCTAACTAATTAAGGTCTGCAGACAAGCCACAGGTTGTTATAGAGGATTCATCCCCATGGCTGATATCAGTAGGATTTTTTTGGGGTTTTGTTTGTGAAAGATTTAAGATGCTGTTTCTCAGAATCAGGTCCTAGAAAAGCCAACAAAACCCATCCATATTTATCTAAACATTTTAAAAAATGTTTCTTATATCAACCCTCATCAAGCAGATTTAATAGTATTTTACTTCTACTTTCAAACATTATTTGGGGGAAATATTTTACAAGCATTAAAAATTATTTTAAATATGAAGAATAAATTGAATTAGTTTCAATAACTCTTTACTAGTTACAGTCACAGGTAGTTTCATATAATTCTATTTGGAAATGGGGCATTTGAAAAACAAAAAGTTGACCAGGATAGGTCACTTGTGAAATACTCTTTTTTGTTTATCTGAACTACAAGTCTGATGGTTTTATGTAAACACATGGATAATTTAGACTGTCACGTGGGAGACAAGGTCTGCTCCCATGGCTCTAGTTTGGAGTTCGCAGTGAGTTTTTGGTCCGTATGTACTGGACCAGGTTTATGGCATCTAGAGAGATTCTTCTAGGTTTTTGTTTGTTTTTTTGTTTGTTTATTGTGTGATAGATTATGTCCTATCTGTTACATACTGTCATTATGTTCTGTTATTATTATCATTATATGATGCCCATGAATGAATAAGAATTAGTTGTATACCTAATAAGGTAGCATGTGTTCCACAAATATCACGTATTGATCTGAGATCTTATCCAGCAGTTGAAGGACTCAGTGTTGAGTCTGGTCTTGTGTGCAGACATCATTGTATGCTGGTGCCAGAAAAGAGTTGTTACTTGTCAGTGATCATGGAATTATTTACATATGGAAAACATCAATATTTTTATTATGTATTTCTATAGTGTGGTCTTCAGAGAGATTCAAATGATGACTAGGGAATGAAGGAATGAATGTATCAATTAAGGAAATAAGTTAAGGACCCTTTTTATAAGAGATAACTGATTATACAGCTTGTGTTTTTTCCTGCTATTCAATATGCAGTTGTGTAACAATCTGTATGGACCTGATCTACAAATGCATTTTGGCACATAATAGAATAGTTGTCTTTTGATTTAGAATAGGAGAAAACCAGTGTTGGAATTTTTTGGGAAGTCCATTTATATTATCCACTGGCATTATGTCTTCTGCCATCTGTTCAAAACACAGGCAAGTCGAGCTATTCTTTTCTCCAGGACCTCACGGCAGTTCCTTAAGGTGTACCAGAAACTCTATGGGACACAGGAGTACAAACATGTGTTGAACATTTAAATGGTTGAGAAATTTCAATACTAAAATGGTTGAGAAATTTCAATTACAAGAAAATGTCTTTGTTCTAAATGTTTAGTTGTGTAGCTGACTAGCATCAGAGTTCTTTGTGATCTCAACTATCTATTAATGATAGTGTAGTCTGGCTCCTTGTGTACCACATGCGAAGATCCACATTCAATAATCTCTAATCATGACTATATAACGCTTACTTGATCAGTGTTGAATTTCTGAGAAAGGAGATCACCCTAAGATCTGCAACAGGGATGACACAGCAGGACACAACAATACACTGGGTTTCTGGAGTGCTCTTGTCATAGCTTTCTGACACAGATGATCAAGGAGCCAGCAAAAGGAGATGCTCTGCTGGACCTCATCTTTGCAAAAAAGGAAGCTTACAGGAATGAACAAGGAGCTCCTGGCTAAGGCAAATGTAAGGAAGAATTGGAAGAAGGGATAGGTGATTTGGAAGGAACATATAGACACTTAACTTGCAGGGATGAGGTTAGGAAAGCCAAATCCTTGTGGAGATGGATCTGGCAACTGACAAGAACAAGAAGGGCTTCTACAAATACATAGCAGCAGAAAGAAGAAAATTAGTGGAGGGAAGTTTGGGCTTGCTGCTGAATGGACCAAAAGACCTGGTGACAAAAAGACAGTGAGAAGGCTCTTAAATTACTCAGTACCTGCTTTGCCTTGGCCTTTATAATGGTAAGATTTTTCATGCACTGAGATATACAGTGCTGTGTGGAAACAACACAAATATATGGACAAATAATTGCATTATTGAACATTATTCATCTCAAAAGAGTTTCAAAATGCAGCAGTCAGTCCCATCAAAGGACTGATGCCATGGAAGTAGGGACAAGGTTCATTTGCAAGCACAGCTTCTATGATAATATGTGCCAAGCAGGGCATTGTAAACACAAATGTCTGTAAACAACCATTTGTTCATGCATTTGTGATGTTTCCACGTGGCACTGTATACCTGCTTTGTGTAGATGTCATGACTTGGAACAGACAGTGCTGGTTAAGCAACTTTTTGAATGACAGCACTAGGAAAAATAGCTCCTTGTTATGTGTAGTTAGTTAAATGTCTGAAGGAAAGAAGCAACTGGGCTGTGATTGCTGTGGGCATGGCTACAGCAGAAATCTGCCAGCCAAAGTCACTCTGTAAATTGAGTTCTATTACTGAATGCTGGCTTATTGTTATAGATTCAACCAATGCAATCAAGTAATTATATGGTTGCAGCTGGTAAAGCAGACTGACATTTATTTGAGTACAGAACAAAAATGTGTGAAGCTGGTCCAACTATGCAGGACAATGTGGGTGTCTTTAAACAAAAATCACAGGGATAAATACTGAGAAGCCAAATTTGAAGGAATGTGTAAAGTCCATCTGACATACTGTGGCCACTGGGCTTTAATGGGATTTTTTCAAAATCTAAATAGTGGAAAGTACATGCCTATGCATCAGAAGTTTTCCTGACTGAAATATATGCTCCAGACATGTTTATGGTTTCTTGCTTTTAGTCCGACAAGCTGGGAATCACATCAATGAAACATGCTGGAGCTGGAAAAATGCTGATGGTAGGCTGCAAATTTTTCAACTTTAAAATGTTCCTTTTGGATCTTCATACATGTGCAATTTAGGATGTTCAGATTTATTTTTTATAGATTTCTTTCAGAATGTTCAAATATGTGGTGATTTTGGTGCAATTACTTTGCGGGAGACTCAAATAGAGCAAGTAAGATGAGAGGCATCAATGACTGCAAGTTATAGTGGCTAGGACTTCATGCTAGTGATGTGAAAGTTTAGGGTTGGTTATTGTCTGAATCTTGAGAAAAGGCTGTATATAACAGAAGTATTTAAATGTGCTTGAAAAATATCACCAAAGAAGAAAATCTAGTGATGCATATTTAGTTAAGGAATTGTCATTTTGAATGCTTTTTGACCTTCCACCCAACCCAGAGTTGCTGGATATCTGACAGAGTGTGCTAGCAGCCCAGAAAATAAGCCACATCCTAATTTGTAGTTTATTATTGTGTGGATGAAGAGTCATCTGAAGATCACAGCAAAGGTAAGAACAGGAATAAAAATAAAGAAGAGCTTCTGATAATTTCAGGTCTGTGAAATGCAAGAAAATGGGAATATTAATTCTGATTTGGAAAATGCTCTTGGACTGTGGTCTTCTTGTTTAATTTATCTGGGTTCAGTGAAAGATATAGCGTGTTGTCTAGTAAATAATCTTTTCCAGTGGTACTTGCTTTCTAAGCTGGTAAGTACTTTAGTACATTCTACATTCTGTGTGAGCTGCTGAAGGGACTAGTTGCCCTTAAGTTCTTACTACAAAGAATTTTTTTTTTGGATAACATTGTTCTATTATTTGTCACTCATGCAGTTCTGTGCCCCCTCCACTCCTGACTTTACTACTAAAAGAAAGACAGTCTTTTGAATTAAATCCCAGCAAACTGCGCTGCCTTATGTTAGCATCTCATTGCTGCTGATGGAGAGCCTCTGCCTGAGCTGCATCATTAGCTCTCCTCAGGAGGAGCTTTTATTCTGATTTGTTTCCAGGAACTGCCACATGGTGGTAAGTGGGCACGGTTCAAACCCCAGTGGTGGAAAGGCAGGCCAAGGCTCCAGGGCATGTCTGCAGACCCCCCAGCATCCACTGCAGGGGAGAGGTGACAGCAATCATATGGCTGCTATGGCCATATGAAGGCTGGCCACTTCAGGGTATCCATCACAGAGCCATAGTGGTAGTCTTAATGACACAGAATTCTTTCTTTCCATATCCATGTGGGCATATCTTTTTGGAATAAATACTACAGCCAGGTTGCTGGCTGTGTGTTCACCTGTGGGTATTGTATAACACACTCTCTCTTCCTACGGGAACACAGTCAGAAAAAATATGTATGAATTGAGGGAAGGGGATACATCAGGCTTCAGCTCAGTAATCATCAGTGGCTTCATTTGTGGTGCCACCCCTTCCTCACTTTCTGGTTAAACAGTACTCACTTCTCAACCTCCATCCACTGTTCAGCACCACATCATTCATGCCTGCAATCACTGTTGTACTAGTGTCCCTCCCAGCCCTCCTCTTCTTTCAATACTTCTAATATGAGGAAAATGAACTGTTGACAGTGATTTCCATGGAAGAAATTAATTTTGAGCAGGGGTTAGAATGGGACAATATCACTGACTTGGCCAGTCTGCCACCAATGGGCACAGTGAGACAAAGGGTGGGAAACCAGCCGATGCACTCAAACTGTCTTCACTGGTATCATTAAGGAAACAGATATAAAGCAGCAAGGCTGAGAGAAATAAAATTATCTTGATCCTTGAAATCAAGAATAGAAGTCTAAGAATGACTTAGTCTAAGAATGGCAGAAAGACTAGCAGCAACAGGGGAATGACAGTCAAAATTATGATCTCAGGAGTAATCTCAGTAATACAGTTTTTCACAAATTGAGGGCATCTGGTACAGTCATGAGAAAGCTTCAAGGAAACCATTAGAACCTGAATAAGATTTAAAACCTGAGTACCATTTATCTATGCACTGTCATACTGTGGTCAAGAACTCAAGTCCAAGAACTCAGTTCTGGTTGTGTAACATTTAGAACAAGGATTAAATATTTCAGACAGAATGCCATAGCAGTCTAGGATATTGTATTGGCTGGAAGAAGACAGATGCAGAGACTGAGGCTGTACTTTCAATTAGGATTAACATAAGAAAGGCCATACTAGGTCAAACCTAGCCAAATCTATTGGGTGTAACAGTGGCCAAAAGAAGATGCCACTTGGGGAAAGAGAATTGCAACAAAGCAAGCATATGGTGATAATTTCCTGAAGAAAAGTGGAAAACAATGAAAGAAAAAAAATCAATAAAACCTGGAGGGGAATCCCATGGAGAAATAGGGGGATACAGCAGATGAGATGCTCCAATAACAGCTATTTTGCGTAATGTGGTGAAGCAAGAGAAGATGTGTTTAAAAGTTTGAGGGAAATCTGATGCTGAGGTGGTGAAATTGCTGGTAAGTGCAGGAGGAAGTATAGGAGTCCAGGGTAAAAAAGTGTAGATGATAATTGATGTTGATTGTCTTTCAAAGTAATTATTCACTGAAAAACGAAGTCATGGGGTAGCTAATATGCTCATGAATTTATAGTCTTTACAGCCAAAAAAAAACTTTTAAAGGTGTTTAGAACATTAAAAACCACTCTGAAATTTTTTGAATGCTTTATGTTTGGATACTTGTCAGGAGGGAAATAAGAAGCTAACCTCGGGAAGCTGAGGGGAGAGGTTGATCTTGCTCTTTGTTTTCCTAATTCAGAAGCCAAAACAATCCATCTCATTTAAAAGCATGATTTCATATTAGAGGGAGTCAAGATTAGAGAAGGAAGAAAGATAGTGGCTCTATGTGCACAGCTATGTGCACAGTGGCTATATGTAAGAGGACTACAGGCAAAGCACTGGTGCCATAGATGTATGTTGCTGATATTTTGCAAAATTGGAGAGTAATTGAGGAACAATACCTCAAAAGGAAGAGGGGCACAAAAATGGGGTTGAAGACTGATATTGATAGGGCAGCTGGAGGGGTTGGAAGGCAGAAAATCTTAGAAACAGGTGGAGGGATTATGATAGTTACAGAGAGGGTGTTATAGGAGTAGCCAGTGCCCTCTCTCAGGTGGTGAGGTATGTTCAATAAGATGTAAAGAGATACGAACTGATGAAAAAAACACCTATTTGTGTATAGCATCATGAATATCCAGAGTGTTAAAAAAGAAAGGAGAATTGCAGTGAAATCCACAGGTGTGGTCTTTTGTAGAAGAGAATCTCAAATCAATTCAGCTGTTGCTGAGTGAGTGCACTCTGTGTAGCTTATCAACCCATTCCCCCCTGTGTCTTCCTTTCTTGGTAAGCCACATAGCAAACCCAAGGCTGGATAAAGAGGTTACCAGCTATCATCATGGTTCCTGACAAACAGCAGCTTCTCACTGTGTGACGCTGATTAATAAACACATGACTCCTAAAAACTGAACGGCAGAGATTCACCCAGAGGTGAATTTGGCCCTCGAGGCCATGCCATACTCTGACTTAACAGCTCCGATGTTCTGGGGTCAGCCGGGAATAAGGAGGCAATTTGGTCCTCTGCGGTTTATACATCTATTTTGAGACTTTCTCTGGCACAGCTGCACGATTAATGTTCAACAAAGCAATGCTAATTATTTACAGATGCATCAGTCAGAAAAGCTTCTGACACTCAAATTCAGAGTTTCTGGAACAAGTGAAGGTGGTAGTGACACCAGTTAACCCCAGGTGACAACATTCAAATAAGTAACTTGGATTATATGTTAATGCCTGCAGAGCTGCTTCCTTAGTTACTGATTCTCAGGACAAAATACCAAAGCTATTCTATGATTTTGGAGTGTCAGCGGTCCTGATGCTCTTTTCAGGCAGTAAGAAGACCAAGAGTGGAGAATCCACTCCAGACATGTCAGTTTTCTTTTGTCTGCTATGTCTTGAGCTGGAAGAAAAAAAAAAGTGGAACTTCTGAAATTCATTGAGAAGATGCTTATTACAAATCATTTCAGACTGATTGGAGAATTGGATGATTTTGAAGCTTGACATCTTAAAGTTTGGTATGGAAAAATAGCTGACTTTTTAAATTGGCAGGTTAAAAGTATGCACTGACACTTAGGATATCTTGGTTCTCTCCCTATACTAATTATACCTGAGATAGGTCATTGGCTTCTGACAAACACACAGGCTCTTTCTGCATGAGGTTTTTTTTTTTTT
>VYXB01009878.1:206806-392289 GCA_013397135.1 Pachyramphus minor | reverse complement strand
CCCAGCCTGTAGCGCTGCAGGAGGTTGTTGTGGCCAAAGTGCAGGATCCGGCACTTGGCCTTGTTGAACCTCATCCCATTGGAATCAGCCCAACTCTCCAGTCTGTCCAAGTCCCTCTGCAGAACCCTCCTGCCTTCCAGTTGATCAATGCTCCCCCCCAGCCTTGGTATCATCTGCAAACTTCCTAATGGTGGACTCAACCCCTCAGTTAAATCGTCGATAAAGATATTAAACAGAACTGGGCCCAACACTAATCTCTGGGGGACACCACTAGTGACCGTCTGCCAACTGGATGCAGCCCCATTCACCAGCACTCTCTGGGCCAGGCCCTCCAGCCAGTTCCTAACCCAACACAGAGTACCCCTGTCCAAGCTGTGGGCTGCCAGCTTTTTCAGGCGTACGCTGTGGGAGACGGTGTCAAAGGCTTTGTTGAAGTCCAGATAGACCACATCCACAGCCTTCCCCTCATCTACCAGGCAGGTCAATGACTAATAAAATAACCCATAAAAATGTAGTTGCTATTGCATTACTGTATGCTCCCAGAAGTTTGGAATGTGGAGTTTCACCCAATTTTACATTTAGATAAAACTACAATGCGTAGATGCTGTTGCATACTAAGAGAATCCAAGAGGTCTGAAAACTGGCCCATGGAGCAAAGTCAGGTTTTAGCTGTTTTCAAGCTGAAGCAACTATCTGTGTGACCCAGTGGTAGTTAGCAAATGGTCCTTCAAGGTATCAGTCTAGTGCTATTTACTCAGCAGAACATATCTGGGGGAATTGCAGCATCTTCACATGTAAATTGTGATAGGACCAAATATCTCTCTTGTTGCTTACAGTTGTTTTATTTTTGCCTCACATGAGGAACAAGAAAGATAGATGCATAGCAAGACATAGATGCTGCCTTTTTGCTATCTTTTTCCCCCTATTTTTGTTTCTCAGACACACTGACAGCATCTCGGCTTCACTCAACAAGCTGTCAATAAGATTTATGCATGCAAAATGTCAAGCAGTCTTTGTAAAATCATTGCAAACCACAATCAAGGCAGAAATAAGCAGGATATACATATTAAAACTACATCCTGAGCACAAAAATAATTTAAGTTATTGTACACCTGAATGCTTTAACTTAAAAATGCAATGAACACCTACATCGACTTCTTAAAGCTATTCAGTGATGTTGGAGTCTTTAGTTCTTGAATACGTGTTTCTAATACGAGGAGCCCTTAAAGTCCATTGGAGTTTGATTTTTTCTTTTTTTTTTAAATCCCTCCTCCCCCCTGCCCCCCCGTATTGAACAGTCTGTAGAGGATTATATTTTGGATCTCACTTTATTCCTATTAAGTTCTCTTGTGATCTGCAAATCTGTGGCCCAGTACCTCCACAGACTGAGTAGCTGGAGCTCATGGAGCTTTCCTAGGGCACAGGCAACAATACCAATGTACTGAGTTCCACATTAAGCCAGAAGCGTTTAGCTTTGAAATACAGCAAAAGAGAAGTCATGACTCTTCTTTTAGGCAGAGGTGCCCAGTTTGTAGAGTGCTCAGACAGATTGGAGAGGATCTAAGTTCAAATCTAAGTCTTCTTTTTTCCTGCTGACAAAGGACTTATATTTCTGATCAGTCTTGCCTGTTTCTGCTCTGTCTAAACCTGCTTAGACATGCTTCTCCTGAAAAGTTGTTTCTCTCCTGAAAAGAAAGATCTACAGAGTTTTGTTTGATCAGGTTTTTTTTTTTTTTTTAAATTACATAAAAAAAAATCTCATTGTGTTTTGAACTATTTTCTGTGTAATAGAATAACTTCATAGGAGAGATAGAAAGCATTCTCCTTCTTTGTGTGGCTGGGTCCTAGGAAATGTGGTTCCTTGCAAGTAGCAAGATAAAACACATACCTATGTAGTCCAAAGTACAGGCAGGAACTTCATGGGTCCTGTTCAGACCGTGAGCGTGTCAGAGAATGGTAGGTCTGTGCACAGATGGCATCTAGGGGATGACAGTCTCTGCCTTAAGGACTCACTAACTGAATAAAAAGGTTGAGGTGCTTCTCTACAGTCTTCATTGCAATGAAGACCCCTTGCTCTATGGGGATTCCTGGCTGTGAACTGAATGAGGAATATTGACCTGTTTGTGAATATAACACTTCATCTCTAAAGTGGGATGAATTTAGCATAAGCTGATATTTTCAACTTGTCCTGGCAGTTCTCTGGTCATGTTGAGCTTGTTTGCATGGCTTGATTTGAGGCAGCAAAGACTGAGGGCAGTAACATTTTTGTTTGGATCAGAAGCATGTTCTTGAGCTGAATCTCCCCCTCATCCCCATTGACAACAGTTACTTTGCAACACAGAATGTTCTCACAGTGCTCAGTCTGGTTTGTTTCGCAAGCAATGAAGTCAGGAACTTTGTTCCAGTAGAACACATAGTGTGCTCCCTGAGGAGCTGGGGTGCTGTAATGTAAACCTACAAAATTCGCATTCTACAGTGACTGGGTTTCCAGCACCAATTCTTCCAGACTACAGACTGGTTCCTGTTGGGTTAAAGTACTTTCTAATACAGACACAGCCTAATGAGACCTTGGTATCATGTAGAAGACCATAGATCTAGCACAGGGATGGGAGAAATTCAGGTGCTTTTAAGATGGACCTTGCAGGATTTGGAGACAAAACATCTCCATCCTTTTTTAGCTGCAGATGTAAATACATGTCCATTGACATCTACCAGTATAATTCTGCTGTTCAGTTTACTAAATTGAGACATATGTGATGAACATGTGAAAGAGAGAAAGGGATTTACAGTCTACATTAAAATCTTTCATCAGGAAGAACATGCTCATTAGTGTAACATTCACTTTAATCTCATCTTTTTCTTCTGCTGCTGCACACTGCTCTTCTATCAACACTGATTAGCAACTAGAAACCTGGCCTGCTTTTTTCTTACTTTAGCATCCTGTGTATGGGGGATTGAATTTAGCTGTTGGTAGACAGGCGGTGAGGTTCTCTCTGTATTATGTTAATGTTGTCACTCACAAGGTTTCCATTATGAGCTTTATTGTCTAGTGTTAATTTCCCGGCTGTTACAAATTATATCGGGATGCATCGTAGCATAAAGGGCTTGTAGATTTGATTTGATTTTCTTTCCCAGACAGGGTGCAAAATTGTTCCTTGTTTTTTTTTTGTTTGTTTGTTTTAATGTGGGTTTTTAGATATTACTTCCAAGATCATTTGTATCTAAACAGAATTCTAATTAAAGCAAAAAAAAAAAAAAAAGAAAAGAATTTTTATTTTTGTTGCCTGTTTGTCCTTAGTCTTCCAAGTGCTTTGCTCCTAGAGCTCTCACTGAAAATATGTGGGAGATCTGGGAAGACACTTACCAACTCTTTCCTAATGGAGCTGCTGATTTTCTGTGTGTGTGTGCATATGTACGTGTCGAGAAGAAAAAATGTGGCTTTTTTTTTTAAGCAGAAAGCACTTTCTTAGTTCTTATAGATGGCTAAACTACAAAGGTCACCAGGTCTCAAGGACACTACTATCCTTATTAGCAAAAGAAATGATTTAGAGTTTTAAATCTAATTATCCAAGTTTAAGTCTGCAGATAGTGCAGGTTCTCATCTTTTAGAACTGATGTTCGATGGGCACTTGGAAAAACTAACTGTTAACCACAAGTTAGTCACAGTTTCAGGGTGCTTACTCATCCATGAACATGAACATAGTAACACAATAATGACTGCTGCATGTTTTTACAAAAAAATAGGGAATGTGGAGTCAAAAGCTCCAAGTTTCCAAGCTGTCATGAAATGACTGTTTTATGACTCATTTTCAGAATAATCAAAGATTTGTCCTCTAACTAAATTCTGCTTCACTTATCTAGCAACTTAATGGCCAGACTTCGCAAATGAAGATCTGGGGAAGGTCTTTGTACGCCTTCCAGCCTGCCCGGGGAGTATCCCCGACCGGGAATCGAACCCGGGCCTCGGCAGTTACAGTGCTGTATCCTTAACCACTAGACCACCAGGGGCTCCCCTAGCAACTTAGAAACTTTAAAAAAAGGTATTATGTTTTTTTAGCTATTTTAGTTGTTAGATAGGTTCTTTTGTCTTCCTTGGCCCCTTTATTTTTTAAGGGAATATTTCTATTCTTACATTTGAACTTTAGAGCAAAACACAACTATAAAGAGTTGTGATTAATTTTACTGGTTAGCTGAATACCATCTTTCCCAGCTGGTACACTGGGACACAATAATACATTAAATTAATTCCATCTGTATTGGAACAAGCTACATCACTTATATAGTCAGAGATACCTCAGGTTTGAATGCTTCTTCTAAGTGCAAGCACTTGGGTGCATGCCAAGCAAGATCTCCCAATGTACCACTCTGGCGGTGCCCCCCAAAGCTTTCTGTAAGTCATCAAGCTGCAGCGTATTTCTTTGCATGAAAAACCTTTTTCTTACATGGCTTTCAAAAACTTAATGTAAGAATATATATAGAATCAACTGGCAGCTGACTGGCTACTGCAGCTGCCACATTTGTGATTGTAGTCGAATGCAGTGCTCCAGGAAAGAAAAACCACTCATAATTTTGGCTACTGCCGGGCATGGCTCAGGCCATCACTCAGACTTTGCTGTGCAGCTCTGTCAGGCACATCAGTCCTGGTTTGCAGCACTTCTGGTCTCACATCCCCGAGGCAGTGTGGAGCTGATGCTACGGTTTGCAAATGGGTTGAGGTAGGTATATAGAAAGGAGGGAAATATCACCAAGTTTTTGCTACCACTTTGCTGTCTGAAACACTGTTTTTTCCTTTTTTTTTTTTTTTTCTTTCTTCACCCTACAGGGCAGAGGAGGAGCCCTTTATATTAATAATTGTATTTTAAACAATTACAATCTGGCCTGTAGAAAATTCACTTTGCAGAATGTTCTGTCTTTAAAAACCTTATTCCAGTCTGCTATGGCTACTGGAATAAATGCACCACATAAAAATGAGCTCTATACTGGTCAAAATATTTTTACAACTAATAACACCAAATTCACCAACAGGGAATCTCATCTGAATAAATATTGAAATGTTTGGCATATAATACTGAAATTCAGAGCAATAAATTTTCAGTGAGATTATTATTTAATGGTTAGGGATCAAAGAGGATGTCTCACAAAAGAAAAAACAGACGTTACAAATAGACTATATTTAAGTAATTGAGGGCAAGTGCAGAGCTGGGCTTTGCTTAATCATTAAAGTCTTCATTTTGTTGCTCATCTGGGTGTTAACAACATTGTTCTGTATCTCTGTGTATGTCTGCAGTGACTAAGTAAAACTGGTTGAATTAGAATTTCAATGCAACACTTCTAAAAATGATGCACCTATATTAAGGCACATATGCAATGAGAGAATAATGGAGAGTAATGTGTTTTGGTGTAAGCCCAGTAAATTGATTTGGATCAGTGTCATATTGATGTTCAAAAGCATGAACTCTTTGGTGGGATAAGGATATAATTTAATTGTTGAAAAAGATGCCAAAAGTAAGGTCATTATGCTTGCTGCTTTTTTCCCCTCTTATTTTACAGAAAATCTTACTAAAGTTTGGTTTCATGTAAAGAATGAATTGTCATCAAAACAGAGAGAGTTGTCGTCTTGCTTTTAAATACCAATTATTTTTCTCAGAGTTGTAATGATTTTAAGCCTATCTTTGACACAAAATTCCCTCCTTCTCCCATATATAAATATTTTTTATTTTCACTAGAAAACCTCTGTATTTCAATTCCAAGGAGAATTCTGTGAGCAGACGAGAGTCTTGTACTAGGATTCTTTATACACCCAATGCGTTTGATATATGGTTTGTTAATTTGGTGATCCATCATTACCCAAACTTGTAAATTAATAGCCAAATCAACATGGATAGCTGAATCTGAGAGTATTCACTTAGTATAGTGTATCTGTGTTATTGGTACTTTTCCTTCGGTATTTTTCCCTGTGAATACTTTGCTCTATCTACAGGTGCTTGGTGGATTCGATTTAATTTATACGTGGTGGAGGGAGTTGCAGGAAGGCAGTGGATGAGTGACACTAGCAATGATCCAGTGAGCTTGATGGAGGTGTTTTTCAGTTTGGAGAAGCCTGTACCCAAAGTTTAAAGGTGCTGATCATGTTATAAATGATGTTTGAAAGTTTGAAAGCTTTGGTTGTATAGAGGAAGGACTTGATGTAGAGCTACAGTGTAGGCAATGTGTTAGAGACTGACTGCAAAATGGAGGTTTTTCTAAACCTTGTTTGATCTGCATATCTCCTTGTAAGCCCATGCAGGGCTCAGGACGCACCAAAAGTCAATGAAAAACTACTAATGCCTCTCATTCACAAACAGATTCAGTCTGCATTCTTGAATACACAGATTAATGCTTAGACTTTATTTTGTGACTTTCTGGCTTAAAAAGATGTGCCCTGTTGTGATAGAAATTAATCTATCCTCAGTCTGTGTGAGCTGACATCAGATTTATCAGGGTTGTCAGATTTGGTGACAATTTTTTACTGGCTAGCAGTCTTTATTGTAGTCTATATTGATGGTCCAAAACTTTATTTTGCAATTTATTATCTAAATTTCTCCTTATGTACTCAAGAAAGTGAAGCTCAAATACACATGTTCAGGTAAGAACTTTGGACTCACTTGTTCCTTCTAACATAGCATACTTAAAGTGTCTGTGGAAACACTGGAGCCACCAAAGGGAAAATAGAAGTGCTGCACACCAATCTCCCTTTCAAATGAAGAACTGTGAGAAGTATTGTACTTATAGATGCAAACAGAGGTGCATGTGAAAGCCTCTCAATTAGTTCTTGATAATGAATTGTCCTCCCCTTCTTCAGTGATTTCCCTGAAAATGGAAGTGCAGCAGGAGATGACAGTCTAAAACCAGTAGTGCCATACCATGTCAAAAATCACTCTTTTCTTTTAAAGAAGGCGGCAGCACATGTTGCAATACTGTGTATGTTGTCCATCCGAGTGCATCCTTGCTGGCACCTGTATCCTAGTGAAACAGTCTGACTGACTAGTGAGCAGGCACACAGCCAGTCTAACAGATGGAGGTCAGTGAAGTCAGCCAAGAGACCATGCACTAGCTGCACATAAAGTGTGCTAGCTAACGGCAGGATTCCCAGACAGAAACATCCAAATGTCTGCTGGTAATCTGTTTCACTGGTACAAGACAAAGATTAAGAAAATTATTTTAGCAAGAGAAGTAGAAACAGAAAGATGTGAAAAATAGTTTCTATGTGGATTCCACCGGCAACGTAGTTGTGGTGTGTGAATCAGCATTTTAAAAAGTGAGTTGTCACTCCATCTTCTAACACCACTGCCAGAATCAGGCAGGCAGGGGAAGGGCTACCTCTCTTCAGAGGAGATGAGTTCAAGGTCATAGGGTACGCTTTTATTAATGAGAAGATTTCCTGACTGTCTTTTGCCCTGAATACAAGACCAGTAAAGGAAGAACAATTTCTTATCACTCCCACTCTTAATAAAATGATCTTTATTTAATGCTGTTTGCAATGAGGAGAGACTTGTGTTTGTAACAATAATTTTAAACACATATGATAACCAAACAGCAGTATAAACCAGCTGAACTATTATGCAAGGAGCTGAAAATGAGGCTCTGGGTAAACTGCCACCATAAAGAGAGAATAAAAATGCAATCTGTATAAAGGTCAGCTAGTAACTTGTCAGACTCACTTGGTGCATCCTGCAATATTAGCATCTTGTCATTTGCAGAGCAATGTAATAAAGCTGTGCTAGGCATGAAGAACAGTGTTATTTGACATTCAGGATGCTACACAAATATGATAAAAAATAGTCAGCATTTCTTCTCTGACTGACTTTTGAAGGGCTTAGAATTAAGCCATACACAGTCTCTCTGATGCAAAAAGGATTTCAGTAGAGCAGCGTCTGGCCATTGTGTTTTTGGGAATTTTTGTATCATTGTGAATTGCAAGAGTCAGAAGAAAAGGGCAGATTGAGTTGTGTTTGACAGGCAGCACAGTCAGGACTATGAAGCTTCAGAGTTGCTGTGGCTTCCGCTGCATCATGCATTGGAGAGTGGGCGGAAAACTGACTAAATAGTACCAGTACTTTACCAGGCAGATGGTCAGGCAAAGGCCAAAGCCCTCTGTCCCTCACTCCCCTGCCTCTTCCAGTTCCCAGATACAAGTTGAACTGGCACAGGGGTTGCTATAATTTGCTGCTGGTATAGACCAGCAACAAATTACTCCCCTGAGGAGCAAGCAGGAATAGGGAAAAGCATCACTGAGGGACAAGACCTCCAGGATGATTCCTCACTCACCATCCATCTCTCACGGCTATGCCCACAGGCCAAAGCTACCCTGTGGAGGATACTTCTGAAGCCACCAGAGAGAAGAGAACCTCTCTCCCACCTCCCGAATTTTCCTCTCCCCTTCTGAAGTGTAATCAGTGTAGATAGATGTCAACTTGATTACACTTGAAAAAACAAACTATATTGGTATGTGTCTTGGACCTCAGTGCAGTAGAGACACACTTGCTTACTGACAGGCTTGGAACAGTACCTTTAGCTAAGGCTTCTACTTGTCTGTTTTTGCATTTCTGTGTTTTCAAGAAGAACTCTGGATGCAAAGGGCCACCTCCCAACAATGCCTTCTGAGCAATAAGTGGTAAAGCAAGACATTACTTGGTGTGAATACTGGGGTCATGACTGAATATCAGAGGGCATTGTATTCCAATGGGCAGCCGAAAATTAAAACCCTGATGGTGAGCCCTTTACTATCGCTGTGAACTTCTATTTGCATCACAATTTGTACACCCGAACTAGGCGGAAAAAAACTTTCATTTGTATTTAAACATAGCCATAGTTAAAGATAGACCAGTGTATTTTTCCTCATATTGAAAGAGATTTATATGACACATCACCAAGGTTGGGGATTCCTGTATCTCGGAATCATTAATGCATTTATGATCACTGCTTCCCTTTTAGGATGGGATATGCAGTGATTTCCCACTGCAAAAAGGCAACTAGCAGTAGGATTTATCTGAGCAAATGTAGATGCTTGCAAGGTAGGTCTCCAAATCCCAGTTATACATCCTATGTTGTTGAGAGTCTGTGGAGAAAGATAAGCAATTCTAGGTGTGATTTGTTTTGTCTTACTTTATATAGCCATATAAGATCAGATTAATCTATTTCTTAAAGTGCTACTGATTGCACAAAGAGTTCAGGGTGAGCAGCTTAGATGTGTGCATTGCAATTTAACAGCAATCTTAGTCAGGAAAATTAAAGGTTGCAGAAGGATTTAGGTATTTACATCTGAAATGTGGATACTCAGAATGCTTTTTTTAGTTGCCACTTCTCTTTGGAAATACCAAGAGTTTCCGAGGACCAAATCTGTAGACGTGCTGAAGGCAAGCATGCCTGTCTGTGAGGCACCTTGACTCCCAGTGACATTCACTGCCCTAGGCTTCCCCTGTTCAAATAAGGAAAAAAGCAAAAAACATCAGCCAGGACAGAGTGTAGATCTGAAGTATTACACAGTACAAGCAAAGACACAGAGAATGGTCTGAAAATCCAGAGATACAGTTTTTCTTGGATTTTAAAATATAAGTTTTTTGATTAACTGGGAATTCCTCAAAAGCAGCAATTTGGGGTGATATTTTGGTTGTGGCTTTTTTTGCCAAAATACATACTTTCTCCGTGGAAAGGAAAAAGCATAAAGCTGTTATTTTTATATTACACTGAATATACTGTATCATAACTACAATGGCATTTGGTGAATGCCCACACATGTGTTTATGTGTATATATATATATATATGTATAAAACTGCAAATATTTCCAATTGGTAAACACATTTTAAGTGATAAAAAGATAAGGACAATAATGCTGATTATGACCAACAGTGTATATAATCATTGGTAAATATAGAACCATGGGAAAGCAAGTTTGATGGGTCTTATCTGTAACTTGTGGAATGGAAAAAGAAGGCAAAACAAGTCACCATATCTTGACCATGTGGCTATCCCCATTTCCAGCCTTCATACCCATTTTTAAAGATCTATAGCTTCTGAATGCCTTTGCTGGCTAACTGTTAAAAATGGTGACAAGTAGGTGGTAGGACTTAGACTCTTAAGAAGTAATTTGATGCCTAATTCCTGCTAGAATCTCTCTTTTGACACTCAGCAGAGGTTGCTGAGCTCTAAAATTCCTTATTTATGCTAAAGCAGCAGTACAGTTTCTCCCCTCCATCAGTCTGCTTGAGAGAACTGGAAAATTCTTACTGATGGCTGTATTCTTACTTCTTTGGTCCAGAGTGGTTTAATGGGAAAGGGGCTATAAATCTCCTTCTTTAAAAGTGGCTCACTTTTACCCTGTGACCCACTCTTCCTTTGGGGTGTTCAAAGGAATTTACATGCAGTTGATCATAACTTTTTTTCCCCCCAACAAATCAAAATCTGTGATCAAGACACTCCTTCTGTGGGTGACAGCTGGTCTCCACTGACCACAGTAAACAACACAGTGAAAAGACCAATGGGTGAATTGAAATGTTTGCAGGGAAAAGACATTATCAAAGCTTCTTTTTGCACAGTATAATATTTGATACTTTGCTAATTTTCCATTATAAATATATGCAGTGACTGAAAAAGCAAAAAAAGTGAGAAAAAGCTAAGAGATTTGTGATTGGTCAGCCCGAAGAAGAGAAGGCTTCAGGGTGATCTAATTGTGGCCTTCAAAGTATCTGAAGGGAGCCTGCAAGAGCACTGGAGAGCGACTCTTAACAAGGGCATGTAGTGACAAGGCAAGGGGGAAAGGTTCAAACTGAAAGAGAGTAGATTTAGATTAGATATTAAGATGAAATTCCTTACTGTGAGGGTGGGGAGGAACTGGAACAGGTTGTCCAAAGAAATGGGAGATGCCTCATCCCTGTAAGTGTTCAAGGCCAGGCTGAAGGAGGCCCTGAGCAACCTGGTCTAGTAAAAGATGTCTCTGCCCATGGCAGGGGTTTTGAAACTAGATTATCTTTAAGATCACTTCCAAGCCAAACCGTTCTATGCTTCAATGAATCTGTGATTCTATTAATTTATGATTCTGTTCTTTTCACATGGCAGTGTGGGTTTGATAGCATTTGTTTTTTCCTTTTTTTTCAAAACAAGTGAAAACCAATGCTTCTGGCTTTTGATGAAATGGTACAAAACAGAGGGTCTGAATTCTGCTACTCTCAGCACAAACACCATCCACCCTGCAAATAATAGTATGTGTTAATGTAGAAGTACTTTTTGATCAGGGTGTAAAAGTACTTTTTGATTTGAGTCAAATGCAAACTGAAGGAGATAAACATTGCTTTCCTTGAGATTAAATACAGTAAGGTTCTATTTCTGCCACCTTTTCTCCATGTCCAGTTTTATTTCTCATTTCACTTAATTTCTGGTTTTGAAGCCACCTACTCCAGGTGAGTGAACAGTTCACTTGCAGGTTGTGTATAGAGATTATAGAAGTAGTTCCTCACACAACAACAGTCCTTAGCAACACTGGTTTCCTGAAAAGGAGAACAGTCTGAAAAATAACATAGGGATGGCTGAGGGGCAGGTGAGCAAGGAAAATGTCTATGACAATGCATGGAGGGTCTTCAAGTCTAATGAAGGAGTACTGGAAGTGGAAGCTTTGCTGAAGAAAGGCAATAGAGGGTTGTAATCATGCTGTGGCTGAACAGAATTTTCCCTTTGTCATGGGAAGCACCTGTTGTCCACATGGGTTGGCACAACCACGTTTCTAAATCACATCCTTGTGGACTGCAATAGAAGCCCTGAGCTATGTGAGGCAGACTTGGTCCTCAGACACCATCATCGTAAGAGGCGGGTTGTGGTAATCTCCTGACTGAAAGGGTTCTCTCTTACACAGAGAACAAGATGAAGCTGAGGCATCTCTTCCTTTTTCTTCTCCAACTCACAGGAGAAAAGATGAATCAGAAACAGATTCAAACCCATTGAGTTCCAAAACTGGTCATTTCCCTTGTGGTAGTCCTTCTTCTCTTCCTACCTGTGAATCTGCTTTGCCCGACCAAGTACATCTTTACTGAGGCAGCTCATGCACAACACTTGTGAGAGTTGCTGCTTACTGACCTGTATGGCAGGGAATCAGATCTTCTTGCCTCTTCCTGGATGGACTGTCTGGGGGAAATAGGAGTATGGCTGTGGCCAGGAGCCATAAGTATTTAACCATGGACAAGAACCAGAATGAGAATCTATGGAAAAAGAGAAATAATGGTATCTTAAAATGGATTGAAACAAGAAGGGGGCAAGAGTTGAATTTTACCTAGATGGCAAGAGGGTATGCAGTAGTCAGAGAACCAGGAAAGTCAGATGCATTAGCTGCTTGGACACGGACTGAGAGTGGGAAGGGTGAGTGGGAAGAGTTCAAGTGTTTGCTGCCAGCTGAGTTTCATCTCACCTGCTGGCACCTGGCAGACATCAGGCAGTCAAGCAGCTCAAAAAAAGAAGCCCTTTTAGTTTTTCTTGTGAAATATTTTCACTGTTAAGACAGTGTGCTTGATAAAGTGTGAGAGATTGTGTGTGAAACTAGCTGCAAAATTTTTACTTTTTGTTAATTTTTATGATAGGTCTTGGTTGCTCTTCAAGAATTACATTTGTTAAAGTGCTGTTGAACACACAGCTGGGCTAGAAGCAGAGACTTATTTATTTATATATTTATTTACAGTTCCAAATTAAAATGAAATTCCCATGAGAAGGGTGAAAAAAATATTTGTGATTTCCATTAAAAAAAAATTGGTGGAAATCTCATTATCTGGAAATTTTTTATATAAAATCTGTAAAGCAGCTGCATCAAAAAAAGTAAATTAAAGTCACTTCAATGGTTGCAGTTCTAAACATTTAAATTGCATAACATTATCCATATGTATAAAACTGCATTTGTACATGTTTACGATACTGAAACCTTTATTTGCTAGAGTCTAAGTGCTGCTGCTATGCACAAAGTAGTCTGTGAGGTACACCCATATGTTGCCAAAGTAGCAAGAACGTGTGTACTGATGTCGATCCAGAGGAAGCCTAGGGGTTCTTCCTTTCCCTGTTGTACGCTGATTATTTCTGCCAGGCCCTGAGTAATCTGTGCGAGAGTGTGGGGGCCACGGCTCGGTGACAGGACGTACATGCAAACAGATAGCTTGCATGATGTTCAGAAATCTTTTTTCCTGAAGGTGCTGTGGAGCAATGACTTTGAGTTGTAGGAGAAGACAAGCATGGGGCAGATGGGAAGGACTTGGGCCCCATTCCTCTAGGGCTGGGGTTGGTTGGTGCACAGCGCGCCATTAAAATGAGGCCTAGAAACACTCTTTCTAAAGCCCTGTATGTAAAGACGTCAAAATAAACTGTGTAAATATGCCAGAAAGAATGATACTTTCGTGTTTTTATGCTAAAAATGGGTAAGGGAATTGTCAGGACTCTTGTGAGCAAAAATTATAATATATGACATTAAATATTGACTTAAAATATCTGTTTTGCCACCCCATTCTATTATTTCTGTATACAGTTGCTTGAAGGTAAAGTATGATTTTTCTGTCCCCTCTGTGATAATATATAATACATCAGAACTGAATTTTCTAAGTCTTGTAAAAATCAGTCCACTTTCCCTATTCAAGTGTAGATTAAAAATATCAGTTCTTGTAGCAATTATATTTCTGATATTTTCATTGTTCATTGCCTATGTCACAGACAATTCAAACATAAAGTTTTTGGGGAATATAGACAGCTGAAAACCTGACTGGAAAACTGTGAGATGTGAAGTTTTTATTTTCAGTGTTTAGTAGCATGCTAAATAATGTCACCTGCATGGTCCTGTCTTTAAATTACTGAAAAGCATTGATGTAATAGGGATAGTATTTACTGGTAGGATCAGTAAGACGCTGTATGTGTTAATAACTGACAAGAAGAGATATCTTCTGCCTTGCACTGCAAATTGCACAGTCAGAGCAACAATGAATGACTTTTCATGCTAGATATCCTGTGTAGTATTATGTTCAACTGGGAAATGTGTGTCATAGTTGAGCCAGATATGAGCAGAACTTAGCATACAGTATACTCAGTTTTTTACCTCGTATATTATGTAGTGAACTGGGTGGTCATAACAAGTGACTAGGACTTATTCAAAATAACACATTTGACATGCACATGCTCATTATTCTAGTTAAAAACCAAAACTGAATGCATTCCTGTGCATGATGATATCTTTACGTTCAAATGGTTTCTGCTACTCATTTGATTATAAAGTGATAGTTATTATTACACAGAGCTGTTTCAGCTGAGAAAAGGGCCAAGCAACCTTTAGATTTTACCTGAAATAAGATATTAGGGCTTTGAGCTGTGTGTGTATTATCTATGAGCACACACACATAGGTACTAGCATTGTGACACAATGCAAACACCACAGGCACAGGCATATACATAGAATGAAAATTGTTTTTCTCGTGCTTATTTTCTTGGCACTTGCAGCTTGGTTAGATGTGAGATAGATGAAACATTTGCATCTTCTATCTGCATAATGAGTTCTATACAAAATGATTGCAGCTAATGCAAAAGACAGGGTGGCATGTTTTCAGTTTTAATGGGGACACTCAGAAAACTTCCAATCTTTCTTGACATTTCTTATAGCAAAATAAATGTGGTCTAGGTTGGAGTGTCTATTATGAAAATAAGAGAAGAGCAAGTCAATTATATTTCAATGACTGAATAGCCAGGGGTCCTCATTAAAATGATCAGAAAGGCTGCAGTGTTGCTTTCCTGTATGTAGCCACTGATTAAGTTGTATAAGAATGACATGGCCTTTTTGGGAGAAAAGCAGAGTATGCCGTGGTCTCTAGCCAGCCAGCCAGAAACCGTTGACACTTACAAAAGTGAGATGCGCACTCCATCAAGAAGGGGAAGTTACTACTTATGGGGTCATGGACTCCTGATGTATTTAAAAATAGTTGTGGCTGTTTTATTGGACATAGCCAGAGAAAGCTTTGAATTTGCACTAGGTTGTATGAAAATGCCTGCGGTATGGTGGTGATATGGTATGTTTTCCTTTCCGCTGGCTTCAATGAAGTATACATAGCTTAACAGAATAGTACTATTATTGCAATCTTTCTGTATTTGAACCTTTAAGCAATATTTTAGTTATGAGTTCATTACTATTCATTTCTTAGAATTTAAATTCTTCTTATTTGCCAATTATTTTTTTGGTATAAAATGTTAGGAGAAAAAGGCTTGGTAATTTTTTTCCCGGGAGAGACTGTATCCTGAAACGGTAAAAAGAATATTTGTTTAAACCTCCTGAGGGTTTGCAGTCTAAGGAAATACAGTGTAGCCTAAGATCTGCTAATCCCAGATCACGTGGCTGTAGAATTAAAAAAAAATAAATTTTCCCTTTCATGTTACTTAATAGATCTTATATATTAATTTTTAAAAACTCCTTCTGCAATTATATTTTATATAATTTCACCTCTTATAATAAGGTGATTGCTATAAAGAAATATATACTTTTAATAAGGATTGCTATAAAGAGATACATCTTTTTTTTTTTAAATTTTTGAAGTGATGTAGGATGTTAATATTTTATGTTTAAGAGTGATATAAAGCAGAACAAAACTTGTGTGTTAATTGAGATATCATGGTTTAA
Organism: Pachyramphus minor; assembly: GCA_013397135.1. Taxonomy (NCBI): domain Eukaryota; kingdom Metazoa; phylum Chordata; class Aves; order Passeriformes; family Tyrannidae; genus Pachyramphus; species Pachyramphus minor. The sequence goes on along the minus strand of VYXB01009878.1, from coordinate 376,630 downwards.
GTGTCCTCCCCCTTTAAATACATTGCTTCTCTGACAATTTCTTAAGATGAATTGATAAATAAAACACAAGACTTATAATAGTGATCTTACAGCTATAAATACAGTAAAATAGTTTGAAACGGTATTCCTCCTCTACCAAGGTGGAAATACACCTCAGTATTTTCTACTTTTGCTGTTGCAACAAATAAAACCAAATAAAATCTGCTATTTCTGACTGCAAATCAAAATTTTCTTATTTTAGCTAATCTAAGCTTGTATTCCAAATCAAATCACATCATACAGTGCTCCATAATTAACAATGTTATTTCATTATAAATGAAGATAAATTGAGTTTGATATAAGTCTGCTTGCATTTTGATAAAACAATATTTCGTCTCAAGAAATCCAATTGCAGGAGACAATGCATTAATATATCAGGTACTTAAAACCAATTGAATTTACTAAAATTAGCTAATAATGCAGCTAAATAATGGTGTTCTTCATTTACAATTCAGAAGCTCAGTAATGGACAAGGGAAACTGCACGTGCTTGCAGTCAGCAATAAAAGAATTGGTAATTTTGCCAATTATTATGTACCACAAGATGGCTATTTAAAAAGTTTTCATTTTTTATTTACATACATGGCATCTGAACAGGAGACAAGTGTCTCTGCCTTATTTACTTACAAATGCATGAGTGGCCTTAATTCTTTTCTGTACAGTGATATTTTGAGTCTTTAAATTCTTTGTGGAATTCACCCAGTCATTATTTCTTGTTTAGTGGATGAAGAATCTCATTGTTTTGAAAAGAATTCTGTTCATTTTTGTTTTTACCAGCTAGCAATTTGTAATACAAGTATATAATTTATAGGTCTTAATTTTATGTAGCACGAATAAAATTCAGAAGTAGGAACCAATTGATAAGGCTACTTGCCTTTAAGGAGAGACACAATTATTGATGTAGTACCATGAGTATGAGCACAGCATTATGGTGCCTAATACTTGTTTCCAAACACTTAGATGTCTTTTCTTTCTACATATTAGCAGCTGATTTAGTATGTCTTTTCAGCAACATGTAGTACTGAAATTATATAATGACTGAAGAAGATAAGTAGAGTTATTTATTGAATAAAACTATGAAAACTTTTGAGCAATGGAGAGTAGAGCTTGAGATTTCTTAGGGTGCTCTGGTCCTGTGTTTAGCATGCATGAATGTATGAACGAATTAAAAATATTCTTCAGAGTGATTGGGGAGATATTTTTAGAAACTTTGCTATCCTTCTCTAATTTACTTTCATAAATTTGTGATTTTTGTGTCAAAATATTTTTTTTTAAGTGAAAGTGAAGTAAAGAAGTAAGGTACTATTGGTCTTTGAAAGTAATTAATACTATAGTCACTGTTCTCTGAACCAACAGCAGCAGACCATAGCAGACTGCTTATCTGATGGATTTGCAGCTTCCAATCGGCTTACACTCATCTGAAAATCATCTCAGAGTTGATGTTTCTGAATGGAAACATATTTCATGAGGTGAATATGATTGTATTCTGTATGTAGAAGTTTCAAGAGCAATTTACCATCTTTTGGAGGCAGAATTTCTTATGTGACCTGCTCAGGTCTCTATAGATGTACATTAAAAAAAAGGAGATTTGCGGGAAATATTCTATGTTGTTATCTGTGTCTTTATTTAAACCTTGCTTTTCTATCAAGAAATGTAATACAGAACTTGCACTAAGGGAAGTGTGGTGTGCGTGTTTTACGGGGTTTAAACAAGATTAAAAGATTAAAGTTGAGAACAAGTTACTGTATGTGAATTCAAATGCAAAATATCCTCATTATAATAATTCACAGGAAATTCACCCCCACTGCTGTAGAATAAGAACTTGCCAAACACGACCTAATGTCAGCAATGAACTCTACTTTAACCAGCCTTTCAACCTGTGTATCGTCAGAGTAATTGGTCTTTTAGTTGATTTGACTAACTGACAGCCAAGGCACTAATAATTACCTGTGGCAGCATTTATATTTTTTTCTTTTAATCCATAGCACAACATCAATGAATACATTTTAAATATTAACAGTAGCTGAATGTTTAGATTATAATTTAAATAATTATTTATGGAAATATGACTACACATCCCTGTCTACAATAGAGAGACTGTGTAATTTGATTAAAGAGAGAACAACAGAATATTTGCTCATCTAATTTTGTGGTTAAACTATTCATGACTTATAATAATGTATTAATTTTGTCAATTCGTTAGGGTATCATTTCAACTTTTTGACAAGCTTTCATGTTTATTTAGCTAAATTTGGGTTCAAGACAGTGCTTACTTAATAACTTATGCTTTATGAAGCTCTCCAAGAGCATGATATTCTCACTACCATTCACAATTTTCTTACACTGTGGTGTTGAGGCTCTTTAATGTAATGTGTTTCCATATGAATGATATATATAAATATAAAGCATATGTATATATGGTCTCAGCAGAGTAGAAATGTGCTGCAAAGACTTTGAAGATGAATGTATGGCTGGAGAATTTATTCCTGAGGTAAGCTAAAGCTAAGGACTCAGAAAAACCTAAATTAATACAATTGTTTGTTCCTTCGCAAAATACTGGTTTGGGTACTGTGTTTTGTTCTTTACTAAGACGACATGTTTTTTATAGACATTATTAAGGAATATATTTAGATGATGAATGAATAGAAAATAATAGACTGGGTAATAATAAGCAATGTTTTCAGATTTAAGCTATTTTGAATTATTTAAATTTCCAAATGTAATATTTTAATTATGGAACTAGAGATACTTAATTTTAAATATAATCTTTAAGATTCTAAAACATTTTTTGGTATGTCTGTGTATCTCTGGGACTACCTATAATTTACAGTCTACTGGGAAAAGAGCATAGATTTTTCCTCTACAACATTATGTTACTCTTCTAGTCTCACAAATGTGTAATTTTAGAACTAATGAAGTGTAATAAGATTAGATCATTACTTGGTATCCATATCTGAATAAAAACTTAAAGTATTTATTTTCAAAGACTAGTTAAAAATTTTTAGAAATGTTTAGAATTCTATGCTGTAATTCTGTAAAGTATCAATATTTTTCATTTTGTAAGTATTTAAAAATATTATCTAAAAATTCTTAATTATTCTTGAGAGTATATTGTTGTATTTTAATTACAAATATTGATTAGTTGATCATATTAAAAAGAGAAATTTTGTTGAAAATCAGATCAGATTTTTAACATAAATGAGGAAAATGAGTTACCATATATTTTAATGTTATGTGGAAGTATTTTTCAAAAAATATTTGACTGAAGAAATGTAGGCAATTAAATTTGAAGGTATTTAAAAATCTAAGATGAACCTTAGTAATACTGTTCAAGTTACTGAAAACAGAAACTGAAAATATCTTTAATGCACACAACTGTGCACACATTACATAGTTAGTTTGATGTACAATCATTCTTTTTTGTCCACTTTTGTTTATTTACTCAAAGTCAGAGAAACGCTGCTACTGAATAAGTACATTTCAGACATTAAAGCTTTTTTTTTCTATCAATGTATTTAAAAAGGGGTCTTGCTACACTACCCATATAATAAATATTTCCAAAACTTTTCTTGAACTATAAAGATTAAAATAAAGATAATTAACTTCAATGGTATGATAGCTTTAAAATAAAAGAGGTTGTGTGTTTTTTATTTGGTTAGTCTGGTTGGTTGGCCCTACCTGTCATTACAAAATATCTGAGGGTAAGGTGTAAAATAATATCTTCTAGCATATGTGAATACAGAAGGTCTGAGATTTTTCCATTAATTTCAGAGTATTCTTTCAAAAGTATTAATAAATTAGGCATAATCTATCGATGTATATAAAGGAGAAAGTTCCAGTTTAATCTGTCTTTCAGTGCTTCCAAAGAACAACTTTTATAAACTTACATCTTATCCCAATGAATTTACATCAGAGTGAAATGGCAAAGTTGTTGCTCAATTACTGCAAGTACGAAATGAAATAAAAGTGCTCTCTGTTAAGTATATCCACATTTCAGATAAATAAGATGTATAAGGTCAGTACACACAGACACAGCATAATTATAAGATCATATACTATTTTTTTTAATATTGTCTTATTGTGCCTAAAATATGCACTGCCAATTATAAATGTATAAATTACACTTTGGATACTCAGAAGGTCAAAAAATTAAAATTAATCATGAAATATGTATGCTTTTTCAAATAATTACTTCAAATGTGATTTTAACTAAGAGATAAAATGTCATACACAAAATGCTACCTAACATTTTAAAATACACAAAGAAAAAAATATAAAATTATTGCTATTTGTTGAAGAGAGACCATTTCCTTAAAAGAAAAGTCAAGTGTATGATGTAAAAATGAGAGAGAATGTTTAAAACAGTATTCAGGTAACTTACCTGAGTTTGTCAAAAGTAAGGATACGTTTGCAAGTCTGTTATTGACATAACAGGATAATTCCAATAGTTTTCAATTAGAAATCTAAAAGAAATTTAGAATTTGTACAAGCAGTATGTTCAAAGCCATTTGCAAAGGTTATTTAGGGAATTTTACACACTGAATGGTAGGCAGAAATGGTCCAAGAAATGCGTAGTGAAATACAAAATACGTAAATTAGTCTCTTAGTATCACTGTCTCGCTTTTTACTAACAAGTAGCTACTTATCTTCATCACCATGAATTGCTGTTTTCCTTAGAGACCTGCTAGCAAGAGCAAAATACGGATTATGATGTGTAGATTAGTTACTTCAGTTTTCAAACCAATCAGTTTTATCAGCTTGTTGCTTCATTTAAATTCCTGTAATTCTGCATGATTCAATCAGCCAGTCACATATATATTTCAATTTATCTGCTATCTTTCAGCTGTCTACCTAAACACTCAGTGCTCGTGCAGAATTGAAACAACATTCCAGATGCCATATTTGTCACATATCAAGATTCACAGAAAAGTATTTCACATGTAAATAATCTATTCTCTTCTACTTTGCCAGTACAGGGGACTTTATAAAGTTCATGTCTATTTACGGATACTAAAAATCTCCACCCCTCCATAGTTCTATCTTGCTGAATTTCCTTGTGAAACCTCCTCATATTGTTTACAAAACAAAATATAGACTCTGAGTGTTAGGTCTCAAATATAAATAAAGTTGAGCTATCGGATGAATGGGCAAAACAAGAGTGAAGTGACTAAAGAAGTCCCTGGAGAACAAGAACAGCTGTGAAACTTGTCTCAAGATGATATGCAGCTTCTAATTGTTTATGTCTTAATTTAAAAAAATGTGTACAGCAAAGTGTAGATGGGCCTCCATCTCATATATGACTTACTTCATTCTTAAAAATCTTCATTTGATAACATGAGGCTCAGTAGGAAAGTAAATGTCTAAGGAACCCCAAAGTGTTTGGGTATAATTTGGATTAAGGAGGAGATAAGGACTCTTTGCTTTAAAAAACCAAAGCAATTCCCTCCCAACCAGTGTTTTGGCATTTGTTTCAATACAGAATGGAATAACTTAAAATTATTTTCTGACATGAACATAAGGCTGTGAACAAGACAGTGAACTCCAGAATAATATTTTTTGTTAGTTTTTGCCTGATAGGTGAAATTCCATGTCTTTAATCAGGCAACTATTGGATTGTCTGATTTTTTTTCCTTTTTTTTCAAGAACATCTGTTGTGCACCTAAAAAGTAACATATATTTAAAAAAAATGTAATGGCAGATCAGTTACTTTCATGTCATATTGGAATTTCTAAATAGCTTGGATTAGAAAGGCCTTTATAAACAACTTGAAGCTTTCAGATCTAATAAAAGAGGTGTTTGGTTATAGCTTCCAATTAATGTTATTTAAATGTAGGGAAATCTATATCAAATGACAATAAACAAGAGAAAATAATATTCTTCTGTTTCACAGAGAAGCTGTAATGTCTCAGACTGCTAAATGAGACTTGGCTTAATATGATAGTGAGTTTGGCTGTGGTAGGGGTGCCATTTCTGGTTCTCTGAACAACATCTTCGATAGCTCCTCTTCAAGGTTAGCTGTAAAACTCCTTGCCCATGCCTCAGCTTCCAGACTTCTTGGTAGAGGTGGTTGATAGGTAATTTCTGCTATGCTAAGGAGCTTCTGAGACCATGTGGTTGGGGACCAGCTGTATGCCCCTGTCTTTTCTCTCTGAACATCTGTACCAACGGATTTCTGTAGGGGTCTGTATTGCCCTGTCTTCTGTTCACCATCTCAGGAAAAAGCAGGAACTCTGATATAGTTACCAACTGCAGCAGATATCCTGAAAAATTCTTTCGTTCCTAGTATAACTGCTGCCATTAGCATGAGGGCATCATATCTGAAGGAAAGCAACTCTTGAACAGAAAACACCCAAGCCAGCTGAACTCAAGAGCAATGATCCTGTACTTCTCTTAATGGTTAATAAAGAGAGATGTTTGGAAGAACAAACTATGCAACTATGTCACAGAAATCAGCTTTTTCCCCCCGTTCTTTTGAAACTCAGTGATTATCAGGCTTTTTTGAAGACTTCTTGATATTTTGCTAAATATGGCCAGACAAAAATGGGCAGATTCTGAACAAGAATATCAGAACAGGTGTTTTCTCTCTTTTTAGTGTTCTGAGAGTAACAACAGAAGGTAATGTGGGAAGAGTACGGAGTAGTGCCTCTCCCAAAATTTCAACTCTGCTTCAGAGAGCAGCAGAAAACCCTTCTTTCTTTTTTTTTTTTTTTTCCTGACTGCAAGCTAGGAAACATCATGTCTTCTTCTCCAATTTAGATATGGCATTATCTGTCATCACAATACTAGATTATTTGTTTGACTGCATCAACAGTTGAATGTGAAGACAAGCTACAAATTTCAGAGAGGCCAGAAATGGCTGCCTGCTCTCTCCATGGCTTAGACTCAGTAGAAACCTCTGAGTGTCCGCTGGCTTCTGATGTAGATGCTAGTTTAACATTTTGGTCCCAGCTTTCCATGTAGCCAGTGAATTGAGCTCTGAACACCTGATAGTTTTGAATGGTTCCAGGATGGTCAAGCAGTTGTGAAAATCACTGAACTTTTGCAGGTTCAAAACTTCCTGTGCAAAGCAGTGGGGCCCAAAACAGCATACTGTTTAAGCTGTCAGTCCACAGTGTGCATTTTAATCTGTCAGCCTCTCAGAGCATAGAGATTCTCCACTGGATCAAAGCAAAGATCCATTTATCACCGTTCTCAGTTGTAAGAGAGGAAAGGTGAGGAACCTCAGCTAAGACATTGAGGAAATAGGGTGCAGCATTATTGTCTCACAGTATTTTTCATCCTTCAGTGGTTTGTGATTCAGAGAATACCAGAAACACAGAAATAACATTAAAGAATAAATAATACATAGCCCTAAATGGATTTGAGTCATGGATTTATTTTTGTAAGTTACATATTGCAGCAAGAATTTCCATAGCTTAAGACTTCATCTTGTAAAGATCACATCCTTTTTTTGTTTTGAATTTGCTAGCTGTGGTTTTATGTAATGTTTTTGTACTGCAAATGACAAAATCCCGCTATTACTAATTCACTTAGATTGCTCATAATTTTTTACCCTTCAGTCATTTCCCTTTTCATTTTCTCTTTCAAAGGTGGGGAGCCCTAGTCCAGTTGTTCATCATAGAGAAGCTGTTATGTTTCCTTGCTTATCCTCTTTTGATCCATCTACGTGTTTGATCTTCTTTGTACCCTTACCAGTTCTTCTACATTCTTTTTTCACTTGGTCCACCAGCATTAAAGGCATTCATGATGTGAATCATTAGTTTATAAATGGTATAATAGTCTTTCTATTTTTTAATCCTTTCTTATTAATTCCAGTTTTTCAGATTAATTTTTTTATTTCTACTTAACATTAAGCAATTTTTTTTCACAGACCTATCTGTTATAACCCATTTTTAAGAGGTGTTAGCCAACTCAAAGCTCTCTTCTATGTAAATAAAGATTTTGATTTCTCCTCTCCCCCCCACCCTGTTTCCCTTTGTTGAAATTTCCCTGTCATTTTATCTTCTCATCACTCAGTATCATAATGTCTGTACAGTCAATGCTCTCCCTAAGCAAGTTGGTTGTTCAGTAAACACCATCACCTCACAAGTGCCCCTTTTTTATATAATTTCTAGGTATATCCACAACATGGGAGCAAACTTCCTTTTAGAAGTACAAAAGCAGTAGTGTATGACTTGGTATTTGCTCTTTCAATACATATGATGAACTCCTATGTAACTTTTCCTATTTTACAAAGAAACTCTTTGGCACCAGTATATTAGTGTCAGGTTCCCATATGTTAGTCTCTGCCTTTTCCTTACATTTACTCACATTATATTGGAATTATACTTTGTTATCCATATATTAGTCTGCAAGCTTGACATGAATGCAGAAATAATTTTTTCCCATTTAGTAAATTAAAAAATTTGTTGTAGGTCCTTATAGGAACCACCTAGTATAACATAAGATTGCTTCACCTACCTTCAGATACATGAGAATTTATTGTCTAAATCAAAGCTAGCCTACTGCTGTAGCAAATGACAAGAAATAAATCTAGTTACAGTGCAGTTGTCCTCATTGTTTTGAGCATTTAGCTAAATTGTAGAGGTCAAATACATATAACTTTATCTCTAAATGCAATTAACATTGCAGGTACACGCAAAGAAAATACACAAAACATTTTCTAATGTAATTTTTCAAGTTTATTGTGTAGCCCATGGAAGCAGAGAGAACACAGGATATTTCAGTGTATCTGGCATTATTGTTTAAAGCAGAGGCCCTGGGATAATTCCTTGGTAAGAATTACACTATGGTGAGTTATGACTTGATGAGTGGGTAATGGATGAACACTAGTAAAGATAAAATACTTATGAATAGTAGCTCACATGATGAAACAACTCACACAGGACAAGGTGACTGAAATCTGATGTGCAGATTTTGCAGCTGTTTGTCACAGCATTTAAGAACCCTTAAAACACCTGCAACTGGCTCTAAACTGGAAGGTTGAGTTTCTTCAAAGCTTTAAAAATTATTTTTTTAACATAGGAAAGTGTAATGGAAAGGTATTCCCATACGGTTAGAAATGCTAAAATCTGCCACCTGTGATAAAGGTTAGTTCTGAGTTGACCCTGTAAGAATTGTATTTCTAGAATTTTACTGATTTCATCTCCTTCACATTTTCTGTGTCTACATGAAAAAGTAAGTCACTTTTAAAAATAGGAAATGAGCTATTTTAAGTGTTTTTTGAAGTATGCATGACAGATCAAAGTGATTTATGTTGTATATGGTCTACAGAAAAAAAAGTCTAGAGCAGTGTAAGTGGTATAAACTCCATTGTACGTGCTATAAAAAGAAATTGCTGTAGATGAATGGTCAGTTGTCCATTTGGCCCATGTAGTACATCCCTATGCAAAGAAGACACATAAATTAGAAGAAATTACAAATGTGGAATTTAGATAACTTCTAAATTGCAGTTTGCAGGTGCTAGGAAACCTCTGGTTTTCAAAATGTTTTTCATTATGATATTGTGATCTTGAGGTTCTCCAATATTCTCCTACAAAACCAAGTAAATATATTCTGAATTAAGATAATTACGAAAGACATGAAAGTCTCAAAGTACTTTTCTTATTCAAACTATGGACAAGGATGAAGTTATGTCCTGACAGATTGTTTGATGATCTTTGTTGATTGGGTTCCCTCAACGAGTTAGATCTGCATGCCAACATTTTGACTGAAATTCTTATTTTTAATTTTTAATCCCACTATATTATTTGAAGATGGTATCAAAGACAGTGTCAAAGATCTCTTACTTTTTACATTGCTTCTATAAAAATAAAAAATTACTTTTCATAATTTGCAAGGTGAATACTTTAACCGAACTCAGTATTTATAAAATTATAGTGTTGTTTGAATGATCTGAGTTCCGAATTTCTAAAACCAGTTCATTTTCTTATTGTTATCTGTACAATAATTTCTTATTAGTTTGGATATTTAAAAATATTTTGGAAGCTGTTTATTTTCAGAACTATTTCCACTCTCCCTTATTATTTTTAAAGTGCTTGAGTACTGTCTGATTACTCCTTATGCTCAGAAAGACATAATATACCAAAGGGAAAAAAAAGCCTCCCTGGACCGGCAAACTTATTTCAGGAGAATTCAGGCTACAAAACCAAGTTATTTTCATTATCTTCCTCTTCTCTAGAGCTTTCTTAAACATCCAGGTAATGCTGACTTTTCATCAACCATTTAATTGATTTCTGTTATGGAGCAAGATTCTTTTCCTAGATATTTATCTTAAGTTCTTTTTGCTATTGCTTTAAGATAATATGAAAGCTATTGTTCCAGACCTTGCCTTCTCTTAAGATATTAGAAGGCAAGGTGTTTGAATGAGGAGGACATTAATAAAAGAGAAAAGTACATAAAATCTGAAGGCTGTTGGTAAGCTTTAGGGAAACCTGAAGTTCTGTGTCTGCAACAGTATTTTTCTTGTCTTCTTGGAAACTTGCATCTCTCAGGGAATAAACAAGATGTTTCTGATGATTAAACAGTAATCACAGAGCAATTCTGTTCTTTATATCTTTAATGGTTAACAAATTTGTGACTTTTTTTTTTTTAACTGCAAAGTACTCGGTTTTTTATACCAGGCTGCAGACATGTCACTTTAATGATATCTTTAGAAATTGAAAACAAAATTACACAGCAGAAGGATGACACATACGGAGCTGATCACAGAACAGTGGTTCAGTAAAGTCGGGACCACATGATCTGCCAGAAGCTGACCTCATTTCTCAATGCTTTTAAATTATATGAATGGTTTTGCAATGAGTTTGGAAAAATAGCTATATGTGTGTTCAATTTCTATTGCTTTTTTTATTCTCCATGCTTTATATTTTCACTGCTTCTATTTTTTTCTTAAATGAACTGCCATGCACTGCATTTTAGAGCAATCAACTACAATTGTTTGTGTATAGAAGATGCGATCTACAATTAAATTGCACATTTTTGTGGTTTTAATGTTATAATGCAAATGATAATTCTTAGGCCTATTAACATATACAGAGAAAGATATCTCCTTTAAAAAATAAAATAAAATTTACTCTGTGTATATTTATGTTTTCTAAGGAAAGAGGAACCATTATCTTCCCACTAGTTTATGACTTTCCTCTTTTCTAGGTTGAAAATCAAACAAGCATGACACATAACCATAATTAAAGAAAATTCAGGGACAATGTGGGAACTATGTCCTGGAGCCCCCTCTAAATTTAGATGTCAAAAGACACAGCTGTAGAAAGGGGCTTTTCCTCCTTTGAGCTATCCAGCAAACCTCTGTTATTTCAGCAGCATTGATAGGTGCAAGTTAAAGGGAATGTAACACATGATAAAAAAAACCATTAAAAATCCTTAATGAAGGAAATACTTGGCTAGAACAGTTCTCAGCTGACATTGGTATGTCAGATTGTTTGGTCCTTATTTTAATATTGTTTTGAAGAGCATTTCTGGGTGAAGTGGGGCCACAAGTCACAGAGATTGGGTCTAAAAACAAAAGGAGAGGAACTATACCCCTTCCCACTGCCCTGCCTTGCTCAGAACTTGCACTGTTCCTGCAGTCCCAGCCCAGCAACCACTGTGCTCCCAGCAAAATCCAAAATGGACACCAGTTTCTCCTCATTTAGATATTTTGCTTGCCACTAGAGAAGCAAAGAAGGAGAGAAGGGCACATTGCCATGTGCTCTACCTGCTGACCAGGTATAACGTGGGCAGTTCAGGAAGTGTTTCCTAATGCTTCCATAAGCCACTTTACTATTGATCCAGGTGCAGTACCAGTTGCTTTTAAAAAGATGGTTAAATCGGTATGTCATACCTAGCTTAAAAAAATTCGGAAATCCCGACTCCCATATTCATGTAAGGCTGAAACCTTTCAATACTTTGGAGGGGAAAGGTAGGAAAATAAAATTCATGTGAGATCTTCAGGAACGTTTAAGTGCTTCAGAAAAGAGAGGTAGAATTAAAAGTTAGTATAACCTGTACTTCTCATTTCACTCACCCACCTTTGAAAGTCTAGACTGTGACTTCTGTGAGTGCTGCTGGAGGCAGACACTAGTATTGAATTAAAATACAAGCGGCCCAACTCTTTTTGTGAATTTTTAACAAATAAGGAGAAAAACACTTGGAAAAATTAAAAGCACCTTGCAAATTCACCTATTTCTTAGTCAACATAAATGGGTTTTGTTCTGTTATCTTTTATGGGTGTATCTTTGCAAGTATTTACACCTGCTTGCAGAGTTTCTGTACTGGGTTTTCTTGGCAATATGTCTTACGGTGGGGACAGCTGGGTTTGGTGAAAGCCTAGGTCAAATGATGAAATTATTAAATCCTTTGAAAAGATAAGGAACTGACAGGGGTTGATGAGATGTCTGGAAACGGAGTCTTTTCACCTTCTGCCCTGCCTTTTCCAGCTGCTTCTGCCTTCTTGCAGCTTCAGTTCAGACAAACTTAGATCTGTGCCACCCAAAACTGTTTTATGAATAATTTCTTATTGCCCCTTGTACTGGTTTTGGCTGGGATAGAGTTAATTTTCTTCATAGCACTTCCTATGGTGTTGTGTTTACACAGAGTTAAGGTTTTTCTGTTTCTCAGGCTGTCCTGATAGTGAGTAGGCTGGGGGTGGGTAAGAGTTTTGGAGGGGACTTAGCTGGGACAGCTGACCCCCACTGATCAAAGGGGTCATTCTGTTACAGGTGGCATCATACTCAGAATATACAACGGGAGCAAAGAGGAGGAAGTTGGGACATTCATAGTGATGATGTTCGTATTTCCAAGTCTAGGTGGAAATTAGATGATCTTTAAGGTCCCTTCCAACCCAAACCATTCTATGATTCTATGATTATGTGTGATGGAGTCCTGATTTCCCAGGGATGGCTGAACACCTGCCTGCTGATGGGAAGTGGTGAATGAGTTCCTTGTTTTGATTTGCTTGTATATGCAGCTTTTGCTTTCCCTGTTAAACTGTCTTTATCTTGACAAATTAATTTTTTCACTGCTACCCTTCTGATGCTCTCCTCCATCTCACTGCAGGGAGTGATCAAGTAGCTGTGTTAGGCTGAGTTGCCAGCTGGGGTTAGACCAAGACATCTCTTTAACACATCATGAAAAGGTAGTAGAGAACAGGCAAAGAAAGCAGCAAAAACTGTGCAAATGCCCTTGCTCCCTCCCAAACTGGGTCAGAAATGGTGTATTTAAGTGTGCTGAGCCAAATGAATGAGTGGGGTGCTTGAAGAAAGCTCTTCTGCAGGCAAGTCCAATTGGTATTGTCTTTCCAAACCCATAGCTTAACCACACAAGAGACTCATTAGCTATCACAGAGGAAGCTTTTCTTCCTGCTCCCATAGTGCCTGGGGTAGAAAATACATCTTGCAAAGACAGCAGCTGGAGTCACCCTTGGGCTTGTGGGCTGGTGGTTTGTGTTTGCCTCTCATGGAGCTCTGTGATAGTTGAATCTGTTTATCATTGCTTGTTTCTAACCCATTATGAGAATAAGAAAGCCATAAAAAGTAAAGTTCAGCTGGTGGGGGCCCTTCAAGGAGAGTGGGTCTGCTGTGGGAATTTCTGTTAGTACCAATGAAGTGGGAATGCTGAAGAATTGCCACGTGCTCACCATGGGCTCTTAATAGCAAAAAAAAAAAAGACTCTTTGGAGAAAAGATGGCTGCAGTGCATCAACATGCTATAAAAAGATTGGATGTAGACCTTTTCCTGGAGGTCTCACTCATCTGTAATTTTCTTCCATATGTTTATGTGACTCAAGAGGCTGTATTTATATCTTATTGACACCATCTACAAAGTGCTAATTTCTATCAGAAGAAACATTATCTATTTGAAAGCTTATTCAGCCTTAACCTTTGTGCAAATTTGCAGAGGTATGGAAGAGTGGAATTGTGACAACTTCAAAGCTTTGTCCTCATCCCTGAGGAGAGGTACTACCCTTTTCATGCTATGATCAGTGAGTTTCTTCATCTGCATTCTCTGATTAAAAGAAACCAAATAATGCATGTTCTTAGATAGTCAAAGATTCAGTCAAAGATTCCTTGCAAATTTAGATGTGAATAGTAGCATCTTCATTATAATTTCATTGCATCTTTCATTTAAAGGTTTTAAATAATCTTAAAAACTTTAGCAAGCTAAATTGCACAACGTTTTTTTTCAGTTAAGTGTTACCACTGTTGATTTCTTGTAGATGAAGGGGGAGGAATGATCTCCTGGAAATGTAAAAAGACCTCTACCAAAAAACCCTACTGACACAGCTGAACGAGCAAAATTGGTTGCAAAACTGAACACTATGCATCAATTTTTCTTCACTAAAACCCTGTTCCAGAATTCCTACCTGAACACACAGAAGACTCCCCTAAAGTTGCTACAAAAGACAGGTCTGGTCATGTTTACATCAGATTATCACCTAGGAGTTAATAAATAATTTTCTCCAAAGGTATCCCATGCTTCTTACCTTGAGCCACTCTGACACCCTCTCATGTTTGTTAAATAAGCCAATTACATTATAGACTATTTAAATATACAGTTCAAAGGTGGATATTCAAAAATCATATTTTGCAATTGTTTCTGTGCCAAAAATTTGAAACAGAAAGAAAAAATGTTCTACTGATCTTTGACATTGCTATTTAACGAATGACAGTTCATGGGGTATTTTAAGGAAGTCGTGTTCTCTTCATTATTTTCCAAACAGCAATTAACAGCTGAATCATTAGATTTTGAATAGATTTGCACAGCCAGGGTTTCATAGCAGAGGGGGCTTTTCTGAGAAACTGCTAGAAGCTTTTATGTCCTACCGAGTCTATGACAACTGGCTGCAACAAGAGGGACCTGTCCCTGGCCAAGGCTGAGGCCACCAGCAACGGTGGTAGCACCTCTGGGATAACAGATTTAAGAAAGGGGGGAAACACTGTACAACAACAATTGAAGCCAGAGAAGAGAGGAGTGAGAACATGAGAGAGAAAAAATTCTGCAGATACTAGGTCAGAGGAGGTGCTCCAAGCACCTCAGTAGAGATTCCTCTGCAGCCCATGGGGAAAACTGTGGTGAGACAGGCTGTCCCTTTGCCGCTTGTGCAGGTCCATGGTATGACTGGATTTCAGGAATGTGACTAAGACACAGGAGGTTACAGTCAGGGAACGTATAGGATTGTACATGGGAATAATTAAGTGAGGTGTGTTTGGTGACAAAGACCAGCCTCCGTTGTCCTGAGGGAGTTTGTAGTTCATTGGTCCATTCTTGGGTTCCTTCCTCAATTGAAAAGTGAGTGGTTCTTTGAAAAAAATACAGGATTTACAGTTCATATAGATATGAGAATTTTTGTCTCATTTTTGTCACGTAGTCCACTGTGGAGGACACATTTATTGTCAATGATCAAGTAACACTTTATATTTGTTATCTTCCTCCTTTATAATGATTGTGCTTGCTATGTAGTTTCTTTAGTGAATAAGCTGACACAATGCTGTTATCACCATCTCCTTGTTAGAAATGGTGACACAGATCACAGGCAGACAGATTACCTGCTCTGGTCACTCTGACATAGTAAGAATGGGTGGGAGGAAGTGCCTGACCAAAGGAAATAAATTGTCAGAAGTGTTCAAGGCCCAAGATTATTGATTGCTTTGTGTTGTAAACCAAATGTGGGATTCTGCAGGTGGAACTCTTCTGAAAATCTGGTATTTCCATGCTTATTTCTCTTGCTTACAGTGAATTTTGTGTCCTTTTGCTTTCTCTCCCATCTTTCCAGCTATTTATTTTTATAGTGACTTTAAATTTGCTTTTAAATAATTTTGTTTCCTCTCTGGTCTAAGACTACATCAGCTAGAACACTGTTTCTTTCTGAACTTCCTGAGCACTCTACTAATGCGTACACTACTAACGAAAACTTAAGGATGTAAATTTTTATCCCAGAGGCATGCCAGCATTCTCCAACCAGTCCAATGGTTTAGATAAAGGAGGATGAAAATAATTCCCATAAGCACCAGAAATATTAGGTTTTGCTCAGACATCATCTTACACTCTGAAAAATGCAATACACTAATTTCCAATTAAGTTTTATTTGACCTCCTTGGCTATTGTGAAAATAGTTACTTAGGCCCGTGGTTCAATCAGGAAACTCAGTGCTGTAATGGATCATTAATTTTTTAAACCAATATATCTACTTTAGGTTAAAATGAATATGGCAATATGATGTTCACATCCAAGAACATGCATGAAAAACTAATGAAGTCTGTTCTCAGATTTGCCAGCTATTATCCTCAATTTGCATTTGGCTATGGTAATACAATTCCAACTATATCAATGTCTGTCAAGCCATCTTGCTTTACAGTTGATATAGCACTAGCTCCATATTAAACACAAAGTTAATATATCCTGGATAATAAGGATTTTTTTGTGACTATCCTGTCCCATCAATGTTTTTCATGGCTGTTTAGCTTGACTAATGACTTCCAAATGACCACAGAAGACAGAAATCTCCCTGGGTGTTACAAAGTGTGGGGGTTTAATTTCAAAAAGCCTGTCTGAATTGCATTAATGCAACTATTTGACCTGTGTATATCCTCAGGACAAAATATGTTTAAGCAAAAGGTAGTAACAATAAACAAGATTTAAAATTAGAGGTTTTTTTTTTTTTTTGGAAATAAAGTTCAGTTAATTGAATTTTCGTTTTATTTCCAGATCCAAAAGTGGAAAACTACTGCCAGTCTTACCCAGTTTTGGTTTGGTACAATCTGCTCTCTAAAGCTTCTTGAGAAGGAATCCTTTGTAATGTGTTTGGTTCTTTCATGCATATATAACAAACCCAAATGACTGCACTGTGTTTTAATTTATTTTTCTGTGGTCATATTTATTCTTATATTTTAATTATGATTTAATTAATTTTGTAGTGAATTAATAATGGATTTAAATTTGATTTTTTTTATTATGACTGTAAGGTATATGCAGCCTGAGAGGAGGAGGATTACTATCAGTGGACCTACTTTGCACAGAAGAGTCTACAAAATCTGTAGTTCTGGTGCATGGACCCAATGATGTAAGATTAATGTTGAGCATTGTCAGCAAATTCTCAAGGTATCCTGCAGTTTGCTTATAAAAATTTGCAGCCAGTCTAGGATGAGAAAAGACATTTTAAAATATTTTTATTTTAGATAAAGTTTTAGATGAAGTAGGTATGCAGTTAAAACACTGAAAACCCAATACAGGAATTTTTCTTACCTTCATGAAACCCTAGACAATGATGTAGTCATCAATTAGAAAATGATTTTTTTCTGCAGTGTGTATGTGAGCTTCAGGATCTTTTTTTTTTTTGTTAGTCTATTGGTAGGCTACTAGATCTAAAAAATATCAATATTTAAGCCCATATCTTTTGAGGATGAATCATTTTGATACAGTACTACACGTTTGTCATCTAAATCTGGTTACGTGCCAAGACTGCATTCTTAATGTCAAGGTTTCAATACTAAATATAGATTAATTTTGTCAATTGTGATGTTGACAAATTTAATTGACCGTAATTGTCAAAATTGCTGGTCATTAATTTATTCTCAGATTTTCTGTGTGAAAATATAAACCTGCAAAAGTGTCATTGTCAATTATGGTCCATTTGAAGTGACCTAATTAGCATTGTGTGATGAACCAACACATGGGAAAGCAAATAGGGGGACATGGTAGGGAGATAATTGAATGTGGCATGAATACTAATACTGATTTTATACTATTTGAGTCACTAAAACACTGTCCAATAAAAAGGACTTAATATTATTTCATATTTTTATTGGCTAGAACAGCAGAGAAGGATAATGAGGAATGCCTGAATTCTTTCCACTGGAAAAAAATATTTGGCAGGATGAATGGAATAACAGAAATAAAAGTGGTACCCCATTTTATTTAGGAACGGGCAAACTGGTCAATATTTTTAAGATTCTGAATTATTTCCTTGTTTTGCAGAATTTTCCAAGCACATGGAGTTCCTGGAAAGGAATAGTTGGTTGCAGACTCATTTTGCCCAGGTGAGTGGGCATCAAGAGAGGAGGAAATCTACAAGTCATGCCATGACGCCATGTCATCTTGTTAGTAACACCATGATCCTTAAGTTGTTACACCAAGAGACAGCTGTAAGAGCTCAATATTTCTTTAAGCTTTATTAAATACCTGAGCACTACTGCTGAAACCACTCTGAATGTACTGGTTACTCTTTGGTTTTGTCTTTTTGTGTGAGCTGGATTCAAGACTGGGTCTGTCTGGGACCAGTGTTTAACAGTCGATACTCTGAGCCATCCTTCTGTAAAAGGCATATAATCCTCGCTGAGAATGAATTTGTAAAGAAAGCAGGGACAGCCATTTTTGGAGGTTTTCATCTCCCATTGGACTCCTCGAACTCCAATAGGTGTAATAATTGCTGCACAGGCAATGCCTGCTGCTGGGTGAACACTGGTTCAGTAAACACTGGCTGGGTGCTGCTCTTGGCATATGAAGGCTTATAAGAAGCCTTTTTTAGATTCTGATTGTTAAAATTGCATTGTCACTGGGTGCTGCAGGAAGAGGAAGCACCCAGTATTTCCCTCTGGGATGTATAGTGTGCAAACTCATAGAGAGCGCAGAAGTTAATACACTGAAGAAGGAGAAGAAGCCAGAAAAGACACAAACAAAAGGATCTTTACTGTATGGAACGTTACAGCACTTCTGTTAAAAAAAATGTTTTAAAACTGCTTATAGAGAAACAAACTCCTTAAGCTTCTTTTGAATAGACATATTCAGAGCAAATATCACCATTTTCCTCCTACTTTCAGATGATGAACTTGCATTTATGTGTTTGATACTGGGTACATGCATTTGATGTCATCCAAAAAACCCCTGAAATGTTACATTAGCATGTGGCTTTGAAAGATTCATGTACTGAGCCACACACTAGCATAACTAGAAATTCTATGTACCCACTTAATGCTTCTGCTTATAAGGAGGAAAATATGCTTCTTATATGCATGGTTTTCCTACTAATATTCAGATTTAATTTAGGTCCATCCCTACTGCAAATTTCAACAACTAAATTGTTTCTTCTGCCTAACACACATAGTTGTCATATCTCTGATACTCCAAAGCCAGAATCATTTATTCTGCAAAAGGTTTTTCAGAGAACTAATTATAACATCAAGTGGGGTGGTGCTTAAAATAGAATGAATGAGAAATAATGAGAAAAGCGAATCCAATAATTATTTAAAGTAGTGGGTGTTAGGTTCTCCTCTGATCCTATGGTGGTGGTAGCTGGGAGTAGCTTCAAAGTAATAATACACATGCAGACATTGAGGACATCTTTATTCTCCTATTCATGATTTACTGCATTACAAAAATCCAGTAGATTTAGTCTGTTTTTCAATTAGACTAGCCACTTACACATGTGGCTCTCTGTACTGTTGTACTGGTCAACAAAAGACAATGATTAAATTCTAAAAAAGCACTAGATGAAACTGCTGCTACAATAGGCATCAGTAATCAGAGGCATAATCACTTTCTGCTGGAAATCTGTAGCTGTAAAATGAGCAGAAATACACATTCAGCTTTGAAGTCCATTTTCATGCAAAGATCAAATAGCTCTGCCAGATTTGTTCCTCACAGTTTTGAAGTGTAAATGTCAACCAATTTAGAGACAAGAAATTATTTACTGTACCTCTGTGGAGCAGGCATTGTTTAGAAAAAGTGACAAAACTATTGTAGTTGTCAGAATTTTGGGGACAGCAATGCTTGATGTAAGAAAAAGACACCAAGATGACTGCTTTACAGGTGTTCTATGGGATGTTAAATTCCTGGAGCACTGAGCTGATAGTTTCAGGGCTTCCGGTGCCCAAGTGGCTCAGTGCTCCAGCAACACATATTTGATTGAACAGACTTATGATGGAACTTAACTCATTGATCTGAAGGTCAAGTACATAATTGTGAGCATGCATTTAATAAATTGAGGTCCAAGCAGCCTGCAAACTACTGCACCAAGCACCCCTAAACCTCTCCCAGCTGCCAGCCTTCACTGAAAAGTGGGCCTTTCCAGTGGCATTTCCAGCACAACTACACAGAGTACTTTTTGCAATACACAGAAGCATTTCTCAGCTACAAATATGGCACAGTAGCAAATTGGTGGCTACATCTTATGAGTGGGAAATGGGGCTAGGTGAGAGGGAAGAAAGGACTAACATATCTATGGGCAAGGAAAAGATGAATTTGGATTTTTTTTTTTTTTAATTTAACTGAAGCCTGGCCTTTCAACACTCAGAGGAAAACATACCTGATAGTAACGCAGCAGACTGTGTTTAACACTTTGAGAACAACTTCTGACAAAGTGTCTGCATGAAAACCCTGTTCATAAATGAGGTGTCTCTACATACCCAAACCCTTTATTCAGTAGCATAGCCCTTTTAGGAAGCAGCATTGACTGGGAAGTCTCTTTGACTGCTTTGGGTGAGACTTACCTGAGCGCAACAATTTATTAATCTATAAAGATAAGCTTCTTTCCAGGCAAAATAGGTCATCCCTACTCAAAACTGCTATCAGAATTTTTCCCAAGCCTGCATTTGATAATTAGCTACCTACCTATATATTTAAGCCATCTGTCTGTCCATGCTATAGCACCAGCAGGGAGAGGGTTAGTTGGCATGGACCAAAACTGTGCTGGGGAAGATGCTAATGATATAAGCAGCACTCATGACTGCAAGGCAGTGCTCAGGCCCGTGCTCTGCTTGGTTTCTTAACATAGAAAAGGCCTTGGAGGTGTTGGGACAAACTATCAGAGTAAAGCAGGACTGATGAAACAAAGATGAGTGAGAAAGCAAATCAGCCACTGTACTAACAGGCACCTAAATTACAGGTGTGTTAGTAGCTTTTGCACCAGGAAAAAAAATCTGCAGAACAGAAGAACAGTTGGAATTTTTCATTAGGAACTTAGTCCTTTGAAATTGACATGTAAAAGTTCCATTTGGAGAATTTATGTGGTTTTCTGAAATTACAGATGTTCACGTTTGGTATTTTCAAAATATACTTCTCTGCAATAATTTTTCATTTCAAGAATAAAAAGGTGTAAAAAAGTTAAATTATAAAGAGGTTGATAATAAATGTTGAAATACGGGTGCTTCAACTGACCTTAGCCAATATTTCATTGATAGTATATCTGTGGGAAAAAATAGAGAAGTTTTAAAATGTTGATCATTCAAAGAGAGTTTGAGAGAGACTGTCGAAGAATATTTCTTTGACATCATTACATATCATATAATAAAATACTCTGAGAATCAGAAAAGAATTTCCCAGTCAGTCGTCCTAATGAGAAATCTCAGTATCCCTTGGTGTACTGATATACAGGTAGGACTTTCTTGCAGATGTCATTCTCAGTAGTCTGGTTAATGCTGGATTGTGTGTGCTGGACTGTTTGGACATGGAAATGTCTCTAACCTATTTACAAACAAAAAGCACTATAAACAATTTTAAAGCAGGTACAGATGCACAGATTTTTTTTTTTCCACAGTTGTCATTTTATACATCAGTGTCCTGAATGGTAAGGTACAGAATAGTCAAGCTGTAGGCATCACCTACTAAAGTGATGACTAAAATTTCACAAAGCTTGTGCAATAGAATTTTTGTAGAACTATATTTTCACTAAATGATATCTCTACTAGTGATAAAGCAAACCAAACACTTGTGCCTCCTTGTATTTATGATTAAGCTGCAATGTTGTGAGACCAAGGCAGTTTTGGGCAATTGAAGACTTGTTTATACCAGGCAAAGATGTAGTCCTGAATTTACTCAAGCCATTCTTGCCTAACAAAAATCAACATGAAAACTTTAAAAATAATGAGACTGAAAAGGATTCCGATTACTTTCATTCCACAATTTCAGATGATAAAAACAAACAGCGATAGGAATTCTAGATCTTAATATAATATAAATAGAAAGATGGACTAGATAAAACCAGCTGAACACTAGTCTGTCCTCAAGACCTAACAAGGAAGTAATAACATGCTTTTGAATATGTAGCAATGACTTTTGGCAGATATGCCGTATACAATTCCATACCACAGAAAACTATTGAACTTGATTGACTATTTAATCCGTTTCTGAAAGAGCATCACTAAAGGGATGCTTATATTGTTAGTATATATAGTGTATTATATAGTTAGCCAGAATGACACAGGACTGTCAAAATGCTGTTCACTGCAGTGCTGATACCTAGTTAACTTCCTATGTCCAGCTGTGGTAAGTATTTTAAAAGTTATTTAAAAGTGCTGCTGATATTTGCTGCAGACTTTCTTCTACCAAATAGACATACTGATATGATTATATTAATTCTATTTTGTCCTAAGCAAGAGTATTGTAAAATACAATGGAACACACTACATGGAAAAAGACATCAGTTTTGCAAATATAACAAACATAAAAATACATTTAACAAAAATAAAATACATGTGCAAACATATTGTTATTTGTTATTAACTCCTTTAATCTCATTAGATATTTATAACTTCTTTCAAAAGCATAACACTATTTAGTGATTTTATGTAAGTTTATTCAAGTAATACAATATTTAAGTTGTAAAACTGGATTGATTGATAAAATTCTGAGCTACAAGTTATTTGACAGAACCATACAAATTTTATGTGACAGCCAAATAATTTAAAACTCCATTACATGAATGCATTGAGCAGAAAAGGGAAGATTTATGGAATTCTGTAGATGTGGGAGAGAATAGATGGTGCTAAAGAATAAGTATGAAGCATTATAAAGAATAGTGTTTATATAAAGAGTAATGGGCTTTGTGTGCCACCCATTGGAAACAAAACTTCAGCTTCTTTATTATGACTCTTTCTATGCACTTTCATGAAAAAAAGACCATTTTTTTGTGTAGAAACTGCTCCCACTTTTTTTTTTTTTTTTCATTCAGAATACCACACAGCTGGATCTAAGACAGTAGCTATAATTCTCTCTTTCTCTCTTTCTTTTTTTTCTTTGCTTCTTCCTCTTCTCCTAATTTCCTCTTCTTGATATTTGGGTAACTTAAACCTGGATGGGCTGGAATTTGCTAAGCCAATGCTCTGTGAAATGCTTGACTTTAATTAATGTTTGTTTAAACTTTTGCCAAGTTCCCTTATTTTCCAAAGTTTGCCAGTAAAAGTGTGTTACTTTGACCCCTTGAAAAGTGTCATAGCATTTTTCCTGTGCATGGCCTCAAGGTATAAAAGAACTGAAGGCCTTTTTAATAAATCTGTTGGGCTGATTTTTTTGAGCCTTGTAACTTTTTGGTATAAAACCCCTTAGATGAGCTTGTGAGAAGAGCCTGGGGTCTTACGCAACCAAGACTGTGTTGTGTGGAAAAAATAAGTCTCAAACTTTAGCTAACAACGTATCATTCACAAAAAGATAAAATTAAAGATATATGGAAAACTTTAATTCTGGGTTGCATAATTTTGTGAATGATGCTTTTTTGAGCTTTTTAAGTCTTTTCAATGTAGTTCTCCGTGTGTCTTCTATTTTATATACAATATCAAGAGTTCTTTGTGGCCTGTCATGTAAATCTGCTTCAGAACAGAGGATTTAATATTACAGAAGAAAAAATATTAGTTTGTTATTCATTTTGTATGATTTGTAAGTCATCTGTGATTTATTTATTCCATTACTCTGGCTTGTTGTTAGGCCGTTTTTAAGCTTCACTGTTATGTCCAGTGACATTGTCAACTGTGTCATGACCTAAGAAAAATTGTTCTTATTTCAGCTGCTATGAGTTAAACTTGTGAGTTAAGCAACATTATGTACCAGAGGGAGGAAGCCCTGACCAGATAAGTAAAATTCCTTCCTTATATAACAACCATGTTTTCATTTAAATATCTCTTCTTAACATACCATCTGAAAGGTGACAGGGCTAAGAGCAGTAACAGAGATGTGAGTCCTTACAGGAACCTGTCCGATGGGTAGCCATGGGATTTCTCTAATCAAGCAAGGTACTGAGTTGCCACTCATTTGCAACTTACTCATCGGTTTCTAACAGACTTCCTAGCTGATGCTAAGGACTCTAGTAAAGCTAGACTCAGTAAAGGTTTGTATTATCTCAAATTAGCTACCAGAGTCCATCTCTCCAGTTAGGCAATGAGAGGGCCATTTAAAAAATAAGAATGCAATACAAGTCTTCTTTCCTAGGCCTGTTGCTCCAGCTGGTACAGAGCCCCGCAGCATCTTTCTGGATGGCTACTACAAGGATATCATACCTGCACATGGTTACACTACCTCTTTGTAGAATATCAAACATATTTCTTTGGCTGGTTTTACATTTTTACGGGCTTTCAATGGTCTGGAATACGTCAAGATTTGGGATGAGGATCCAATTGAATAGCTTCAGTGCTCTGATGCAGGGGATCACTTACACTGAGACAAAACTTGTCTGCACAGATGAGAGAGCTCTCAGGCTCCAAATTTAAGTGAGTTGTGGCAATTATCACAAATACTACCATCATCTGCTCCTAATGCAGAAGTAATAAGTGCCTTTGATTTGTCTTCTCAAACATACAGATTTGTCTGTCTGTGTCTACCTGTATGATTGAAAAAGCCAGAGAAAACAACCATTGCGCTGCACATACTTCTGGCTTCAAGAAGAGGACAAGAAAGGGTTGAGAGGAAAAATACATTGTAAAAAAAAAGGCAGGTGGAAAAAAGAGGAGGAGGAGAAAGAAAGCTAGGAACATATAATAGAGACTATGAGAAGAGAATGAATCAAATCTGCAAGACCTAATCAATATGCAGAATGATGGAAATAATCCAAGCCTGGAAGAGTTATGTTAGTAGATCTGGCAGTGATATCTTTCCCTTCTAGTCCTCTGTTTCTCTTGAATCTACCTAATCCTTACTTTCATTTTTAAATCCACCAGGACCAAGGGAAGATACTTCCTGATGTGCAGTGGTTCTGGAACGGACCAGAAATCTGAGACTTTGGGAGACAGAAGGCTGATCACTGATGGGCTCTGATTTCAATTTCCCCGTTTCTTCAAAAACCTTCAAAACTTTCCAAGCAGGCTCTTGTGCTTTTGCTGGAAGCCAGGTCTTTGGGCACTAGGCAAGTTTCTTAGTGCATTCAGCAGAAATGACTANTCAAAAACCTTCAAAACTTTCCAAACAGGCTCTTGTGCTTTTCCTGGAAGCCAGGTCTTTGGGCAGAAATGACTGCCAGTCAAAATGTGTGATAAACAGAAACTCTCTGTTTAATGTTCAGAGTGTCTATTTCTGTGTACAGGCTCTCAGTACAGTTAATATTAACTGTAAGCAGCAGCACCAAACATATTTGCTGTCTTTAGGATGCTTTTTCTCATGATTCATTGCTTTGAGGTTCTCTGCTCTTCTTGAGCTCCATGGTTTTTCAGACAACAGAGGAATCTCATGTTTTGCCCTTTCCGCGCTTGAACAGTATCAGTATAGATATTTAATCATTCCTTAATGTCCTCAAAATATCCTGCTATGACTTCCCTTTAACTGCTGTACTTGGCCTTGGACTCTGAAATGCAAAGAAATGTCTGTCTGACATACAAATGTCTTTGGGGTGACCTAATTGCATCCTTCCAATACCTGAAGGGAGGCTACAAGAAAGATGGAGAGGGAATTTTTACAAGAGCATGTGGTGACAGGACAAGTGGGATTGGTTTCAAACAGAAAGAGAGTAGGTTTAGATTAGGTATTAGGAGAAAGTTCTTTGCCGTGGGTGTGGTGAGGCAAGGGAACAGGTTGCCCAGAGCTGTGGATGCCCCATCCCTAGAGGTGTTCAAGCCAGGCTGGATGGAGCTCTGAGCAACCTGGTTTAGTGAAAGGTGTCCCTGCTCATGGCAGAGGCATTGGAACTAGATGATCTTTAAAGTCCTTTCCAACACAAGCCATTCTATGACAAATAAATATATTTTGAAGAGGAAACATGGCTCTAATTTCTAGACCCTTAATTGGGTGAGTAAAGCAATGCAAAAGAAGATGAGGAATTCAAAGGGAGATACATATCATCTTGTACAGTTACACTTGAGTGAGACTCTGAGCAAAATTCCAAGAAACTACTTTTATATTAACAAAGTGGCTGTTGTTGACAAGTGGAGCATGTGGTGGAAGAAGATTGTTGTCAGTGTAAATGGTGGTTACTGGAGAAGGGCTGTCACTGAGATAAAAATGAGGTGAAAAGGCTTCAGTTGGTGAAAAATGACATTGGCAAAATTGGTTCATTTCAGCTGAGAGATTGGAATAGGAGTCCCTAGCTGTCAGGACACACTATTCAGTAGAGTGGGTTATCAGACACATTTCTCATTTGTTGAATATTCTGTTAAGGGCATAGATAATACCATTAAGTCTATCCATGAAAACCCAATAGAAACATTGAGAAGTCTAACATTGAGAGTCCTGTTACGTACTGGCCTTGTTCCACCCATACAACTCTTGTTGACGTCAGATCTGCACAGATCTAGTATGGCTTTCCACATTACTAGTACATTACTTATTGGACAGTGAAAACAGAGCCTGCAAAAGCCTTAGCTTCTTTGGAATTAGAAATCTGAGGCATTATTGGGAAAAAAGTAAGGGTTAGAAAGTTGATCAAAGGGACACTGCACCTTAGAAGATGCTCAGACTTAGTTTGAATCAGAAGATGGTTGTCTTTACCATTCTGTTTCATATAAATTCATATCTAAGTAAGATAGTGGGCATAAGCAGAAATCCACACCTGCATCCCAGCTTGTTGGCATTCAGAGCTAACTGTAGATGAAGCAGTTGTTGGAGGCTGAACTGTTCCTCATTTATCTCATTGGGGAGCTTTGCTGCATTATTGATACATCTGGAAAACTCATTGATACAGTGGAAAACTGAGGTTTCTGTGTTGAGAAAAATTTCTCAAGTATTTTTTCACAAGTTGTAGGTCAATTCTGAGCAGGAACGCAAGCCCAGACATTAAGAGGGAAGTGGCTAGGTATATGTGATTCAGTATAGCACAGTTCTCTGCACAACCAGAGCTGGTGCAGTGATGAAGCCTGCCAGAGGACTTGACCTCCCTGTTGGGAGCCAGAAGCTGGCCATGGTGTGGATAACTAACACTGCACAAGGAAAGGTTTTAAAATCTGTATGGATGTGGTTGCCAGCCATTAGTCCATATGACACTAAACAGGAATCTTGTACAGTGGTCAAGAACAAACACACTTCTCCCTGAGGCCCTGTGAGATTACCATATTTAATGCTTTGTCTTTTTTTAACATATCAGTCTAGATTGTCTTGACAGCTTATATTAATGCTACCTCAAAGCATTGGGAGGAAAACTCACACCAAACTTTCTGACAGCTGAAGACTCTTTTTGTTACTGGCAGCATTTGTCTCTCATGTCTCCAGTACCATAACACTGTATCAAGAGATGGAAAAATCCAGGGAGTAGAAGGTGAAACCCATCCCAACTCACCATCTACCCAGTTCAGCTCATACAGGGCTGCCATGATGGGAGTTTGCTCTTGCAGTAGATCATCTCCATCCAGCCTCTCTCCACCTCTCTCCAGACTACAGGCAGGGGGAGGTGCCTGAAAATTTATGGATATGTGGATATGATGGAGGTTGAAGACAGGCTAAAATTACTATTCCATGAAGGCTGTATTTGTTTCCTGATTTATGCTCGTAATGGCCCCTAAATAGACTAAAAACTATAAGCTTCAAACCAGTGAGACACTGACAAACATGGTTTTAAGTTTTTTCATTCAGGAATCCAAAGTGTGAGTCCATTTGTATGCTCAGACAATGCTTGAATATTTTCCTTACTCAGATGCCCTTAAAGCCTTGTTTCAGGGTGCTCACTTACAGGCTGGGGAAATGAGCTGCAGCAGACCTTTGTTGCAGAATTCCCTAGATGCATTGTGTTCTACTTTCACACAAATGTGTCCGTTGCAGTGATAAAGGACAAGTAGAAAATTGATAGGAGATAATAATTATCTTGCTAGGCTTTGGTTTCAGACTTAAGTAATTTCAAGGTCTGACAGAAGCAGTGATTTCAATGAAGAACTGAAAGTAGAGGACAAAAGTTTTCGCATAGTAGCTTGGAAATAATTTCTGACAGTGAATTTTTTCTGCTAGTTTTGATTAGAAATATTCACTGAAAATTGTAGGTGGTTTCCAGCAAGCTCTTAGAGTTATATATGGAAAAAATTATGATGAATGTAAGACTTTTTGTACCCAGTTGTCATTCACAAAAATAACAAGCAGGCACCAGCAGGTTGCAGAAGCTCTTGCAACTGCAATGGTGATAGGAACTTGTCAAGAGATATAGCTTTTTACCCACTGTGCTACAAGATAGCAGGATGGGCTCTGAACAGGGATCTCCATCTCAAAGACAAATGCCATTGATATCAACTAGAGCTCTTCCAAGAGCAGGAGGGAGATTATCAGTGTGCCTTGTTTCCTACTGACAGGGATTCGATGTCCGCTTATCTACCTTGGCTTAAAACAGAAAAAAATCAATTAAAAAACAGAGTCTGAAAGAAGCAGTATTCCTTCTGCCTAATGCGAAAAAAGTAAATAAATCGAAGGGCATAGGATTAAAGGATAAACTTAGAATCTGGTCTGTATAACAGCAACTTCTCTCCTAGAGAGAGGAAGAAAACGTTACAGTGCTGTTCAAGTCATTCCTCTACTTGCACTATTTCAGGAAAGGCAAGTAGGCACTTGGAGCAGGCATTTGTGCTGAAGTAAGAATCACACTTAAGATGTCAGGTATAATCACAGCTTACAGGAGTCCCCAGGACTTGAAAGAGACCATACGTTAGGACACATGAGGTTTGTTCATTATCTGTGGTTTTATGACTCTAGTTAATCTCTTTCTAAGCCTATGTTTGGGGTAGAATGTAGCAGCAAAGAATAAAATGTCTGTGCTGATTAAATTTGAATGGCTGCAGCAGTTCATTTAACTGAGATGCTACTGCATCTCCATATTCTTGCAGAGCAGTATGTTGCTCAGTTTCCCTTCAAGTCTAGGTAACCAAAATGACTGCACACCATCTTCTCACCTGTATGGGGAGAGCCCATTATGCTCTCTGTATTGTAGAGCTACTTGCAAGGATCTATCCCATGAAAGGAGCAATTGCTGCAAAACTAAACTATTTGGCCAGAAATGTATGTTTTCAATCCAAGCTGACATCCAAGCTGAAATAAAAGTAAAAAAAAATTAAAAAACCAATGGTTATACTTGATGATCTAAAAGGTCTTTTCTAGCCTAAAAGATTTGATGATTCTGTGAATCAGTGAAAATAATTGTTTTTTAAAGGTAGTCTATAGAGTGTAACAAGCAGTTGGTTGTTGTATATACTACAGCACAGTCTAAGCTACTGCAGCTGCTGTGGGCAACAAGTGGAGTGAATATAAGAGAATGTGCACTACAGCATGTCCTGAAAAATTTGGTAAATAACTGCACTATGTTAAGTTTAAAGTTATCTCCTGAAGATGATCTTTTTCAGTTCTTTTCAACTGTTTTTATATTCCAAGACATGTACATTGTGAATAATAACTTTTTATTAAATACTGAATAACTCAGGATAGAAGGGTAATTTTATACTGTGAGGGTTTTTTTCATTGTTTGTTTGGATTTTTTGTGCATTTTTTTTTTCCTAGTCATATGGAAGAGTTCTTGTTATTTATTACTAAAATTCCAATTCTAGTACAAATGCATTTCCACCAGCGGTCATGTATATGTATTACTGCACAGAGTTTTACCTGTGCTTCATGCATTTCCATTTCATGGACAACTGAAGAAATTGTAGAGATATTTTATGACAGAAAAAAGAGGTAGAAAACAACTGGATACAAAATCCTGGTTCAGACTCAGTACCTACTACAGCTTTCAAGATGTTTTTTGTGTTTTCAATCTAGAACTCTTATTTACGTAATAAAATTAGTTAATTAAAATAGTTTACTTAAATATGTTAAAAAGAAAACTATATACTGAGTAGAAAGAATGAGTGCCATGTTCCTCTCTCAGCCACAGGTCTCCCAGACCATATGGGATCATGCTCGACACGTATATTTGGGCAAGTAGGAAGCAGGGGGGATGTTTGGAGTGATGGTGTTTCTCTTACCAATCAGTCATTACCTGTGATGGATGCCTGATTTCTTGGAGATGGCTGAACAGCTGCCTGCCCATGGGAAGTGGTGAATGAATTCCTTTTGCTTTGCTTGTGAGCATGGCTTTTGCTTTACCTGTTAAACTGTCTTTGTGTCAACCCAGGAGTTTTCTCACTGCTACCCTTCAAGTTCTCCCCCCCGTCCCAAGTGAGGGTAAGTGCACAGTGAGTGACTGTGTGGATCTAAGTTGCTGGTTAGGATTAAAACATGAAAACATGAAACTACCCCTGTGACCTTAGCCTTAGCCCTGGAACTCTTTTGAGTTTCTTCTCAGATACTTTTCCTCCCTTCACGAGTGTTCTCTAGACCGGTCTGAGACTCTTCTCATAATTAAAGACTGCAGGTGTTCATTAAATGCTTAAAGGAGAATGTCACTGCTTGGAGCAAAGAATTCTAGCTCTAGATCCTGCTTATAACAGCCACTATCCTCGAAATGCAAGGGGGAGAAATTGGTGTAGAATGACAGAATCCTGCTCCATGGTTGAGCACTGGGGAAACAGTCCCTGGTGATGGCAGAACTTGGAGAATGTACTGAAAACTCGGGAATATACTGAGAAACCATCCCTCTGAGCACAGGGTTGAGTAGCCCAGTTTCTTATTGCCTCACTGCTTGGGTGAGCCCTTAGTACAGGCAGAATCACCAGAGCTTTTCGTCTAATTGAGATAAGTTCAGTGAACACTGAGGTAAATATTGACAGTGTGTTTGTACTTCCATGAGTTTGCTTTTTCCCGCTCTTCAGTTTTGTCAAAAAGAACAGCGATACCGACAGATTATGCAATTGAGTTCCTATTTCTTTAAGCGGAGCTACCTACAAGGTTACTGATCAATTTCCTAAAGTGCTGGTAGATCTTGTTGCAAATGGTACCAACCACTCTCAAGCAGGTAAGGCAATGAAAATGCAGGCAACATTTCTCTGTCACAAGTGAAACAGAGAAAGAAGCCACTGTGCATCAGGCAGAAAGATGAAAGCTGCGCCGGCTATTAATGGGGACTAAAGTGTACTACAGCATGCATTTCCATGGCAAGCTGAAAAGACCCTGTGTGAAGAGGAATGGGAATATTTTTTAATATTGTACTTCCCTGTGAATGCCACTCTCAGTTTTCACTCATATTCATGAGATGTAGCATTATTAGCCATGAGGAACTTTATGGATTTTAATTTAATGTTTTTGTTTATTTGTTTTTTACTGATGCTTTGATGTTTCAGAAGGCCTGCAGATGTGCTGCTCATTAAAGTCACAAACTCAGGACATCCCAGAATTAATTGAGAAAGACTCTTAAAAGGAAGTATACTGTATAACTGTATTATTCACCCTCATGTTAATAGAAGGAGTTTTAATGATGTTAAAAGACTTTACCCATGATTGTGGGAGGCCAGAGGCAGATCTACAAGCCATTGTCTGTCCTAGGATTAGCTGAGAACCTGCTTGGTCTCTGGTATAAGACAAATCAGTCCAGGTGCTCATAAGGGAGCAATGCATGTCAGCAAGACTCCTGGAGTTAAACATGCTGCTTCTTTGTCTCTCTTGAACAGTATCCTTTTGCTGCCCCCTATTTAATGACTGAAGTTCTTCTTTCATATATCTAATCTGTATCCATATCTAAATAAAGGTTTTTAAACCTAGGTGCATCACCTCACTGCAGATAAACGAACAGCTTCGTTGGATCGCCAGGTAACAGATGTAAAAGTCAGTGGAAACTTGGTAACATGTAGTCTAAATACTTACAGATATGTTTTAGGTTAGCTTTTAAAGGGTCTTCTGTGCATGTGGAGCAGTGTTCACCAAACTGTACAGAATATTGTATGAAAACTGTCAGTAGTTTTTAACCACAGGTTCTTGACCTGGGAAACATATTGAAGAATAAATGTATTAAAATAATTTTTAAGCAATTCTTACATTAAATAGTCCCTGTCTACACTGGCTTTTGCTCTGAAAATGGTTCTAATGTTATGATACCTTTTGATTGTTGTAATATATTTCATATATTCTGAACAAGTTAGGATTGTAGAATTTACTGTTGTATGTTTCTATTCAGAGGTTTCAGATGTGAAGTTCTGTTCTGCAAAGTCACGAATACAGCTATAACTCAGAGATCTATGAAGTTTCTCAATGTTTCTGAAACCAGAAAAAAGGGGGAACTTTATGTTGAATTACTTTAATGTGATATTCAGCTATTGGCTGTTGTGTGTGGGTCTTTTCATGGAGGCAAACTGTAGTGCAGAAACTAATACCCTTCAGAGAGAAGCAGACTATGCTGGAGAGCACAAGCATGGTGGTAATCAAGAGAAAATACATAATCCTGTTTCATGCCCATTTGCTGCTTGAATTTCCCTTTGCAGACTTAATCCCCTACACTGCAGTTACTTTCAAAATTAACTCTCCTTTCGGGGGGTCTAGTGTATAGTACTTAAGTAGGCTTTTCTGAGCCAAATTGCCTGTTTCAATTTTATGTTTGGCTTCAGCATTCATATAACTGTCTCTCTAGGCTGAAAATTTCCCTATTTCTCTACCAGTCATGCTCTCTTTGTACTCTTTACTCATTACAGAGTTTGGCAACCTTTGGCAGCCTGTGCTCCTGGCAGCTGGATTTTCCCTCTGTGCCAGGTTTTGCTCTTTGCAAATTCTTTAAACCAGATCATTGCCTGGGAGGTCAAAATAGAGAGTCTGAGGTTTCTTTATAAATTTAAATCAAAATGGTTAAGCTAAGGGACCTCTCCACTATATTCTGTGAAATATATACATATGATTGAGCTGGTAATGTGACTTCTGTCTACTACCTGTTCCCAGAAAGTTGTTGATACACTGTTGATACACTGTTCCACTCTTGAGGACACCGGGCAGATTGTATTAAGACAGATTGACCACAGTTTATTTGCTATTGAGGTAAGGAGCTTCAAGAAGCAGTAAGCTTGCTCTGCCAGCACAGAGTGACTTCATTTTACACTCTGCTACCAGATCCAAGATGTTAAAAATGTAAATGTTGCTGGAATGCAAAATGATATGTCTATGGCTTTTATCCTTATGCCTCTGAAATGATTAATTTAATGAAAAGGAAGCAGTTTATTTTTTCTCAGTGATCACAATCAGCCTTTAGTTAAACGAGAACAAATGTTCTTTGCAAGGGTGCTTTAACATGAGGTCTGCTAAAGTACTTTAAAACTTTCGTAAAGCCACACAACTCTCAGAAATGAGGAATTAATACACTCGTTTTATTGTGGAAACCAGTCCAGTGATATTAGACAGTAGCTTGCATAAGCTTCCCTGCACATCAGGAACAAACCCCTTACCTTCCCTAGTAAAGGTGGAAATCACGGGTTCTAATCCTTGTCCTGAATATGATTTATGTATCTCTGATTAAAATTAAACAGGGAAAGTAAATACCAATGGAAGCAGAAACCTGACACCATGCCTCAGTCATTTCTGAAAAGCATCCTTAGTAAAAGCATCACAGTCAAGCTGCTTTGTACTTACTCTTTACCTTGTCCCACAGCTCATGGGTTTCTTTTCTGCACGTCTCCTACCTGCAAGCACCACATTCTACCTTCCCATTCCAAACTCCCACTGCCAGGATATACCACTGGAGCTGAGGAACATGGCATTTTACTAGGAATTAAATCAGCTGATGCAAACAATCAGGTGATAATACTGTGGTGCACCTGAAATTCAGGATTCCTGCTGGCTAAGCTTGCACATTAAGTGATGCTGCCACCTGTTCCATCAGCTATCTTGTACTGAATATGTGTCTGATTTCTTTAACTTTAAAGCAACATGGAGACTATTTTGTCCAGATAAGAACTGTAATGCAAATCCTCTGCACTAAAAAAGAGTCTAAACCCAGTATTTTTAAATGTAAATCAACTCAGTTAAACCTTGGATGAAATTTGCCATGAAACCAATTGCATAATAGAATTGATATAACAGCAATAATGTAGTTACTTTTTACACATTAAATTCTAATTGAAGTGCAAATTTAATTAGAAGTGCATTTACTAATATGTTTACATATGTGATGTTATTTAGGGCTTGATCCAGCTATAGAACGAACCACTTTAACTCTTACAGTTGTTGGACAAGAGCAGCAGTGGCTTTGTAAAAGACATATATATGACATGATAGCCCAAGAGGAAATATAGGTGTTTTTTTTTTTGTGTGGAAAATAACTTCTAAATTTCTTTCTTCTATTTCAACTTATTTCTGAATTTCAACGGACTAATACTGCAATATACGTATTTAATTGGCAAACGGAAAGGTTAAGAAAAGGGTACAAAGAAAGCAAGCCAAGTCTGAAAAAGGCAGCTCAAACACAAGCCGAGAGCTCCATCTGCTGCTGGGCTGAGGTGGGGAAGCGGCTCAGCCGCTGCGGAGCGTGTGCAAGTGGGAGGCTCTCTGGTATCCTGCTGCTCCAACATTTCCTCTGCTTCGAAGATGTTTTAAAGCTGTGAAGATGCCTCTGTTATTTAGGAACAGGAATACTTTTAAGGAATAGCTATATGTATGTATACTTATAGGAATAGGATAAAGCTTCTTTTCCTCTCCTTCAGTCCTTCTATTTTCATTTTCCTCTTTTCTTATTTATCTGTTTTGGTTTTGGATTGGCATCTTGAGAACACTAGAGGCACTTGCATAATATTCTTTCATAATGAAATGTTTGAGAAAAAAATTACAAAATTCCTTGACATGAACCCAAACTCTCTTGGGGTTCACTGTCTCATTAGTTTATTTATGCATTTTCAGGAGTGAATGCCTTTGGTAAAAGCTGCAGCAGATAGATATTCTGTCTGCCATTCTCTCTCCTCTGCCTCTTGGTTTCTCAGTACCTTGCCTAATAAAGACATATTAAGGACAATGAAGTATTGCTGTTTGCCAGATACAGTACAAAACCGAGAATCCTCTGTATCTCTGCGACTCCCTCCTTGCAGTCTAAAAAGCAACTAGAAAGCTGATGTACTTCAGAACTCTGACAATAATCTTAGAAAAGCACAAGTTTTATAGCAAAATATATTGTAGTTCATCCTATAGTATATAAACACAGCTCAATACATAGAGAGGGACAATCTGAAATTTAGAAACACGCATTAATTAGAACACACTGATCTTATCAAAAGGAACAGAGAGGACAAGAAGATTTTCATAAAGTGTTTTCTCTCAGAGCTCGACTTAACTATAAACACTCAAAGTGACCTTATGGAGAGATACAGCTTTATTTAATAGCCAAGTTATTTGTTATTCTTGCTGCATTGTGTTTGTTTAAGTCTACATTGTCTCTCAGTGTGGCCCAACAGATTTTTAGGGTGACACAGTCAGTATTGAGGTTTCTAAAGTCATGCTACAAATATTTTCAGGGTGTTGGTCACAGACTGGCTCTAGTCTCTTGCCATGGACTGGCTGCCTGGTAGTAGCTGTCACACTAAGTCACTGCTGAAAGGAAATCTGCTTATTTGTTTTCATCTAAAATGAAACCCACTCAAATAGAGTGTCCTCTTAATCCAGTAGAGTGGGACTAGCTTTTTTTAAAGGTCCCTCCCCAGCCAGAGCACTCTTTGGTTCTAAGAAGTGCTCTGAGATAGCTTTGTGATGTCCATCACAAGGTGGTAAGTGGGGGTGCCTGGGAGAGTCACCTAAAAAACCACATTTCTGTCAAGGACTAAAATGCTAATCCATGAACTAAATTGGTGCAGAGCTAAGCTTTCCACTTGAAAAAGTCAGCATTTCATTCCAAAGACATAAAGACATAATGCTTTGCAGGGTACATGCTACAGTGTACTTCAATTCTACTTGTGTTCCTAAATGTAAACATGGATTCTCTTTCTCACTCTGCACCTTTCTTGCATGGTCTTTCCATGTTACAAGAGAAAACAAATAATCTTTGCTCTTTTTGAATTTAAGTTTAATCAGTACTCAGCTTGAGAAGAAAAGTGGAGGGAGATATAATGCTCAGTATAGATGGAACACCTATCGCTGACACCAAGATTTTGTTTCCTTGAGCTCAATCTTCTTTAGTGCAGAGTGCAAGCATTTTAGCAGAGGCTGTCCTCCCTTTCTTCCATCTTCAAACTGTTTCCAAAACCTGGGGGTGAATTCTGCAAGTGAGCTTTGTCTCTGAAGACATCCCTTCTCTGGAACTCCAGTGTACACAGTAACAAACTTATTTGCTCCTTGTATTATGGTAATTTGCATGCTCCCAGTAGTAGCTAAAGACTCTTTGAGGAATCTTCTCTGAAGTAGGAGTAACAAACCCACCAATATTAACACTTTCACACATTACAGCAATACTCATGAAGGGTGCATATGTATTGTCCTTTTGGTTTTCAGCCTAATCCAGGGAACATTTTGAACTTCCGGTGTTTGTTATTTTGCCAGAACTGTAAATAATATCATGAAAACACAGCCAGTGTTTAACTGAAAATCATTTTTGCATGGAACAGGAAACTGACAGCTTCCTTTTTCGTTTAGCAGCTATTCTACCTATTCTAGGCATGCATAGGACCCATACGACTACCTTCTGCCCTGCATACTCTTAGGCTGATGCCTTCTCCTGCCTCTTTCGTACATTACACATCTGCCCTGGCAGATGTCTCTTATCTTAGGGATCCAGTCTTCTGAATCTTGGCTACCTTCAATATTGTTCCATTGTTTCTAATCCTTTTGGCTCCTTTCTCACTTCTGTCCAAACTCTTCATTTGTGAGTTAGAAGGTTTATGGAACCCTGAAAGAGGAACTGCATTTTAAAAGGTTGTATTCTTTTCCTACAAATTAGTTTTGTGGTTGAATGAGCAGGTCCAGCTCTTCTAACTTTGTGGTCTGATTAGCTCAGCCACCCACAGGTGCCCCACAGTATCCTGCTGGCCTCCAGTCGCCACTCTGGAAACTGCAGCTATCTTTGGGGTCCTGTCCCTTAGGATGTCTTAGATAACCTCATGCCTTTTGAATGGCACAAGATGTGCCTCTTCAAACCATCAACAATCTTGACCTAGATATGTGCCTTTTCCATGCTTTCAAGTGAGAAACTGCTCAGTTTAAATCTCTAACCCTGGAATGAAGCTGCAGTGATTGCATGGATGGATACATTTGAGAAGCTTTTGAAGAAGAGCATCCTCAGTTCCTGGCTTCTGGGGATTTCTCCTCATGATGATAGTGCAAAGAAGGAACATTCTTGGAGTAGAGGGAAGGCTTTAACAGGGTCAAACAGATCAGGTCTATCTTAGAAGGGCTGATTCTCCTCTGTCAGAACATTAACCATGCTATTGAAAAGAACACAAACACAATAGCAATATATATTAGCAACTGTAGGTTTGACTTCACTAGGCAAGGATTTTATTTCATAAATGACAATTATAAGTCTGTTCTATTTGTTCCAGAGTTAATTTATCTAATGTTCATCCATATTTTCAACAGTAAATTACAGCCCAGATTTGCTGCATAGTAACTAATCACCTGGTTTGACTGGCTGATGTTCTTCTGGCAGGCCTCAAACGTAATTTTATCTTTAAGGTCCCATATGTTGGCTAAACATTCTATTACGTACATGATAATAGATGGTTCCAAAGAGGCAACAATTCATTAGAGACCTTTTTTTAACATAATACATGAAAATGCTGGCTAATTCCCCTTTACTTTTAATGAGTAATTTTTATGTGTGATCTTATAATATTAAACCAGAAATTGTTAGACAAAAATGCTTTATAGTTCAAGTCATGGAAGAATTACAGATGGAACCACAATATAGAGTAGAATCCAACAGTTTTTTCAAGTGTCCTTTTAGTGTTGAATCAAATTACCTATAGCAGTAAAACCAGTCAGAATAGAATAAAATAAAACAACATACATTATTTGAGCTATTCAAAATAAGGACGGACTAAAAATGTGTCAGTGGGAATTCAATGATGGTAATCGCTTAGTTTCCTGTATTAGTTTCATCATATGCACTTTAAAATATATTTATATATCCTTTATATACTTCAAAATTTTAAATAATTTACAGGCTATTTGCAAAACTTCAAGTTGAAGCTCCTGTGCTTCTTGCTCTTTTCAGTAATGTTCAGTTCCAAGACTGTTTCCAGTTTAAGAAGAAACTCTCTCATGTGCATATTCTTATCTTACTAAATTTTCTCTGTGTGAAAAAATAAGTGCAGATTTTGTACAAAACTTTTTTCGGCCACAGGTATTTCATATCAGTATCTACGTGCAATACTCATATATTAGAATCACTGAATACAAACTGAATGATTTATTTCAACTGAACCAAATTATTTTTCCATAAGGCAATTCTGATAATGTTTTTGAGACTCATTTTATTAAAAACTTGAATTCAGAACAAAATTTCAAAGTAAAATTTCTCACTGTGGAAGCTGTGGTTCCACACAGTTCTGGTCAGTAGTTGGTGGTCAATGTTTCTATTTTTATCTATGAAAATATTTAATTCAGCTTCAAAACTATGGAAGTGTTTGTTTTTCACTTTAATTGGCCAATGCTCTTTTATCCTATTGTTTTCCTCATTGTTTTCTTTCACAGTGCCTCCTTTTATTGAGCAGCTGATCTTTAGAATATTTTTAGAAAGTTACATAACTAAATATGTTATTAATTCCCATCTCTGCAAATAGAAATGTACCATTCACCTTGTTCCATTGTTTAAAACCTGAGGTGCCTGGTTCCCAAGCACCTCCAAATAGTAAAGTTGACTGGGAATGCCTGTTGCAGACTTAAGACACCGTTAAACATCTACAGCTGTACAAACAAGGCAGTTGTAATGAGAACTGGGGGTTCAGTTTACCTGGACATTACACAAGAAAAAACCAAACTTACACAGAACATGAAAAAAGGAGAAAAAATGTTTAATGACTTGAAGATTATTTCTTATAGCTGAGAAGGTCAATATATTTGTATCAGTAAGAAGACTGAGAAGTGTTTTTCCTCAGGAAGAATAATGAATGAAGATTTTAGTAAAGAGCTTTTAAACCCAGAAGAGAAAAGTATCATAATTAACAATCAGAAGCTGAAACCATGGACATTAAATTTAGGAACATAGACCACAAGCAGTGAGAGTGAATAATTTTAATTTTTATGAAGTGATTCCTTATGTATTGTTCTTCAGAAATGCAATCGTTACTAGCTATGGTCAACTTAATTCTGATGGAAAGCTTTGATTTATTTTTACTTTGGGGTATACCTTTTTGGTTGTTTTGTTACTCATGTATGATGAAAGTTGACAGAGTTAAAGAAGCATTTGGACAATACTCAGGCACATAGTGTGATTCTTGGGAATAGTCCTGTGCAGGGCCAGGAGTTGAACTCAGTGATCTTTGTGGGTCTCTTCCAACTCGGCATATTCTGTGATAAAAGGAGTTTATGTATACCTTACAGCTTTCCTCTGAGGAATGGGATGGCTGGAAGTTAAATTGGAACTGGCAGCTGCCAAAACCTTCTTTGAGTCCATGTACTGAAGCTAAATTACATCACAATTTTTCTCCCTGCTAACAATTTCCCTTTACCTCTGTGAGAGCACTATTATTGCAGTCACAGACACCTAAATTGAGAAAAGAGAGTGAAGGGAATAGAGAAAATGTTGTTGAAATTTATTCAAGAAGATTCTTCAAATGTAGGAATTGATGTGGCAAAGTAGTAAGCTATCCTAGAAAAGCCAGCTTGATTTTGAAAGGATTTTTACTTCAAAGATGGTCATAAAGTAGCAGCAAACCACATAAGCAGAAAGTTTTTTCTACTTATGTTTTTCTCTGTGTGAATGACACCTGAGAATTATATTTTAAGATATTTACAGTCTCTATCATAGCAAGAAGTCTGTACCCAACAAGTCTCTTGGTCTATCACAGCAATAGGTCTGTGCCAGAAAATCATAGACCATACCTATCTGTTCTTAGCTCTGCTTCCCAACAGAAAAAGCAAGACACCTGCTGGATCCAGTAACTAGACTTGGTTGCTGCAATTTTGATGTTCATTGGTCAAAATGGTGATCACAGTCCAGATCTATCAAGGTGGTGGTGGAAAGCCCAGGTTACGGGTGAAACTCCGTAACTCAGAGTTAAATGCACTCAAGTTCAAGTGGGAACACCTCCAGTACCTCCTCTGGGGAGGGGAGTTTTACAGAGGATGTTGTAATACTATGAATCATGGGATACTTGGGGAGTCTTTTACAAATTCTAAGATGTTGCAGCTCTTAGTGCAGCTGAATCTATTGTGGCCCATTATGGGTCATCAACAAGAGCTGAATACCTTCGAGCTAGGTGTGAATGTTCCAGGGATTTATTACAGCTGAGTCACCTGTGTAAGGAAAAAGAAACACTACCCGACCTCGACCTCACACGGTCTGCATCTTTCCAATGTCTTGGTTTAACACTCAGCCTGTAGCCTCAGGTGTTGGATGTGCACGCCTTCAGCACCTGGCCTGGGTGGCCACTCTGCACATTGTCAGCAAAGCACACTGCTGATTGAGCCATGAGTCCAGTCTCTTACAGCACCTGGGTGCTCACTGCAGGCGGTTGAATATTTGAGTCCTTAATCGCTATCAGTTCAGTCTCTTTAAAGAAGGCTTTTGCCAAGAAGTCCAAAAA
The DNA here is from genome assembly GCA_013397135.1 of Pachyramphus minor. Taxonomy (NCBI): domain Eukaryota; kingdom Metazoa; phylum Chordata; class Aves; order Passeriformes; family Tyrannidae; genus Pachyramphus; species Pachyramphus minor. The sequence goes on along the minus strand of VYXB01009878.1, from coordinate 335,866 downwards.
GCATATAGAAAAGGTGGATACCAGAATTTTGGTGTAACCCAAGACACTCTGAGTTCACTGGAAAATTGACAGGGCAGATCTGCACACGCATGTCTGCAGTTCTGTCTAGCCTATGGAAATCATGGTTTCTACAGGACCCGGACTTTTAAGGGCTGTTCTGCTGCAGTTGCCACAGATCTGCCAAAGAACTGCAGCTGGAGAGAGAATAGACTGATGCAGGATGATTTTTTTCCGTAGTAATTGATTTTCTATGTAGGTTTCAAAGGTAAAGGAAGGAATTCAGATGTTCCAGCTCAATTTAAACTAAAAGCTCTTGTTAATATAATAACATATTTTTAGATGGATAGAACTGAATCCTAGTACTGATGAGACAACACTCTGTGAGCCATGTTCTCTTTAAAAAATATAGTAGTATTTTTCTTAGGGAAAGGAGTGGATAACATCTGGAGGCCTCTACTCTTAGGGTGACCTATAGAAACACGCTGTTTTGTGACTGTGATTTCTGAGTCTCATTCTGCTGGCATAACACCCCTCTGGTTTGAGATGTATAAAGGATAAGAAAAGCATCCCATTCAGACACTATTTGTTTGGATTTGGGGAACTTTTTACTGACTTGATGTTGACCTCGTTCAACAGTCATGCATAGTGTTCTCTCCTACATTTTTGAATTTGAAATGTGTTTAAAATACTGTGCTTTTAAAAAGCAGCAATTTTCAAACTCTTAATGACACAAACAAAACCTATACTGATAAAATGCCAAAACAAGAACAGCTGCACTGAAGTCATAGCAGTGGCTGAAAGGCCACATTTCATCTAGCAAGTACCAAGTATCCTGCCTCTAGCCAAGAGCAGATCCTTAGGGGAAAAACTGTAAGAACAGGGTAAACAAAGACTTTCCTTTATACTCACTCCAAGATGACAGGTTTTTGAACAAAATGCTACACCTGTACATGTGGGCCTTACTTCCATGCTTTTATCTCTTTGCTCTGAACATGTCACTTGGTAATTTATTTTAGTATTTCCTAATTCCAGTGCAATGAGAATCAATGAATAAGTACCCAGCAATTTTTCAGTATTATAAACAGTGAATAAACATTCACTAGCCATTTTCTTTACTACCTTTCTACACTGTATCTTTTATGCATATATATATAAAGATATATATATATGAATAGATAAATACATACATGAAGGTGTATATATATAAAAGTACATATATATAAATCCCCTTGTCCAATCTAAAATGTTTATTTGGTCTTCTGGTCTGGAGCTGGGACAAGGTTATTAAACACTGGCATTCTCATATGCTCTGTACATCACGGACTCTTAGCCATTTTTGCTTAACCTCTTTATTAAAATCAGCACTGAACTAAGATTGCTGCAACATCATGAACAGAAAGCAATGTACAGCCAGTTCAGTAGAGTACTTGGTTGCCCAATGATGCAATTTAAATTCTTTGACATTTTTAGACACTGAAATGTGCACATGAAATTCCTAGCCACTGTGTACAAATACTTCATGCTATTTATTTTTTGATAAGAAAGAAAGAACGATCCAAGGGAGGCATGTTCCTTTGTAATTACAGCAAAAAAAGAAATTATTTTCTTGACATCTTTTAGGAATTTTGGAGTTGCATGTTAAAACAAAATTGTGCATCAGCAGAATTAATGCTGGAAATGTTACAGGTCTTTGTGGCAGCCACTATGTTATCACGCCATGATAAAAATAAGTTGGAAAGATGGGTTTGGTAATTGGTCACAAGGATCAACATCCAAAGATAAAAGGGTCTCTTTATGTACAGGGTACATTGCCCCAAGCTGGTATTACTGTGTAATTTTTACAGATTTAAATTCTTGCATTGACAGGTTTTTCTGAAGAACTGCGTTTTTGATGCTAAGTGCTACAGAAGCTCTTGTAGAAGGCAGCTAAGGAAAGAAAGGAGCAGGCATGACAGAGAAAACTGAAGACAACAGAGCCTAATGGAGCACAAAATGAATTTTGTTTGCCAGGGGCAGCATTTGGGAACAAGGAAAATTTGCAAGTATTTTGAGGCTACAGATTTGGGACCTTTAGGACTCTGTCTTTTTATCAACATAGGTGCTTAGTCCAATTGCACAAAATATTTTTACCAACTAGTTAACACCAAATGACAGTAGAAATAAAGACAAAAGGCAGGAGATTAATGCAGAAAAATAAAACAGAACCTGGTTGTAACAGCTATACTTTCAGGCACACTCTCATGCAAGGGCTCCAAAAGTTTCTAGTAGCTGTAGATATTTCTGTTTCTTTTTATACTCTTCTTTCAGACCTGAGTGAATAGATGCTCAGTCTATGTGCAAGAATCTTTCCTTCTTCAGCTGCTGTGGAAGAAGTGAGGACAAAAAAACGATACTAAGGGCATTTGAAAAACTGCTAACTAAACTTTTTAGAAACTGAGGCTGTAATGGTGGACATTCAAAATAACTAAAGAGCTAGTAGTCTCACAGGATTTAGAAAAAAATGAAAGAAGGATGAAGCATTAGGTAGTGCTGGAAAAAAGGTATAACAAGTTATACAAGGGGGAAGGACTGAATGGAGTAAGGAAGAAGGAGGGAGGGAAGATAGACTTGCAGTATAGAGACTAAAGGGACGATAGATTTGGAATCTGGTAGCAGAAAGAAAGGGGAACAACAAGGAAGGAAAGGAGACGAGTAAAAAAGAATTGAAAAGAGAGTAAATGAGGAATGAATATGACAGATATATATTCTAGTCTTCCTTGAAAGCAATTAATTTCCATGCAGAAGTGTTGCTATCATAAAAGCAAGACCACAGTGATTTTACACATCCAAACTAAAATAAATCAGCATTCATTTTCTTCTGATTGTAGATATAATTGGCCTCTTATTGATTAAATGTTTTACTTTTGGATGGAAATTTGGACCCCAAAGCACTGGTACAACCAGCTCTAGAATTTCATTTGCAAGTAATTTTAGAAACTAACTCATTTACCCTGCTGATGTCATGCAGCAAATTATTTCCTCAGGGACTATATTCAAGTGTTATCTGACAGTCAGTTTTGAGTATCTGGCTTTTGTTATTGCTATAACATGATTTTAAGGTATGTAGGTCAGAAAGAGTTACATAAAGCAAATACAAACAGTACTAACGTCAAATAGACCTCCGCTTTTCCTGAAGTTTAACAAAAACACTCTTAATATAGATTATGCCTTGCATGAAATTTCTCTAAATCAGTAAAATCCATTCAGAGACTATAAGCATATCTTTTTTACAGCAACATGGCATTACCTCACATCATTATGAAGCATTTATGGCTAGCTGAGTGACTCACTATGCATTTATCATATTATGATATTTGAGTTTCTTTTAAATATAGCAATATGCTTCAGAATCTTGACTATGAGAAAAATTATATATTTTCAGCTACTCTTTCATCTTTAATTCCATCTCACAACTTTGATTAGATGGCTAGAAAAGCATCAATAACAGAAAATGTTAGATCTTTCACAATAGCGGAGAAGTTTTATAACCTCACTTGGTGTTACCATTCATTTAGGGATATAAAAGAAAGAAACAGCAGAGTTTATAGGATAGCAGAATTATCAGAATATTACCTCTCCTCATTTATGAAATCAGGAAATAAGATTTCCCAACTTTTTTTTTTTTTTTTATCACAGAGCTTGGTAGAAGAATGAATGAGCCAGGCAACAGTCTCTTTCTATTTTTAAGTGAACAATCCACTAGCTGTGAGGGCAGAGCTCATGGAAAACCCCACCAGTCCTGCTCTTACCTCTCACTAGTCCCGTTTCTAGCTGTCCTTGAAAAGCATTTTTGCCAGCAACAACCTAGCTCCTACTCTGGAGCACCCTTCATAATGGAGTCATGGATGTATAGACTGAGTCTTACTTATTCCAAACTGTTTACAGAAAATGCTCTGGCAAAGGTCGTGAAGTGTCTCTGTCTCGAAATTTTTTGCTAGAGAAGATGTTAAGCTGGATGCTCAATTTCATTTGTAATGCTGCTGCTTGCTAGTGCCATGTGTCAGGGCACTGATGGGCAGAGAAGAGCCACAGGGAGCTGGAGATTGGCACTGCTGCAGCATTGCTGGGGCTGCTGCAAGCCATTTGGTCCCATATTTCATGTGCCAAAACATGCCTTCTACCTCAGTAGTAAGATGAGAGACTTAATTAAAAGTCTGGAACTTCTTATTATGATTTCATAGCTTAAGTCTTATACTTTTATAGGAAGATATCAATTTTACATATACTGTAAAAAAAACAGGGCTTAGGGATTTCAGGGCATGGAAAGCAGCTTGCTGCTCCAGATGGTTTATAAAGTCTGACAACACTCTTTCACCCTGTAGTGCAGTTTTTCAAAATGGTCCCCAGCCTAACAGCTGTACAAGAATGCAGTGACAGAAGGGAATAATTGACATATTTATAAACAAAATTTAAATTATTTCCTATTCTTAGGGGAACAGATAATGATCTCCAGTCTAATATGATGCTATTAAACACCAGAGGAAAAAAAAAAAGCAAGATCGATCCTTTAGTGTATTTAGCCTTTATATATCCGACCATGTACTTGTTTCATTTGCTTCTCAGTCCCCCTCATTCCCAGTTAGGGACCTGCCTGCCTGAAACCCTCTTCTTTTCTGCTCCTTCCTTTCAGAGGCAGGCACTGGGATGCAAGGTCGTATGCTAGGTTAGTCTGACTGACCACCGGGTGTCACTGTTTGACAGAAATAAACTTTGGTAAGCTAAAAACCTCGGGATACTTTCTCGAGCTGTAGTCTAGAAGTTGCAGACTTCATTCTAAAATCCTCTTCCTTATCTGGCCCCTTAGTGGATGGAATTTTAAAAGATATTTCTGAGTGGGATGCTTTTATTTCAAATGGATTTTGGAAAATGCCTTCATTAAAAAAAAAAAATACAAAAGGCAAGGGAAAAATGAGAAAAATAAGGTAAGTTCTGAATATTTGAGAGATACAGTACCGCTAAAATTTGTCAATTAGACTTATTTACTGACATCAGTTCAAATTACAGATAAAAATAGTGATGAATTAATAAGTAAAGCCTGTTCCTCCAGATTTTTCAACATAAAGTGCTAGATTCCTAGTGTTTTCCAGGCCAACACGGAGCCTACTGAGGCTTGTAGCTACATGCAAAGGAAAATGTCAGATCTGAAATTGGCCAAAAGTGTAAAATAGCTGTTAAAGAATAACCTTCTTTCAAGAAGCTTAAGGATGCTTGCCTATTTAAAAGAGAAAACACTTTGGTACCCTTAAGAGAGGGAATATGTTGGTACAACTTCAGAATCTCCTACTCAGCTGATGAAAGAAAAATAGAAAAAAAAGTATTTTCTCTTGTAACAGATAATGTAACTAAATGCCATGCGCTCAGAGGGAACAGTTGAGAAGTACAACCAATTAATTAAAAAAGGGGTAGTAACCAAGAAAAGGAGGATAAATTAATCCCAGGAAAACGGGAAAATGACGACAGTACCTCAATGAAATATATATTCTGAGTGGAGTAAAATCATTGAGTGTGGTAGAGATCAAAGGATTTATTGCCTCCTGTCTAATTGCAGTGGAAGGATTTATTACCCCCAAAACCTGCGGCTTCCAGAAGAATGTACTTATCCCAATGTCTGCTAAATGTGGATAAATTCCTTCCCTCACAAGCTTTCTAAAATGTGGAAAGATTTACTTCCTTCTGTACAGTCTGCCTCAAATAAGCAGCTACAAATTATGCCACAGATGGTGCGTTTTCCTTCTCTTTAAGGAGAACATTTCACAGAAGGGACCTAAAATCAAGTAAACATTTTTTATGGATTTAAAAAAAGAAATACAACTTAGACAATAGCATCAAGTATTATGAATCTATAGAGGGTGGTTAGAAAGGCTTTTGAGGTAAGGTGTTGCCCAAAAACAATTATATAAGGCAATGTAATATCACAATTCAAAGGCAAGATGGACAAGTATACAGCTATTTCACTTTATAATGAATTTGATAATATTCTAAATAGCTGTGTAATGTAACCATGATGATCTAAGAGTGTAACCAAAGTAATGTTCACAGGGAGTTGATACTTTCCTTTCTCTACTCACACTGCTGGGAAACCAGGCAAGACTTTAGACATCCATGATCTGCCTCAGGACCAAAAGAAACAGCAAGCATCAAGACACAATTTTGCAGCTTCTGTTTCAAATTTGGAAAATGGTTTGGGTGCCCAAAAGCAAGTCTGCATTTTTCCAACTACATCATTGGGCAAATAAAAGATATTTACTCTGCCCATAAATCTTTCCTTGTTATCATTAAAATTTTAGAATATGTTTAAAGCTTTCAGATGTTACTGGTTGTTATGTAATAAAGAATTTGATTATACATAAAACACTGCTCATGTGGAATATCAGTCAGGTTCAAAGAATAAGTAACTTCAGAGACTACGAGGATAAACGAGATCTTGACCAAAAAATGGAAGCTAAAGTTGAGCATGCATCCAACTAAACAATTCTGTCTGCTGTTAAGTTTTCTAAATCAGTTCCCAGCTGCCAAGAGTTATTTAAGGCCAGAAAGGTGGAAGTGCGCAGCAGAGGCACTTGGTCAGGATATTTTTAAAAAAAAAAAAAAACACCTCAAATTTGTACAGGAATATTGAAGTTGTGGTGATGTTCTCTGGGAAGCAGTTTCAGTGCTAGGATAGGTATCTGACAGAACGGCATTAGGGTACCTGGACTGACTCCCACCAGACTCAGACTTGAGCCTGACACTCCTAAATGGAAGACCTGAAGGAGTACCTACCTAATTCCTCCTCTCGGAGCTGTAATAAAAATTGCTTATAACAAAATGTTAAATATTCGCTGGGCCAGTGAGAAATAAAGCAAAACCAGTTGTTTGAATATCATGAGAAGTGACTTCTTGCAGGCAGTAAGATGTATCAGTGAAGAAGCGAAAGGGCTGAGGATGTTTGAACCTCAGTGTAAACCACAGCAAAGTGCTGACACAACTTAGCTGAGGAGCTGACGATGGCAAAAGAGGAAAACTGTGTAACTGGGCTTTCCATGTCTCAGATGAGGATTCCTGACTGTCTGACTGTCCTGACTGTCCTTGGCTGTCATTTCTTCCCATGCATTGACTTCTTTGTCACTTACAAAGGTGTTGTTGTTTAGGAATAGTATTATCCCAGTTCAGTGTCTCCACCGGGACTCTCCAAACCACATGCCAACCACTTGCTCTCCTACTTTCCCCTTCCCCGCTATCTGTGGTGGGATGGAGAGGACAACTGGAGGCACAAAAGGTGAAGATCATGGGCTGAAATAAGAGCAATTTACTGGAAACAGGAATGAGATAAGGAAACAAATAGTAACAGCAACAATACTGGTGACAGAGGGTACAAGAAAAGAAACTATTGCTCACTGTGGAAACCCCCAACGATAGACAATATCCAGCCACTCCCTCCGCCATGCTATCCCCACTCCTCCCCCTGCCTTGGAACCTGTGCTACCCAACCTTTACCTCCTGCTCGGATCCAGGCCTATGCTACCCTGATTTCAAGGAAGCCCTTCTGGTTGGAAGAGACTCCTTTCCCCCCACCCCTGGCAGTGATGTGAGGTGGTACAGAGCAATCTCCAAGTCCTAGCCATACCACCTCCTGGCTACTGCAAAAATTAATCCTGTCCTGGCCAGAAGGAGGACAAAAGGAAAATAATTTACTCACAGAAGTACTGAGAAAGGGCTGAGAAATATATAGATTACTTTGGTTGATATCCTGGTAAGTAACATGAGATTCCTTGGGTAAGTGGGGACTATTACCTATGGACAACTGTGTATACCAGCATATGACAGCAGCAAAGTTGTCAAAGTATGAAAAATATGGAATGGTTAGTAGAGTGAATGGGAGTGGAAGACACAAACATAGATGTTTTAAAATAAAAATATACTTCATAAGAAGAATGTTTCTACTAGAAAGTGTCCTGGGGCCTAGATCTTGTATTTTCCTTCTCACTTGTGCTTTTATGGGGTCTGACTTCCCTGTGAAAAGCACTGATAGCATGAAGCCTTTAAATAGTTAAAGAGAGGGGCAAAGCTGTGGTCTGTTTCAAGTAAACACAGGTACAACAAAGAGCTCCACAGGGCTAATCTATCCTGCTAGTCGCGTAGTCACAGCTCAATAGCTCCGAAGTAGTAGCTGAACTAATTTGTGAAGACCTAGGACAGGCACCACAGAGTTAACCAGCAATGTAAACATACCCCTGAATCAACGGGATGATGCTATCCCATTCCACTGCTGTAACTGGTACAGGAACATCTATCATCTGAAGAAAAAGAAATAGGCACAATTCCTGGTTATTTTCATTTCCTGCTAAAGTGAACTCATGCTCCTTGTTCTGCATAGGTATTATGGTAAGCAGTTGAAGAACACGGTTTGGGCAGATGTTGGTTCTCAACCCTTCTCCACATCATGCTGGGTTTTCCTTGACACCTCATTATGGAACTCCGAAGATGAGTATGAGCGAAGTGACACTGCACTGAAGAAACACTTAGAAAAGCAAAAGCTAATATTTGCTGGCTCACTTCCTTGTTTATGCTTGGAGCAGGAATAGTGATACCTGAAATACTATTGTTGTCTAGGGATCACTCAATCACATTTCTGGAACCTCCACTCTGGTGTGTGGTGGGTTGGCCCTGGCTGGAAGCCAAACTCCGAACACAGACTCTCACTTTCATCCTGCTTTTTGCCAAGGAGGACAGGAATGAGGGGATAGGAAGAAGGGTGTTGAGAAAGCTCACGCACTTTTTGAGTCTCTTGTAGTGCAAGTACTCAGGGAAAACATGGGTTGAGGTGGGAGGGAATCATACCAAAGCTGGACAACAGCCTACTTGCCTTGCTACACACAGGCGAGGCAATGGCCTCTCCCCTGCATTTCACACCGACCACAGCTCCCATGTTTGTGTCAGTATGATCACAGCCAATGGGGACACCACAATGGATGGCTTCAACTTGTGGTCTGTTAGACAAAATCTGTTAGACAACCATCCTTGTTTAGTTTTAATGCTCTCCTTTGATATCCTGACAACCTTAGTTATTTGTTTTGCACAAGGACAGGCCTCTTGAAGCCCATCAGATGCTCAGTAGTGATGATATTTTCACTTGTCCACCTCCATTTCACGCAGATTCCCCGTTCTTCTCGCAACTACTCATCCGAAGTAGGACCTCAGCTGCAGCTCCTGAAAGTGGATTTCTTCCTGAGATGCTGGCCTTGGTCCAGCGTAGGGCTGTGAAAAGACACAGGTGTGTTCAGAGGGGAGATGGGACCTTTCAATGTGAAATGAAAATCTCTCTCCAGTACCTTGCACCTGTATTACCACCTTCTGTAGCACCAAGCATACGGCTGCCTGATAAAAGCAACCCTTGATCTCAAAATAAGAATCAGATTTGAGAAAAAAGTGCTTCAAAACAAAGACTTGGAGTTGTCTTCAAGCTGCTGTGTAACACTAAAATTGTCGAGAGATTGCATTTTGGAAAACTTTACATTACATTACACAGGTATATTTACTATCTATACATATCACTGCTTTTGTGTGGCTGTGCTTATGTTTATATATAACACAGAGACACATAGACATTTCTAATCAGAACAATGCAGAAACTGAATTTCAATACAGACTATTTTTCAACTCAACAAGCAATACTGATTTTTTTAAACTAATTTTTGAGTGATAGAATATTTTTAAAAATGTATTTCTCTCAACCCGTGTGAGCACGCTAGAATATTTTGATGACAACTGCACTCCAAATGGCAAGGTCCTGTTACAAGGAATTCATCACAGATGTAGTCCTTAGGCCAAATTATGACCAAAAGAAAACTGAACATAAAATGTTAAGAAACAGCTGATACATTTTAGTTTATGAAATGCAAACTGGGCATGATCAGTAGGTTCTGACATATATTTACTTGCTAGTAGCACTGCGGGGCAATGTGGGAGCCATCGGAAAAAACTTTCAGCTCCGATTCCCTTTCCCTTTGGCAGCTGTTGAATATAATTTCTCAATCAGGTCCACTTCTTCAGCATGTCAGTGAGCTTCCAAACTTTTCTCCAGATGGCTATTGAAGCTGGGAGCAATCTAATATGTGAGATGCATATTAGATATCTGAGTTTCTTGCACAAAATTTGAGTCTGAAAATTCATGTAACCTTGTTTTTCCTGGGAGGCATCAGTGGGTGGATACAGCTGAGGCAGGGAGAAGGTCGGATGAAGTGTGCAGGAACAGGAAAATGACAGCAATGGCATGTCAAACTCATGAAAATGAAAGGATTTCATTGATTTCTATGGGATTTGTAGCAGGTTTGATGCCTTATGTTACTTCAGACAGGGGCTGGCTTTCAAGGCTGTGCAAGGCCTCTTCCCTCAAGAGCGTCCCTTGGGTCCCTCTGCTCCATGGCACACATGTTCAAGCAATGCTGTCTCTGCCCAGAGTATCTCTGTTTTCTGGGAATTTTGCCAACTTTTCAGATCCCCGTAGAAAACACCGTGTATCTTTTTCTGCTCCTGTCACAAGACTTTTGTCAATGAGGCAAAGAGTACACTTTGTATTTTCTCAGGAATGGTGATTACTATTGCATTTTCACTGCTGTGAGGTCCTGGTCCCTGGAGATATTATGTAAGTGGAGACTGGCTTTGTATCACTATCAACAAACCCCATTTTTTCCTGAACTCATTGTGTGGGGTCAAATCTCAGGATAAGATTCTTAGTAACTGGTCAACAGAATTTCTCCCTGATTGCTGTTAAATGCTGTTGGTCATTTATTTGCAGATTGTGATGTGAGTTTAGGCGCTTGAACCACACATAGATATCTAAATGTGAAAGGAAACATATATTTAAAGAAAACATAACCTTAGGTGTTTTAACCTTAAATTGAATCACACTCACTGTTCTTAAGAAGCTTTCTTGTGGCTGTTGTCTAACAGTTTTTTCATATCATGTTTGTACTCTCCATTTCAACACTTCCACACAACTAAAGTAGACAAATAGCATCAATAATACTATCTTTCATTCACTCCTGTGCTGTCTAAGTTACAGCATAAACGTTCTCAGTCACACTGGTTATAGAAGACTTTTGAATTTCTTCAGTGCATAGTGAATCTATACTAAAAATACAGCCTGTCAAAGGTGTGGTGGGACATCTTTGCTTACACAGCACGCAGCTGTGGTTTCCAGTGCAGTGTGTCCATATTATCCTCTCTCTGAAACATATGGAGTTGGGTGGGTCTTGGCCACTGGAAGATCTTATCTGAAGCTTATAGATCCAGAAAGGACAGAAATCTCTGCTGTAAAGTGAAGGATACAGCTGTACCACTATTGCACAAGGTGAGAGTTAGTTCCATTCCTGTGGGTTGTGGCCGTTTGACTTCAATAGTGTTGTGATCAAATCCAGTTAACTTCAGGGAATGAATATTGGGATTGTGGTTCTCAGATGTTTACCCCAGGCTTTCCCTGAGGATGCTTTCTGGATATGACAAATTCTACTGAAACAGAGAAAAACTGTTCAAATCTGAAGGCAAGCTTGCATATCCAAATACTTCTCTGCCTTGTTTTGGTTTTGATGGGGTTTTTCCCCCCCACCCCCCGAGCTGAGTCAGTGGAATATTATTTTTCCTACAAATCTTTGTCTCATGAAAAATTTATGGCTTCACAACAATCAGCTCATAACTGTGTTAGCCACAGGACAGGCACAATAGCACACAGACACTTTGGTGCCTGATAGTTTGTGTATTTTTTATTTAGTTTCTCTTAGTTACTATGATTTTATTTGGAGGGTTGTTTTTTGTTTTGGTTTTTTGGTGCATTTTCATTTGGTTTTTTTTGTTTGTTTTTGTTTTTTTTTTTAATGTCTTCCTTCATGTGGGAATCTGTTTCAAGTCAAAACTTTATGGGGAGGCAACAAGAAGGACCGCTGGGTCACACTAGCATTAGAGAAAGACCTTCAGGAAAACCACGTAGTTTATATAAATGTGAGATTAATAACACCTGTGAGCTGAGATCTAGACTCCAGGTCTCTATCTGATTTAGGAATTCAGGAAGCAGCAAAGTCATCATGTCTGGTAGTCCTGTGCTGTTACCGATCTACTGAGTAGATCACAATGATCCACAGGAGTCCCTCAGTCAATTTGTTAAAATCTGAGTTAAAAGGAGTCTGTGCTTCTGCTAAGATGTAGCCCACGTTTCCTTCAGTTTTGGACTACTGCTTTCCAAGGAAAGCTCTTAGTAAATTCCAACAAGTTGTTTCACTGTTGTGAGTTCACTATATTGTGATATACTGTGATACATATACATATATCACTATATGAGATATATTCTGGGGCTTATTTAGCCCCAGAATAATTTATTTGTCAGTATCAAGAGCCGATACAGCTATGTGGATGTTGCTGGTGAATTTAAAAGGATAGCATGTAGAAGAAAAATCACTTTTAGGATGGACAATTAATATACAAATATTTTCTGTGCTGCTAAGCATTTCTGAAATTCCCACCCTTTTCTGAAACATAACTAGGAAGACAGACCAGCTGGCTACCGACATGAACTCTCTGGTGGGGAGGAAGTAGCCTGCTGGTTATCCTGCTAAACCATTTGGAAGTGACAGCTTGCAGACTCTTGGAATGTACAGACACATGAGAAAGGAGTTCAAGCCTGCTGGAAGCTGGTAACGTCTACATGAGGGGGAAGAAGGATGAAGTGCAATCTGTGGTGTGGGAGAAAAGCAAGAGTTCTAGATTTTCAGCCAGGTTGTTCTGTTGTTCCTTCTCCCTCTATCTGATTTATTGTGTATCAAAAATGAATAGAACCTGATTATAGAACCACAGACTATCTCTGAGGGGAGTACCCATGATTGCTCTCTGAAACCATGTTCCTTGACAAAGACACATACAAAACTTGGCTACCTCCTCTATCCTCAGTGTCCAGATTGAGGTGTTTATGTTACACAGGTCACCTCAAACCTCTCACGCCAACACTGTGACAGGCCCAGCAAGAACTCTTAGGGCACTGGGTGGGTTTGACTCAATCCATTTTTGTTGAAGTTGTTGGAGACCTGTACCAAGCTCAGCCAATCTGAGCAGAATTTGCTCTGCCATGTCAGTGAAGCTGTGCTGCACTCACAGTGGGAAACTGAAACACTGGAGTTTTGCAGACTACAGGTCTGACAGAAGGGTGGGAGACCGTGTGTGGAGGGAGTTTCTCTGGAATCCTGTCAAAATTCCCAGGCAATTCCTATCTAGGTCTGGTTAGAGTCTTCTATTGTAGTATTCCTATCCAGTTCTTTCAGTCTTTTTGACTTGTAAGCAGGTCCTCTGTCTTGGTATTATCTGACATCCTGTGCCTTTCTGATCCCTCTAAGTTCTCAAAAGACAGAAGATTTATTAGTAGTCTGTTTTGTGTGGAGAGGGAAATAAAACAGAAAATCAAAGAAAACTGAGAGAAATCATAGGATCATGGAATCATCAACTGGCTTGGGTTAGAAGGGACCTTAAAGATCATCCACTTGCAACTGCCCCTGCCCAACACATCTCCCCCCACACCTTCTTTCCACCAGTCATGGACAGGGATGCCACACACTAGATCAAGTTGCTCAGAGCTTCATCCAACCTGGCCTTCAACACTTCAAGGAATGAAGCATCTACAACCTCCTAGGACAATCTATTCCAGTGCCTCACACCTGCTGAGTAAATGTCTTCCTAACATCTAATTTAAATATCTCCTCTTTTAGTTTAAAGCTATGCAACAAAGGTAAATATAGCCACAGCAAGGACTTTTTAAACATAAGCTCTAACATAAACTCATGAAAAAATAATACGCTGATTATTTTCAAAGTCACAATTCTTTCTCATAAGCTAGAAAAATGAGCCTTCAGCACTGTTAACTACTTTCTCAACATGTTTTAGGCATCACCTAGTATTCCACAAACAAAAAAACCTTAAAACCCTGGAATAACTAGCTGGCATTTGCCAGTTCTGGCCTTATTAAGTAGATCTTGTTTCCCAAGCCTCAATATGACCACAAAACACAGAATATATCTTTTATTTACACTATGGAATACTGTTATTTTAACACAGTTTTAACTTCAATAAAGTGTTTGCTTAAGTGTTTGATACTGCAGATATACATTTGGAGGGATAGTAATTTATTTTTTTTAAATGGGAAAAAGAGTTTATACTGCAAAGTTAAAAGGATCTTCTTCTGTCCAGACCAAACAAGAGTGTTTGCAAGGTAACCAAGGCCAATCAGAAGGGGATAATATCGTAGAACCTGAAGTGACAAAAGAAAAAATTGCTAGTTCAGGAATTGCTAATGTGGAAAAAACAATCTCAGAATAAACCAAGACAAATGATCTATCTTGAAATATGCTAGATCCAAACACAAAGAACTATAAAAGAGAAAATAACAAAAAAAATTTTGAGGATGGAGCCTCCTGAACTTCCATGGAGCTCAAGTACTAGTTGGATTTTGGTTGTTGCACACTTGGTGTGCTGTGCTATGACATCTAGTGGGAAAATAGTTTCCTGCACATAAACATATTCAAATTACTGCACATTGACATCATGTTTCAATCGTTAATGTGAAAATATCTCTGTCACACAGGTAGGTGATGCCTCCAAGTTTGCTAACTGCAAAGCATTGCAGGAACTCCCTACACAGGACAAGCAACCCTATCATCTGTGCCTACTTTTTTTTTTTTTGGCTTTGGTTTGTGTTTTTTTTTGCTGAACACCAGGTGAGTCAGAGCACTTGCAGGTTTTGTGCTGGCAAATGCATCCAATAAAGAATGCTGGAGCCCTAAGGGGTGTGTGAATATATATCACAAAGTGCCTGGCTTGCCCTCCAGGGGTACGCAGCAGATGGAGCACTTCACTCACATAATACATGCCAGTGGGCCAACATGGATGTTGGGTCACAGGCTGACTCTGATGATGTAAATTATACTTGGTGCTAGACTTCTGGTGGTGTAAGAATCTCAATGGGTTTTATTTTCGTTTTTGTCACTGGACCCTGTATACTTGCAGTTCAACTGGATGATGCTATTTTAATGATGTTGGCAAGACCAAATGTGTTTGCAAAAACATGTGTTGCTTTTGCACTTTCCAGCAATATATTATTTTAATTTGTCCAAGGAGTAGTACAAATGTGTTCATTTTCCTTCTAAAAACATGAATTCTTGTACCACATTCAGAGCTTTAAAAGTTTGCAAATTCTGTGGAGCTAAACCAAAATCCAGTCTTTGGAAGTGGATCTCTTCACTATTCCAGAGCTGCTGGTGGGTTGTATTATTTTTGTTAGAAATATTGCAGCCTTTAAAATGGAAATTTAGAAGTCCATTATACAGCTTTTTAAGAAAAAAAATAACGTGCTAACACTGGAAAAAGGCAGTTGTTATATTGCTAGATAAATGAATGTAAATTAGAGAAGAGCAAAAAAACACATGAAAGATAACACAGATAAAATCTGGAATAAAAATATGCAAGAAAAAATTAGTCAGAAAAATCATGATAGGAATATTCATACTAATTCAGTGAAGGGAATGAACAAAATTCAAAGTGACAAGACTGTGATTCCCAAATGGCTTTTCTCTCACATCTTTTAGCCTGCCTAGTGGCCAACTGCTGATTGTCACACTTACTGCCTTCTTGCAATTGCCTGAAGTGCTATCAGCTAAGATTACTGTATGCAGTCAAGTATTCTCTAATCTTGAGCCTTGTCCCATTAACTTTCACTGGTATATGAGAGAGAGACTTGCTGAACAGCTGTCCTGAATTTAGGAACCTAAATTCAATATAGTCCCCAAATAAAGCAGTTCAGATACCGTCCTCTAGGTCTTGAAGTGAGATTTGGTTGAACCACAGTCCAAAACTGGGGAAATGGAAAAAAAAATATCCACATTCCCTTTTCAACTGCTGCCTATCCTTAGAACATTGAAACATACAACCCTTTCCCATTTTTACTGACATTACAGCTGTATCCCAGTCCAAATATTCCAGTCCCTTGCTCAAATCCATGGCTAATTATAATCTAAAAATTATTAATTAAGTTATGAATTAAATCCAGACTCATCTTCACTTCAGTCCTCAGTTGGTCTTGTTTGCGGAATGAACTGCAACACCTGCCACTAGGACAAGGTCTCCTACAAAATGTGGTTGCAACCAATTTCTTCTAAAGGACTTCTGGAAGAAGAAATACTGCCTTATATTTATACATGGGCCAACCACTCTGGCCCAATGAATCAAAACTTTTTTCTGTGTAGTGACACAGCTTCAGTAAGTAGGATGCAGAATCTTTAATGCAGAGAGCATAACCTGACAGTTAGGGCAGTCTCTTGGCAGTTGTCTCCTGTCCCCACAGGTTGTAAGAAGAACTGATTCCGGGTCTCAGTTCCTTGACAAGTGTTTGAGTTCCAGACTGGGAGGTTGAAACAATTGTGGAAAAACTTTCGGAATGGAAAAGTACCTCTGCTCCTGCCTTTACCTTTTATATCTCTAACGGCTGAAAAAGACATCTCTTACAATAGTGATGTATTAGAGCCCAGGTGTTGGTTCACACCTTCAAACTAAAGGGAAAAAAGGTGAAATAAAAGCAATCAGCCAACAAATCTGTGCATGTATCTGAAGCAACTTGATCTTCTTACCTAGTAGTGCTCAAATACTCCACTTGAAAGGGAAAGTTAAATGGGACAGACACAGAAATTGGAATATATAAAGCACATATCTCATCCTGACTGGACCTTGTCTTATGTAAATTGCATCATCAGACCCTTAACAAAGCATCACACAGCTGAGTACTGTCAGATCTGCTTTTAACAGTGGGATTTGGAGAAAAAGGGTCTGTAGGTGTGTTGCAAATAGTATGTTTGTGAGTTCCCATGTCAGAAATAAATAGGCTAAGTCTATTGAGAGTAA
Source organism: Pachyramphus minor (assembly GCA_013397135.1). Lineage (NCBI taxonomy): Eukaryota > Metazoa > Chordata > Aves > Passeriformes > Tyrannidae > Pachyramphus > Pachyramphus minor. The sequence continues at coordinate 318,919 of VYXB01009878.1, read as the reverse complement.
TTGTGAGAGTTCTTAAAATGTTTTGTCAAGAAGTAATTAGAACACAAAATTAGATCAATTCCCCTTCAAGAAGGAAGGATTATGCCCTTGGCATAAATGTAGCACCTCAAGCAGTAATGAACCTCACCACCCCTAGGTGAATTGTAGGATGCCCAAATTGATCTGAAAAGATTCACCAGATTTACATAGTCCCTCCCACTCACAGTTCATTTAACTGATTTTCTCTTGCATATGAAAGTTTGAAGACTGATGCAATTAAAAACTGTGAACTGTGTGAAATGGGAAAATTTATAGAAAGGAACTAATACTTTCTGTATTATCTTCTAGCTCCTATGAGAAAGAGGACAGCAATAACAATAAGGCTCAAAGGGCAGAAGTGTTCAATCACTTTCTTGTCTGTATTTAGAGGGAAGAGGTTGATATAAACAAGAAGATGATAAAGAACTTAGTGTTGTCCTCATTAAGAACTGTAGAGGACTCATAGCAAAATTGATTACTAGTTGAAAAAATCTGTTGAGAGAAGCAATGTAGAAACCTTACAATCATCAAATTGCTTAAACTGGAAAAGACCTCTAAGATCATCAAGTCCAGCTGTTAACCTAGCACTGCCAAGTCCATTTTGAAATATTCAAATTTTTTTTTATGTTGCATAGATGTAATTTTTGGGTTCATACCTTTGAGCAAAACACGCTGTTATTTCTATTTCTTCTGGTATTTATTAGAGTAAACACAGTGTGATATCCTATGCCATGGTATAATGACTGTCACTTTCAGGTCCTCTGTCCCAATGCCATTACTTCTTGGAAGTAGGTATTGCCCTTTATCATACGATATTTAAATCCTTATCTCTTTACCAATCTGAAGATGTTTCTAATGTGTGGCTGTGGGGGATGGGAAGTATGTAAGGACTTTTGATGATCAAGTCACAAGGTTGGCAGTAGTAGCAGAAATAATTTCGGTCATGATAACCTATCCAAAGGCAGCTTTCCTGGCAGATAGTTTGTCCCATGTTATTTAGGTTTAGTTACCAGAACCCATGGCTAGAAAGCGGAGTTCCCCAAAATAAAGATGGTTGCCTCTTCCAATCCCTACCACCACGACTCTAAGGGAAGAGGGTTTTGGTTTGCTTAAGAATAGGAATTATAATATCAAAAGTCTGCCCTGCACTTTGCTCACTGTACCAAACAGCTTGTGCTTGGCCATTGTAAGTGATAACTAAAGGCAGCCTACAAAAAACCAGACAATATGAAGACTATGAGCACACTTAATTCAGCCACTTAATTCAGCCAGAGAACTTCACATCTTGGATATAATTCTGGGGACTCTTTGACAAGCTAGTTTGTTCCTGTAGCTTCATTTGCTCAATTATATTCTTTATATTCCTTTCTACCCATTATAGCTCTCCCATCATATTACTCTTATACATACATAGAAGACATTTTGCAAAGAGAGAGTACATTTTCAAGCACCAGATTTACCATATGCACACTTACTGCCTGAGAGGCACAAGTTCTAATACTGCTTTTCTGTGTGTGTATAATTAATCCATTATGAGTGGGAAATGCAACATGTGCTGTATATGTACAGAATTGTTGTGTCATATTTTTGCACTGATCTATTGTTTTTAGAAACCACTGGGTCTGCTGAGCAGTCACAATGCATTTTTTCCTCAGCATGCACAATAAATATGGTGGCCTTAGGAATATGCAGACCTACCACGAGTAATCCCATTTGCTGAAAGACAGTTATCATCTGAGGTACATTTTTGTTCTTAAAACCCTTAAGGAAACAACTTTGATAATGACCCCAACAGCTTGCAGCTTGCCAGCTGACTGGTCAACTGGATGTAATTGTTAGAGACAGAAAAACACAGTTCATCATTTTGCCAGAGAACAAAAGCAAACATCTCTATTTTTGGTCTTGAACCTTGGTTCTGTACTGTGGGACCATGGACTTAGGACAGATTCTTTATGCAGCTCTGCAAATCTCCAGTCCCTCATATGATAGTTCTGACATCACTGAAAGCCATCCTCTCTCCTCAAGATGGGGTGATTACATCATTGCTCAGTAGGCCTTCTGCTCCAGAAAGGCATCTGTATCATCTACAAGACCAGGGAAGAATTTGGTATCTGACGTATTTGTCTTTATCCTTGTCTTCCTGTTGAGTGTTCTCATAATATCTCTAGGGCATTTAGATCTCTTTCTGAGGAAGCTACTGCTTGCGTTTGACTTATTACATAAAGGGACAAAAAAAGGAGAGGGGAGAGAATACACTTGTGTGCGATGTAGAATGTTAAGTTAGTATGAGTTGCCACATAATACACTGCAGTAGAAGTTCTACAAGCTATTCTGTGCATAGGTTAGAAAGGCAGAGCAGTTCACCACAAATATTTGCATCTCACAGAAATACCCACAAAAACAGTGCTTGACATATTTTGGCAAATTAGCATTGACAATGGAGGAAGGTTTACTTGGTTCTGGCTTGTGAAGTACATGTCTGAAAGTTTGAATAGCTTGTGTGAACGGAGAGAATCAGTCAATTTGAACCTATGGATCTCCATTCAAGGGTATTTGGCTAAATTCGTATAGACTGTGATAGACAAGAGTTTAAACTAGAGCACCCAGTTGTTAGTTCTGGACTTGAATCTAGCTGTATATCACTAGCTGATGTGTATAAACCATAATCTTGTGGGATTTCTCTGATTGCTGTATATTTGGACATTTTCTCCCGTTGAGCATCAGACTAATTTCTGGGAGGATCAGCAAAGGAACTGCTCTGGGACAAATGTCAAAATACTGTGAGACCTGGACAATCACAGAAGTAGGACAAACATTGTTAAATGTTTTAAACTTTTCAATAGTTTGCAATTTAACTTCTCTCTATTGTTTTCATCAAGTCTCTTTCACAGCAAAACCACACACTTTTGTTTCTTCTAAGACAAACATTTTAAACTCCCTGAAGTTCTCTGCAACATAGAGACTAACTTGACTCCTGGATTCTGTTTTGTCTAAGAATTACAACATTTTGGTTTCATAAGCTGTGTACTCTTTTCTCCATTCCTGGGAGGAGATGCTGAATACAGATTTGACGCAATATCTTTTTCTGACAAAATAATACATTATTGTCCTTGGTATGGCAGAGCATATTATGCATGCTTACAAAAGTTTCTTCTAGTCTAATGGTAGTTTTGATTGTTCTGATTCCCCATGTAGCAATCTGCAGAAGAAAATAGATACCTTCACTGCTCTTCACATAATAATAAAAAAATGGTTATACGTATACCAAGATGGTTCACATAGGGCTGCTGGGCAAAATTACCACCTTCAGCTAGACTCTAACATCTCTGCATGGACATCTGCTAGTAAAGTGATCTGTGATCTGTTTGACTTATCATGTCAGGCAGTAAACTCCAACCGTTCAAGACTTGCTTCAAAAGAGGATCAGTGGCTCAGGCAGTTGGAGGGAGCTGCACAACAGAAGGGGTTAAACTTGCCAGCTATCCCTCACTTAGAACTACAAGGAAGACAAAAATAATTTGTTCTCTTCCTCAGTGCTAAATGATACAGAGCACTTATCTCCATTTAAATACATTAGATTTAAATGTATCATTTAAATACAGCACCTAAAACGAGTTGGTTTGATTTTTGCAGAAATTTCAGATAATTCCTTTATAGAATTAGGCTTTAAATGATAATAATTTAGTTAAAATGACATACTTATCCTAAAGGATAAGAATTAGTCTTTCATGGAGTAAGACATTTTGTAGGGTTTCAGCGATCAATAGGTGCATGATGAGACTGAGACTCTATCTAAGCAATAGTGTTAAGGGCATAGTGAGAGAGCTGTCTAGCTGAGATTAGTGGGATTACTCATGTTTTTTAACTGAAAAGCTAGTGAGAAGTTTGACAGAGAGTCTGTCAAAATTCAGGGTGAGCATTTAGTTTGTTTATGAAGAAGCAGGATAAGCAGGAGGGTTCGGTACCTATAACCTGGTTTGCAACTCAGGAATTTGCAACTGCTTGCTATTCTTAAAGCCTTACTTTTCATCAAGTTCCACCACTGATAACTCATAGGGAGATCATTATTGACATTCCATACCCATTTTTGCTGCATCTTGTGCATGCTTTGCAAAATATTCATCTAACTGAGAATTTTCCTGTTGCATCTGCAGCCCAACTCACTTTATTGAGAAGTGAGCCTTGCCAAAATCTTGTCTGTACATGAAAAATTGCTTCCATAAAGTCTGAAATAATTACCAGCTGTGTCTTCTGAAATTCATACAGGCTACTATTCATCATTATTGAAACTGGACTTTGGATTCTCGTACCTAGTGGGTTTTTTTACCAAGCTTATCTATTTTTCTAAGTCTTTAAAACTTTTACAAGTCATTGAATTGCATGAAAATTATTAAAATCAAATGGCCTTTTTGAAGTGAATTAAATTTTTTTGACTTTCCTGATCAAACACTACTGGTCTGGATACATACTTGTGGCATACAAATTTGTTTAAAGTTCTCATACCCTCAAGTTACAGAACACAGTAGGGAACATTCTCCAATTTTCAACAGAAAACTTCTAATATAAAATTCTTATTTTTACATATGTATTTAAAGCTATGCAGATTGTCTATGAAACAAAGCAGCTAGCTTGCTTCATTTATGCATATCAAGGTACACTCAATACATAAAATGCTTATAATGTAAATATTACTAGATTTCTAGGTAATCTTAAATGAGTTGGGCAAAAATTTCTCGGCCATTCATGTTAGGATAACTCCTTGTAGTTTTTGAATAATCAGATACTCCCTTACTAGATAGCATGCACTTCCAGTCTTTTAAGAACACAGTTGTTCTAAGTCATTGCACAGTTAGTTATAGCCATAAATACATACACATATGTATATATATATTTATAAAACCTCCCTCAGGTAATAATAAGAAAAGAAGTATGGAAATAATCAAAAGTATTAAGTTATGAAATACAGAAAATTGATAAGGAAAGCCACAGAGCTCATGAAACATGCATGCTTGACAAGGTTTCCAGGAGTGAAAGGGTGGGGTTGAGAGCTGAAAGTCATGAAAGGTGGAACAAAGTGTGGCAGTTTACTAGAGCAGAAAAGGGACACTGACTACAGGGGGAAAAACTGCTGCAGAGGGTGTTTAGGAGCAGATATTTCAATTGCTGCAAACTCATCTTGAACTTTTTAGAAAAGAGAAGTCTGTCTGGGTTTTCCATTGTCATTGCAATACAGTTTCTCCTATTTGATATTAATTTTAAGCTTAAAAGTCTTTGACTTGATCTAACGTTCTTTCCACTGCTCCAGAGGGGAGAGTCACCAGACTCTGACATAACTCAGATGTGCAGATATGAAAGGGAGCATTGATCCAAATGTTCTATACAGGCTTGAAAGAGGCTCCCAGGGGAACTGCAGATAGGTGAGGGCACACTACATAAAAAGACATCTCATGTCAACAAGCTTAAAATAATAATTCTGGGAAGTGTAAATTTATGCCTTTCATGAATGTACAGGAACACTTAAAGATGGATTAAAATCATCAGAATATAATAAAAATGGTAAGTATAGCAAAAGAAACTCATAGGTAATTATAATAATTTTAAGAGGATGACATAAATTACATTGAATTTGCTTTTCTCCTCTTTAGATATTTTTGTAAAGACAGTAGGAAAGGAACTGCATTTACTGACCTCTGATGTTTTTTTGGGCCAAGTATGATTATAGATATATAAAGTGCATCTTAGCTATTAACAGCAACAGTTTCAAAACCAGAGGGATTACTGCATCTCATAACTAACTTTGGACCGTTGTAAAACAGAGCATATTAATTTCTGCTTATGCCATGTTCCTTTACTGTTTTTCTCTTAAGAACTGCTTTTTCTTTTAAAATCTTGACTAGAAACCAGTTACTCAATGACATGGGAAGATTTCCCTACCCCAAAGCATCATTATAACTGTAGAGGTATTAAAAGTGGGGAATATATTGCAGTGCCCTTTATAGACGGATATGAGCAAAGATCTAAGATGGAAAGTCTTTAGCATGGATCTGGATGTCTGAGATAAGTTTGTCTAGTTAAAAATAACCAAAGACGTAATTAAAGAGGGATGTTTGCAGCAGATGTCTGTATTTCAGATACCACTGAAAATAGATGGTCAAAACCTTTTTTTTGGTTTCAAGTGAAACACTGCTACCTTTTCAGTCAACCTTTTCCATTTGTCTCCTGACCCTTTTTTTGTTTTCTGCATATGAAACCAGCTGTATATTTTTGTCTATTCTTTTGAAAACTGAAAATTCAGGTGGTTTTATTTAAAAATCTTCCTCTCTTCATCCTGCAGAATAAATATAATAATATATAAAAGATATTATATATTTTTAATATATATAATAGTAGAGGCTTGGTTTTATTTGTCTAATAAGTTACAAAGATTTCCCACACATGTTTAGAATGCAACAATTTTACAGTGGAAGCTATTGCAACAGAAATTTTTCAACCAGTTCTGTGTTTTAAAAATAAAAAAAGGACTAATTTTCAGGGATAAGACTAAACCAAGGCAAGACTTAAAAGACTAGGTGTGTAGGGGACACAGATAACTCTAAAATCTTACACTTGTTTTCTGCTGCCAGAGAAACTCCTTAAGTTTTTGATTTTAACCAGCAGCAGAACTGTAGGAAAGAATCACTACCATAAAGTTGGCGAGCTTTTTCTCAGCTGTATAAAAAAGAATACAAGGGATGTTCTACACCTGTAATTTTCAGTCATAGAGATTTTACTCATATAATACTTAATTGTATTGGCTTCCAGAAAAAAGAGTTTTCAAATCTACTCAGTTAAAGCTGCTATGCAGGCTTGTATAATAAATCCTTCAGATTTTCTACACCGACCCAGGTCAGTGGTTTGCTCTTTGAAGATGAAGATGTCTTCAGTGCAAGCGTTCTAAAGAATTGTTCATATAGAGATGTCTGTTTTAGAGAAAGCAGAATGCACTGTTACTAGATTTATGCTTTATTGCAATACAGATCTATCCAAAGGTATGCCACCAATTTTTAACCACATGGGAGAAGTTCTAGCAGATCCCGAAATCCCTTGTATTCTTTTGCTGGAGAAATTACGTGATCTAATACAATAGAGAGTATGACACTGATGTTGGATGATTAGCTACCCATAAAGCACTATCCCTTTAGTTATAAAATTAAAGGTGTTTTACACTCACAGCCTTGACTGTTGATTTGGAATTATAGAGAAGGGCAACAGAATATCTTCAAGAACAAAATCTTCCAATTGTACATTTTGCACAGATGGGGGGATGGGAATGAAGAAAAAAATCTTACTGCATCTTGCTCTACTTGTAGATATGGGTAAAGAGTCTTTAGTACTTAATATTCTGGGACAAAGCAGGTTTATTTCTATAATAATGTAATAAAATAATAATAATAAAAAGTCATCTTCTCAGGGTGCACTCTTTAAATTAGGATCAAAATACATTCATCTTTTTATCAAAAGCTGACAGACTCTAGACAGTGAAATTTGTGTTGAAACAAATTGTTCATTTTAGCTTTTTGTGGGTATAAATAATATAAGAGTTGTAGAAAGCCGCTACAGTAATGATATTAATGTTATAAAGCTGTCATGCAAAGTTTAACCTGTTTTTTATGAGGCTGATAGATGTTCTATGGCTCTTTCTGACCAGCTGGAATTTCCCATCTAACCTGGCAAATTTTACTATTTATTGTCTTCACTTCTGCACACCTACTATACCCTTCTTTCTTCAACATATTTGAAACAGACCTCTGTATTTCTGACGCTGAACATAGAAAACCCACAGTTGCCGTGTTCCTACTCTAGCTATTCAGATATTCTGAACCTTTTTCTCCTCTGAGTAGCCAACTGGGTAACGAGCCTGTGACTGCCCTAAGTTACAGCTATAGCATAAAAACACTTATGACTAAACTCTTCTGAGATCTCTGTTAATAACCAGAGGAGTTGTGGTCATTATATAATTCAAGATTCCTTAAGAAAACAGGATGAGATAAAGTGAACTGAGAGAAGTGTGTTTGGGAAGAGAAAAAAAGAAATGTAATAGCTAAGGCAGGTGAAGCAAAACCTGAGAAAAGTGTTTTATTAGTGCCAAAAAGACAACGGGAAGGACTATAAAAAGTGAATAGAATAAACAAACTGTGATTGTGTGAAGACTTTGAAGGTAAAGTAACTGAATATTCATGGAATGCTGAAATACAACATGATGTCACTCCTGAGATGCAGCAAGCCTAGTCAACATGTTGTAGAAATCTTGTTATAGTGTATGAATCTGTATATATCCAGTAAAACTTGCCTGGAATACAGACTCTTTTTATCTCAACTGCTAAATCTTCACTTCCCATTACAAAGGTCTCTGAAAATTGCATTGCTTTATCCTTTTATCTTATTGTTTTGGTCTATCTAGTTGTTTCTATTATTAGAATGGAATATCAGGAGGCTATCTGGTCCATTCCACTGCTCAAATAGGGCCATCCAGAACAGGTTTCGTGGGGCCATATCCAGATGGATTTTGAATATCTTGAAAGATCAAGACTCCACACATTCTTTGGGCAACCTGTGCCACTGCTTGGTCATCCTCAGAGTAAAAAATTGTTTCCTGATGTTCAGACAGAGCCTTCTACATTTCAATTGTGTCCATTGCCTCTCTTGACCCGCTGGCAGCACTGATGAAAATGAGTAGGCTTACACAATCATATTTGCCATATATGTTTTTATCACTATGCTCAGGGACTGGGAATTTAGGTTTACCACCAACATGGCTCAGAGCACTGGGAAAACAAAAAATTCTTTCTTAGATACATAGTAATATTTTGTATATTTTTTATATATAGAGATGGCACAGTTATGAAGATGGCACTGCAGTGCAGATCTCAAGTTCAGATTTCTAGTGCTGAACAGTGATATATTTAAATTGGGCCAGGATTGTCCAGTAGTTCAAATTTAGTTAAAGAATGCCTGGCCTGCCTCCATTCCTGTCCCTGCTCCTGCATCCCCTGCTCTCAGAGCCTATTTTGCTTGATTGAACAATCCAAGTCTTCCTAAAACAAGACAGTCAGGCATCTTTGAAAAATCCTTTATAAATCCACCCTCTGTTTCTGACCTTAATCATCATACCTTGACATTTTGGTTGTTCTGGGCTTGAGATGAATTGCTTGAACAAACTGAGACACGTCTTTCATTCACAATCTCTGGGGTCAGTCTGCACACCACTGGAATGTCTGTCACAGTATGGTCTTGATTGCAGGTAAGTCACACCAAACAGCATAACCCAGGAAGGCAGAAAGACCTTTTTAATGCTGTAAATCCTGTCCAAGAGGAGTTTTTGCCACCAGTGATATCGGTAGGCCAGCTGCTCAACCTGTGCAGTGGTGTCCTGGGCAGTCATGTACAACCCCTAATTGAGAGTGTCATAGTTCTTTTAGTCTTAAAAATATGGAGTTAATCTGCCCTTCCAAACTTGGACATGCTTTAAATATTTTTACCTCATTTTTTACAGCATCTCATGGAATTTTTCTCAAGTAGAACATTTGTCCAGGTGGAATGGTCAGGTTGCAACAACAATTTTCATAGATTCAAATTCAACAAATTTTCTTTGTTCCAGGCCTGCAGTTTTACTGAGGGAGGATGCCCTGGCCATTCATCCAAGTTAAAATACTCATACCTATCTACCTTATGATAATCCATATGTGGCTATAAATTTCAGGAAACTCACAAAACACGATAGCAAATGAACAATGCAAAAAATGAATATGACAAAATGGACATGGTAGAGTGTGACAGTTAAAAAGGAAAAGTGCTTAACCACCTACACTTTCAGCTGGTCGCCTTTGCCAGGACATTCTGACAGCTGAAAGGAAGCCCCAAACCTGACCAGTTTTTTAATGACTGCTCATTAACCGGGATGAAATGTCACGAGTATTGAGCCATGCTGCTGAGAACACAGCTGCGCTGGGCAGGGCACGTCTCCAGCATGAAGGACTTCCACCTCCCTAAGATCGTGCTCTATGGTGAACTTGCCACCAGCTGCCGCAAGAGAGGAGCCCCAAAAAGGAGATATGAGGACTCCCTGAAGCAATATCTCAGCCTTGGCCATATTGATCATCACCATTGGTCTACTCTGGCCTCCAACTGGGAGACCTGGAGACAAACCATCTATAACACTGCTGCTTCTTTTGAGAACTCACGCAAGATCACTCTCAAGGAGAAAAGACAATGCAGAAAGAATCGCGTCTTGTTGGTACCACCTGGGGACTCTCTCTGCTGTGCCTTTTGCAACCGGACTTGTCTGTCGTGCGTTGGCCTTTTCAGCCATCAGTGAGCCTGTAGCAAATGTGGATAGAGCCTTTTCCAAATCTTTGTTCACGAAGCCAAGCCATGATGATTAAGCGGGATGAAATGTAGTGATGTACAGTCCAGCGTGAAGCATTCTTTGCAGCTGCAAGAAGGTGTCCCTTGAAGCTTAAGATGCACAGGGCAGTCTGAAGGAGGTTATTGCATATATGGCATATCCCACTGTCAATAAATACTTTTTTACTTTTAAATATCTTACAGGCTTGTCCCAAAAATCTGCTCAAATCTAAACGTTCATTTCAAACAGTTATTGAAATCATTACCAGTCTTTTTCAATATTTACTTTTCCATATTTTTGGGAACACTGAGGTAAGTCTTCTCATCACCCGCAGTGCAGATTAGTTCTTATTCTGACATTTTTTTCCATCTGTCACTGAACACAGTTTATTTTTCACAAGGTCTGAATCAACATTAGGAATTTTTTTCACTTCACCAGCTTAAACTTTCCGACTGGTCACATATATTAGCACAAATTACATTTTTGTAGTGTCTTTCTTTGTGTAAATTGCTTTATCTCATAAATCTGTAATGCTGCCCCTCTTTTTCACCATGGTACAAACAACTCAGCTCCCTTCACAGAAGTCTAGGTGCTGTGCCTGATCAGCACCACCTGCTGAAGGAGAGAACCCTGCAGCAATTGTGGACCATGAAGCAAACTGAGCAGCTCCATTGAAACCATGTGTAACAGTAAGCATATGCTAAATTCTTTCTTTAGAATTGTCCCAGAAGGTTCAATACTTTGGAAGACCAATTGCAGAACATTTCATACACCACACAGGTAAAGCGAAACAGCTGTGGGGTAGCAGAATGCACAAGCAGTTGCAACATTGATCTTGGCTTCTGGATGCACTTTATACTTTCTGTAGGGAGCCTGGTTCGAACATAAAGGGAAGAATGGTAAGCCTTCTCCTTATCGTGGCTGCCAGGAGCACAGAGTCAGAGAAACAGCTATCATTGCCACCACTGTAGTTGTGAGAAGGAACCCTAAATGGTTGTCTGGCCATTAAAATTACCCGTTGACAAAGCCTCTCTCTGCAATTTAGCAATCATTAAACCTAATACTGGATCCTGGCAAGTGTGTAAGGGCCAAGATATTATTGAGCTTTGTCTCAAAAAGCTGCAGAGAAGTGACGGTAGATTTTTGTCAGCCAAATAAACATTTCAGTGTTCAATGCAGTAAATGTAACCTAAATAAGATGCATTGACCTGCTAACTCAAATAGTTTTATAGATCAGGCAGAGGGAAGAATATCTCTTGTCATATGCACTGTGATCATGCATTGTGAAGGAGGCAAAAACAAGTGTCTAGGCTTAATGTGCCTAATATCAGACCTCCAGAAAATGTGGACTGATTCTCAAGTGACCTCCAGTATTGAACTCACTACTTATCATATAATTTTTAATCATAATATTTTCTGTTTAATTGTGTATTTCTTGGTCTATGCTTAGCTAGCTCCTTTTTTTTTTGGGTAGGTCTTGAACCACAGCAGATTGTCTTAGAGTTAATGATAAATAATAATATATACTGGTATAAAATATCAGCTTTAAAAAATCAATCTATTTTTTTAATTGGATAACCAATTAAAAAGGACCTGTCTATTTCTAGGTATCCAGGTGAAAAGGACTGACATATGCCCTCTCTTCTGTTACACTTTCATGAACCTAACTGCATTCAAACTTATAATAACATACAAAAGATTTTAAGTGTACTTCCTAAATTTACATTTAATTCAATCCAGTTTCTCATTTAAAGCTAATTATTTTATGCTAGTCAGTACAGGAGTCCATTTGAACCACTGCATATTGTATTGTGTAAATTAGTCAAAACTTTTTACTTGGTCTTTTTTATGTGCATGAAGAAATGCGTTTCACAAAGCGACATGAAATGTTACAAGATCTGCTTTCCCAGGCTTAATTCCAATCCCAGCCTTCAAGGATCATATATTTCAAACTGATAAGAAGTCAGTTTTTGTTTTCAGGACCCAAAATTTGCTTAAGAAAAAGTTGAATCACCATAACCATTGTATTATCACAACTGCATAACTAGTATAAATCATCAATTGTACTCTATTCTATTTTGATTTTAATGTCATCAAGGTAGTATCTGAATGCTAACAGTGCAGAAAATAGCATAATATTTTGTACATATGAGTAGTTTATACATGTTCTACTAATAAATTGATGTACTAGATGTGATTCATCTAACAAATTGCTGCATTTGTGATGGATGTGTCTCATGTGAATGAACCCCTTTGCCTATAATCAATGGGAGACACAACAAATGGGTATGATTCATTTCATTCTAATACAGATGCCTACAGTAAATCACAGTAATTGTCCCAGACATAGATTTTCCCCCTAGCTTTTAAAGGTTAGCAGAACTTTACTGTCTATTTCACCACAAATCTAATATAGTATGTTACATTACATGTTGGTGAAGTGTGAAATAACAAATAGTGGCTTGATTCAAAATACAGTGCTGCTTTTCAAGGAGCAAACAATTATTTACCAGTGTTACTGAGTTTGAGTAGTAGTTTGAACGGACCTTTTAAGGTAAATAGGATCATTCAAGAATATAGTATTAATTGACTCATGGGCAGGTAAATTAGGTTACTTACAAAATGCTGCTGAGCTGCAGTTGAGAATAAGCTACATACTTGCACTCATTATTGCTGATTTAGTCACCCTTTTTGTTTGGTATGACATCCTGGTTTAAGTCTTCTCTGTAGTGGTGGTCACAAGTTGAGGATGGCTTTCCCATACACCCAGGGGAATCTTAGGTGTTGAACTGCAAATTCAGGTCTCCTTGGAGGAAATTAAGCCTTCAAACAGTATTTAAATATGAAATAGAAAACAGAGACTCTCTTGCTCAATAACTTGTGTCAGTCACAACAGATATTGAAGACTGGGGTTGCACCAAGGTTTTCACAGACCTACTGGTTGCTTGTCACCAGACTGTTCATTATTATTGCTTGCAGCTTACACTCACAGTGAATTTCATCACAATTTGCTTCTTTTCTAAGAAACAGATGGTATTTTTCAACACAAAAAATTTGTAAAAAATGTGGAACCTGTTCTAGGAAAACAGAGCAGTTCCTCAAGCTGCAGGAATGTTTAACTTTTTTGGAGTTTTGAGCAGACTCATTGAAAATACTCTATTTGTTGAAATGTTTTCGTTCATGTTAATTTTTTGGAGAAAATGGATGATAACTGGAAGGGGGGGATGTTTTTGTGTGTGTGTGTGTGCGCTGTGAGATTTACCCATGTGAAGGGTTCTCCACTGCAAACGATGAATTCTCAGAAACTTGTAATAGCAATCTCCCTTAGGATGCATTAACTGAGGACTACACAGAATCTGTAGTCAAAACATCAGAATCTGTAAGAATTTCTAAAAAAGTATTGTGCTGCTTTTCTATTTATTTAGGTGCGGCTCTGATAAGTGGCTGCTTATCTTACTAAAAGTGAATTAAATATGCTTCTACAGTGTTTTATTTTAAAAAGTTCTATTTCAGAAGTGAAATATTGTAATTTAGAAAAAGGGTTGCTAGGACATTTTTATTTGTACTTTGTGCTGAAGGATGTGGGTAAATACACAAAGCAATCCTATGCTATAAAAAGACAGTGAAAAGGAGGAGCTCCTGCTACAATAGAAAAGTCATATGAATTTTCCCCAATATGTTCTATCAGAGACCTCGTTAAAGTAGTGCAGAGGCCAAAAGGCATAGTAAATATGTCCAAAAAGTGCAGTCCATGCTGCTAGAGCTAGACTAGAGCTGGCTGTCCCTCACAATAGTCCAGTTATCTTTTCTTGTAGTACAAGTCAAAATATGGCCAACTCCACTGAATATATCTTTGTAAGGATGTACAACCAAATGCCAAGCAGTGTCTACATTTTTTTTAAAAAATCTCTGATTACAATTCAGCAGTTAATTTTCTTTTCTCTTCTAAAATCAGGTGGAAAAACTGCAATACTTCATTGATGTAAGTAAATTTCTGAGTGTTAGACCTTTAAGTCCGAACACTTAGATGTCTCTTGTACAAGATATCATTAGAAAAAAGTAAATTAATTTCTCTTTCTGCTGGTATAGGTCTACTATATCTCTACTATATCTCTATTTCAGTAGTTGTGTTGCTACCATGCATCCACCCAAATCAGACGGTGTAGAATACAGTGCTGACAAAAGTCAGGCCTTCCCCTCCTCTCAATTTTCTTCATGCCACTAATGTTTACTGAGTTTTTAGACTATACATATAAACTTCAGAGAAAATGGCTTATGTCCCAGGAATGCAACTGTTCTCCCTCCAGCTAAAACTAAGAGTTTAAATAATTTTTTCTTTTTTTTTGGTAAGACTTTACCCCAAATTATTTAAATAGAGCAGATTATGAGACTATTCAAGTTACTTTTGTTCTCTTTTGCTGTTGGTGTAATGAATGGCAGCAGTTAAAAGACCACTAAGGAAAAGAAATGGGAAAAAAAAACCCTCCGCAATTTTAAATGGATACATTTGCTATTAATTATTTTCTCTCTGTATTTTCCCTCTTTGTCAGTGAAAATGCTTTCAAGAAAACAAGCTCTGGTTCTTCCAATACTGAAGAACTGCATTTTTCTACTTTGTCTTATCTGCTCCCTCTTGTCCCTTGCCATGATTTCTGAATCACAGAAATGGAGAGGAAGATAAATTTTGGAAGCTGAAGCTTAAAAGGAGATGGATGAACAGAATGTGAAGTCATTTCTCACTTCTCCCTTCCCAGAGCCCAGGGAAAGCGCCAGCCCCCATTCCCAGAGCCCAGGGAAAGGTGCCAGCCCCCAGCTTCTTCCTTGCCAAATGCTGATGCTGCTGCCCACTGCCCTATTCCCAGTCCAGAAAAACTTCACCACCTCTCAGTGGCTGGAGGAAGCACCAGGAAGTATTGTCCGCCTGGGATACTTAATGTTGCTGGTCTTTACCTGTGCTCCTTTCCCTACACCATGGTAACATTGATTTTAATTTCTTGGCAATAGGCCCTATTTTTAAATTACCATTCTCCCAGCTGTTTGTATGTGAAGGAATTGAGAAATCCAGGCTCAGACACAAGGCTTCTATTTTGATCTTACATTTTAAGTCAGACAAATGGCTTGAAATCTGGTGAGGTGCATCTTTGCTCAAATTTCAGCTTTATCCAACTAATTTGCTGAACTGATGGGTGCAGATTTAAGTGTCCTCATTCTTTTCTCTTAGCATGAGGCTGCAAAGCTGGCCAAAGCCCCTCTAAATCTCAAACCATGCAGGAGACAAAGAAGTGCATCATATCGCAAAGCCAAGATAAATTTTCATTGTCTTCAAGGAGTGATTTACAAAATAGTGAGGAAAATAGTTCTGGTATTCTCTTTTCTCTACAAGAGACCAGAAAATAGGCCTCTCAAAATAGTCAACAAAACTCCTAAATCCAGAGGAGCTGAATAGGCCGAAGCAGAGTCAAAATCTGCTGAATCAGAACTGCAAGTACAGTATATTTAGAATAGATAAAAGGGAAGAAACCACAACTTTTATTTTAAAGACCTTATGAAAAATTCTTTTAATAGGGCTTTTAGTATATTTCACCTTTCAGTGCAAATAACCTAAACAAAACAAAAGCATGTTAGCCTTTATATCCCCCCTCTTATGTGAAACATTGTACAAAAAAGACATGTTGATGAAGTTCGAAGTTTAAGCTGAGACTGAAGCTATTGGCCCCAACAGTTCATATGGCTCTGATGTTACTTTCAGTGGTGTTTCTTTTCAATTTTTATGGTAGAACACACAATTAAGAAATAGGTTTTATTATCTCAATTAAACCAGTCAGAGAAAAAAAGCTATTGTTTTTTTATTTAGGATCAGGAAGAGGCCTGGATCATTGTTAGTAACATGGTAAAAATCTAGCAGTACAAAGTCATTCTGCAAAAGGATAAAACTAGAGCTTCTTTCATACTGAGCAGTAAGCACACTTTTAGCTTTACATAATATATTCAACTGTGTGGAAAATTTTCCTGCAAATATCCATGTGCAAACGTATTGTATGCACCAACAAACAGGAAATCACCACGTTACAGGATCATGGCCATGATAAGGCATCCTGGCCATATATATACATGGGTAAAAACTCAGCCCTTTGAAATCCAGCTCCAGGAAATGTTTCCAAAGGCAAGAATAGTTTCTACCATATTTCTCAGCAAGATCACCTCTGAAGTGCTAATTTTGTCTGCAACTGTTTCCAAATGCTTACCTGCGAAGAACCGTGCACAGACATCCCCTCTCTCTTTTCCACCTCTGCAGATACCTTTAAGTCAGCTATGCCCTGTAAATTCACCTCCAGATGGTACTGGCATTTGGACAGAAGGTTTGGGCCCCAGTATGGTAAATCATGTAGTTACACGTCTACATTGGCTTTTGTTAGTCTATCTACATGCTTAAAGTGCAGTAAGTCTGTTAAGTGCTTTTACTGGATAGGGAATGCTGCATATATCGTATCATTACCAACTCTTAAGGTATCCAGTTTCACTCAGGCGTCCAGTTTGCTCATGCACGCTGTGTTTTAGACTGGATGATGGGATTAAATAGTCATCACAATGTATGTAACAGGTGATATGATATTAAATCCCAAAGTTTTGATGTTTAATTTTCTGGAATCAGTTTTAGCTCCCCAGTGCCCTGGAGTACAGTTAGGGCTGTCTTCTTGATGGTTTGGAAAGTTTCAGCTAGAATACTCTGATTTAATGACTGAATATTTCCCCCTTCAACCTATTACCATAAGTTTAAATGCGATAAAAGCTTGAAATGCTGGACCGGATGATAGTTGCAGCACAGCCTTGACAATCCTGATCAGAAATGCTGCGTTTCATGCAAAATAAATAATAAAAAATAATTATCTGAAGGTATGGATGTACACCTTACCTGTACACAGATACTACTCACCAGGTTACAAGTAAGTATCTTGAAAGAACCTTTTTGAAATTATGAGTTCTGCGTAGCTTATATGTGATGATGTAGTGGTAAAACAACATAAAAAATACATGCTATCAGCAAGGAATGTTCCAGTTTGATTTCAGCATTGTTTTGCCTTTACATAACCTTCTCCAGTTTTTCCCTAGACCCACAAAAACCTTCTTCCCTCAGATCCATATTGTCTTCATCAGTACTATTTCAACTGAGAGATATATTAATTCACCTACTATTCAGTATTTAGAGCTATTTAAAATCCAACAGGATTGCAATATCTTCCCGTTCCTCCCCATCTACAGGTTCTTTTTGTTTTCCAATGAACTACTTATTCTGTTTGTGTGGGAAACCATATAAACAAGATCAGATGCTTCAAAACATTAAAGAAAAATATTTATTTCTATCATAGTCCTTTATGGACTTTCATTAACATAGACAATATAGTAACTGGTAAATAAAAAGTTTTAATATATACACATGTAGTAACTGGTAAATAAAAAATTTTAATATATACACAAATTTCTCTGAAATACATCCCTTTTATTTTTAGATAGAGAAAGTTAAAACAATATGGAGAAGGTGAGAAAAATGAGGAACTATAAACTGTTTTATTAGTGTCACACAGAAGAGGACATTCAATGCCCTGTAGTCCTTGGACTTGGGATAATTTAGTGAAGTTATGCTTGTATGGTTCCATTGCACTGCTATGACCTCAGAAGCAGAGTGACTTTAAAATGCTGGTGTGACAGGCAAAAGAGAAAAACACCAATGTTGTTATAAAAGACTATTTTGTTGTTATTATAAGTGCTAAATATCGTATCATTAGTGATCTGCTCTCATTCAGGCCAGGCAAGGGGAAGAAAAGAAAAGAAGAAGACAACAGTTGTAACTCAGAAGAAAAGGGGACACATGCACGCACTTACTGGAACAGTGAGCTAAAAAACTTACACTTAGCATGGCCATAATTTGATAATACTTGTTAAGCCACCTTTTGTGTAAACTGTTAATTAAATAATTTATTTTAAATGACAAGGACTGTAGGCAGAGATCAGGCTGCTAATAGACAAATTTGTACAGGTGGGAAAAGTCGATAAGCTTTTCAGATCTGAATAAACCCTTATATACTGAAATCTTTTTTGTACCTATCCTTCTTCCACTCATAAAGTTTATCTTGAGTATTCCCTTAGACTACTACAGGTGCAGTAACACCATCAAAAATGTTTTGTGATGCATTTGCTATGTAAATCTTTGGCTTTAAACTATTAATAATGATTTCAACCCCCTTAATGTCTTTTCTGTATCTAATTTAAACATGTCCTCTTTCAGCATCAGACTCTATGGGACTTGCAGATTTCAGCAGATGGCAGGAGAAGACAGACAGACCAATACCTCAGTTCCCAGCTTGGGAATGTGGAGTTCAGACTTTGGTGAAAGACATTTTCTTCTTTCCTGTGTCGTGAATCCTGCAGTGGGTTGGCAGATCATGGAGTATAATCACTAACTGTGACCTCCACAATGCTGCAAATAAGTGAATAAAAGGCTCATTTGGGGTGTCTCAACAAGAGAGAAGCTAACTGCAGCTGCGGGGAGGTGTATCTCAAGTTTTTCAGATTCATCAGGTCTCTGAATAACAAGAATATTGTAGCCATAAAACCTCTGATCCTAGTGAAATATTATCTTCACCCAACGGAGTGATAAGTGAAGTCCTCAGATAAGAGAAAGTGGGTTGAGAAGAGAACATGATGCGGATGAACCCATCTGGCTTGGCTTCGCGAACGAAGATTTGGGAAGGGCTCTACCCACGCTTGTGACACGTGCACTGATGGCTAAAAAAGCCAATGTGTGATGGGCAAGTCCGGTTGCAAAAGGCACAGTGGAAAGACTCCCCAAGTGGTACCGACAAGACACAGTTCCTTCTGCGTTGCCTTTTCTCCTCAAGAGAACAGAAATATCCAGTTAAAACATGACTATTATGAGCTTAAAAAAGACTTAGAGCAAAGAACCAAACGATTCTCCTGCCTGAAGAATTAAAACCCACACTCAAATGGAAATCAACTTCCTTCCTTCTGAAAATTGGTATGAGCCAAAATACAATGCATGTTGCCCTAGATCTAAAACATTGTGGCCAGGAGCTGCTCTCACTGAAACTGGGAATTGCGTTTCATGAGTTTCAAGTGTTAATTTTCTTTTATTGCCTAGACTTTCTCAGACTGTGAACTCTGGCTAGAAATTAATGTGCCCCTTCCCACAGAAGGGGCAATGCAACCTGGACAACCTCCAGCTGATACCAGACCTGGCAGCCACATTTTCCCAGAGTTTCCTAATTCCTGAACTAGAGCTTGGAGCCATGAGATAGGCATGTGTCCTCCTGCAGCTAGCAGTGCAGAGTTGAGTTGTACCCTTTTGTTGTCCTGAACTCCGGGTGTAACTGAACTCCGCAATGTTTCCTTCTAAATGATTTATCTTGGCTCCTTCCCTTGAATCCTAGTCTGTTTCCTGGGAGCCTAATGCAGTGTCTGAAGGACTAAAAGTTACATGATGCAGTGCCTAAATGTTGTTTTAGGACCATTCCTTTTGCTATATAAAGTCTTTATAGTCTGAGCAGTGTGAGAGAGGCATGAATAATACCTTACCTTCCTGCTTTCTTGTTTTGCTGATACATCTTCCATGTGTAACATAAAATAAAAATATAGCAAATAAAGATATCAATGGTAAAGGAAAAAAGAAAGTTATAGTAAGATAAAGTGTATACCTGTAAAACAAAATACAAAAAGAATAAACAAGGCTTTCAGACAAAGACCATCTCATAAATGTAAAATTTATAAACATTTCCCACAAAGTGGGCTCTGATTTGTGATTATTGATTAGAGGTGCGTGGTAACAGCAAGTACCTAGAACTGCAAGTACTTCTAAGGATCAAAGTCTTCACTTCTAGGAATATGGTTGACTACAAGATTGTACCTCTCAGTTTTCCAAATTCTTTATGTGTGTGCTTTTTCCAGCATTTGTATAATTAGTGAAAATTCTTGCAAGAATTTATGCAGGGCACAGTCTGATTAGCCCCTTGATATTTTTTTAGCCTGACAGTAGATCAGTGAAGACCACCTTCTTAGCACAGTTTTTTCAAACATTTTTCAAAATTTGAAATTCTTGGAACAGCCATAGTCCTGGCCAAAAGGTACTGGGTGCAGACAGTGTGCAACAGAGGCTGAGGATTTCCATTGTCCTGGATCTGGATATTGCTTTGTGGTTGTCAAACTCACTGCGCTCTGTAAAGTGGTTTGAAGGGAGCTGCAGCACTGCCCTGTGGTGGCTTTGAGGTGATATAACCACACAAGGCAATCCGAAACAATCACCAGCCGACCTCACTTTGGTGCTGCACAGGCCAGCTGCCATGATTTACAATGCAAATATCTGACACAAATCAGAAGATCCTTGTCTGTAGGTGCTGGCAACATGTTGTCTGCAAGACCTGGGGTTGTTGCTCAAGGTCCTGTACTGATTTTCATAGATCAGATTCACCAGCCTGCCAGAACAGGGTGCTTGCAGTACCTTAGTTGCTTGTTACCATTGTCCTTGGGTCAATGAATATTAGGAGCCATTGCATAACATGAAGAAAGATTGATATTTCAGTCTTGTCTGGGTATGAGGATAAAATAGGGTTTTTTGCCCTCATTATTCAAGCTTTGTAACAATCAAGTTCTTTCCCTAAATGAGGTTGAAGTAATGGTCATCATTTCTAGAATCAGCAAAAGGCTGCTCTGGTGTATGGTATCTTAAAAAACTATGTCTGATTTCATGCAGTAATTCTCAATTCTCATGACGGTGACAAGAAATAACAGAAATCCTCTACATTTGTCATGGCAGAACTACTTTGTACCATTCTTGGTACAACTAGCTCTCTTGTTTCACTGGCTGCTTCATGGAAATAGCTTCTGACACTGATATTGCTTACAGGATCTGTGTAATTGAGAGTAATTTACAGGCTTCTCAGATTCTTAAAACTTGTGATTGCTCCTTTTTTACACAATATTTGACCTCTTAGTCTCCATGTAAGCACAGTGTAAGCAACTTTCAGCTTGCTTTCGTTTTTTAAGTGATGCAGGAAATAACTTCTCTATGAAAAGTGACAGAACAACAGTATAACTAGTTTTCAATTTCTCAACAGAGCTGTTTCTAAAGAATGAATGCTGAAGAAAGTTACAAGGAGATTATATAAAAAAAACCAACAACAAACCCAAAAACCAGGAAATAAACTGTGAGTCAAAGTATTTGTGAGAAAATGAAGGTGTGTAAGATGGAAATAGGATGCATGGGGCAGGCACAGAAAACTGACATTAATCACTGATATGGGGTAAGAAGTGTCCTGAGTCAGCCCCCACTCTTCCCACTGGCTGCAAGGAAGGAGATAAGATATTTCATCCTGTGCTGTGCACTCTGTACACCCTGTTAATCACCTCTCAGTCATGGCTACTACCTGTCATTAATGAGAGACTGAACTTTAGCTGGTGCCTACAGCTGGGTGATACAAAAACTCATTACTGCTTTCATGTGCTCCCCTTAGCAGGAAGATTTCAATGAGATCTTCATTTTGTTTCAACTTGTGCAGGCTCAGAGTACACACACACACACACACACACACACACAAATATATAAATATACCTGTGTTTACTATGCCCACAAATGTTTTCAAGACAGGTTCACATGCAAAGGGATTTACTGGCAGAGTCTGTAGCTGATGTCATACAGTTACTGTAGGGGAAAAATATAAATGAAAGGAGAGAGAGTGGACAAGAAACAATGGGAGTTGCTCCAGGCAATGATCCTTCTCTGTGTCTCTGCTAGAGTGCAGTACATGGTTTTCCCTGTGATGCTTTTTCCACAGTATCAATACAATTTTTGTCAGGACTCACTTCTTACCAGTTGCTCCTGTCAACGAGGCTGTTGGTGTTGCTGAGAGCATGTTTTGCTGAGGCTGCACGCTGACCTGCTGTTAAGTTTTGGGCATGCATGTTTTTGGGTTCACTAATGTCAGCCAGAGGCTTTGATCACAGAGTAGGAAGAGGGGGGGAAAGCAGGGGTGATTCTCACGCTGGTGGCAGTCACTTCCCATGAGAACCCCCTGTAACAGTGCTGTGGGGTTTGCAGGTGCAGGTCTGGGAGGATAATAGTGCAAGATCCACAGCGTGGGAACAAGGGGAAAGTGCTGCCCCAGAGGCTCTGGGAAAGGCTGCCACGGTGGCTTGGGTGACCAGAGCTGCTAGCAGAAAGCCAGCTACCCAGCTTCAGAGAGAGGGCTGTGAGCAGGGAGAAAGGCTGAGGCTCTTAAGGCACCATGTGACATGTGGCTTAATGGATGATATTGCTTTTGCTCAAAGAACCAGAGTCCAGTGCAGCCCAAAACTTAGCAACAGTGAATGTAACTCTTTTCAGTGGCAGCTGCAGTCTAGAAGTTATCAGACTAATGCAGTTTGTAATGAAATAAAGTGTGTAAGTGAACACAGAAGATCATTAAAGGGAGGAACAGAACATTCAAAGGAACCCTGTAGCCTGGGATGCGTGCTGAATCCACATCTTTGAGCTCCAGAAATACCCATCATTATCTATCTGTTGGGTGCTCCTGGCTTTTGCTGTGTGGATTTTTTCCTGGATACATAGCTGGATTTTGAAAGGATTGAATGTGAAGTAAAGGACAGGTTACAATGATGTCTTCAAAGCTGGTCTGCATAAATATGTATTTCCCTAAGTATTGTAAGATGACTTTTCACACTTTCTGGATCAATTATTTTCATATACTGATATGTGTCTATACAGGATAATTTACCTGGGTTTCTAATTCTCACTTTTAATATTTATCTGACCAAAGGATTTAATGAACTTAAAGATGAAAAGGAAATCATTAGGCTGAACGAAATGAAAACAAAACCACAAATTCAATTCAATGTGAAAGTACATTATTCTTTTTCTTGATAGAACTAAAACTTATTCCAGCTTGTCGTTCCAATTTACCCTTCCTCAGACAATAAGAAATTAATCTCATCCTAAACGCTTATCAAGCAGCTTTTGTCTCCATTATTCTGTAACAGTGGGATTCTATTTGTTGTTTCATTTTTGATGTAATTTTCATCTTGCCTGTTGTCTGATGATAAGTTTTTGAAATGAAGGATGAATGCTCCACTTGGGAAAATGTGTTTTGAAAGTGAGGGCTAATTTTCACTTCAAGCAGAGAGTGGAACTTAAAGGCAGATTTGTGTCCTCATATGACAAAATAGTTATCAGTAATAAAAGTCTTTTGTTGGGAAAACGCTGAAGAATACTTATCTGAGATAAACAATAAGGGGATTGTCTGAGAAGTGTCTCTGACACAGAAAATGGGAGAAGGAAGCAGTGATGGAGCCTGCGAAGCTCTCAAAAAGCACAAGGCACCAGGTATGTGGTGCTTGTTAGCCATGTCTATTACTGCATTCCTTTTGGCCTTTCTGCCAAACCTGCTGTTCCAGTGCTGCCTGGAGGAACATCTATGAGACCAGCCACCACCAAAGTACATGATCGTGAAAGCCAAGGCAACCCATGGAAAGAGGAAATATTTCACAAGAGCATGTGCTCCTAGTTAATGTTTTAGCTAACTACAAATCATCTTGTCTAATTTCTAGCAAAGCCGTAAACATGTGATCATATTTCTACTATGCATATAGGAAACGGAGAGGGAAAATGTGTTTTAGCGATTAGATTTCTTTCTTCAAATTTTTTTCTGCCTACCTCTGGATGTATCTTAACCTACCCTAGGGCCTAACATTATTGCTATGTATTGCATAGTGTCACAATATCCTATACTGACATTATTATTATTATTATCACAAATTTGCAGAAATATTCTTATTCTTTTAAACATTAATATGTTGTCTGAATTGGCTTAAAATGTACTGCTGCTAGGCTTACCCAAGAGGCAGCAGAGTGTATTACACTCAAAAGCAAATGGGTTGCTCAGGAGATTGAACTTTTAAAAGGCTTTTACCTTTTCCTCTGGCTGGGGTGTGTGTAACTGCATGTGAATTGAAGCAAAGAGCGACTGAAAATGGCATGTGAGGAATGAGTAAGTGGATTAGTCCTTGCCAAATCAAGTGGTTCTGGTTCTAAATGACTGAAAGCCCATGATTTTTATAGAGTTACAGCTCCACCCTACCAGTGATACTGCCTTGGTAAATATTTCTTAGAGCAATATTACAGCAACGGGCAAAACAGTAACATATTTTCTCATGCTTGTCAGTCTCGGCTGCTCCAAATGCTTCGAACACCTGTCTGTTTCTTTTCAGCTGTCACAGAGCTACTTACTCCAGATTTATCTTCCCAGCCTCACTTCTCCATTAATGTGTCTGCAGCTGTAAGGGTATGGGCTAAATAAATGTTTATGCAGCTCTCAAAATTTATTGGTACCTATGTAACTCTTAGATTTCAGGAACTTGTTCAGGAAACTTTTCCACTGCACAGAGATGCTTTGCAAACAGGATATTCGCAAAAAGCAATTATTTATTATCTATTTGAATAGACAACAGACATCTAGGGCTAGCAAACTCCTACGATAAGTGTTAGTACTCTTACCACCCCTGGATGACACCCTCGGGTCTTTGCTGGACAGATGTCAATGGGAATGAAGGGACAACTTAAGACTTGCTGATTTTTGTTAATATTTATACTTCTTTGTGCCAGTGTTTCTCTTCTTAAACCTGTGAGGGGCTGTCTCCACCTCAAAAATTGTGTCTTGGGCTTCAGTCTATCTCACCTTAGCATACATGGGTCTGCTCTTGGTTCTTTTGCACAGCTTAGGGCTTAACGACTTTCTCAGGATTCTAAGATTGTATAGCTGTGCCATACCAAAAGCATGCTTTAAATTACAGGCAACTGAACACCTATGAAGGGATTATACCTTTTTCTATAACCAAAGTTTGTACTAAAATTAGTCAGAAACAGCTGAACTCTGTAAGAAGGGACCCAAATGGTGGTATTTTCCTGTGACATGCTCCAGTGGATTCACAGGGATTCCACAGGGAACTAGATGTGCCTCACAGCCTCCTGTCATAGAAGGAAAGTCCAGCATAAGCTTTACCAGTTGCATCTTGTGTGTCCTGAAGGAACAAGGAATGCTATGGCTTCTTGTCATCAGTCATTTTGAATGCGTGAGTCTTGGTTCTTTTTTGAAAATGTCATTAACCAAGGCATTCCTTTATCATTTTAAAGTCACTAACATTGCTGATTGCAATGTTCATCTTCAATTAAATTCAAGTGGCAAAAGTGAATTCACGTGCAAAGTGAAGACTTTGGAGTAGGACATCATACTGGACCTTTTCACCTGTATATCGTTCCTCCTGTTTCACCAGAGAGAGCAACATAAGAGTATGTCAATATTTGAGCTTGAGGAGATGGTGCCTGCAGCACACACAGTTCTGATTTCACCCAGGCCAGATTTGCATAATGGTATTTTTGTTGAACAGTCAGATTTGCTCTTCATGTACATGGGGGTAATTTATATTAGGATTTGTCTATGCATAACTATGTGAATCCTTGTCTAGAGAACAGATGATGTGAGTTGCTTCTTACAACATTTTCTTTTAACCCATAGGCAAAAGTTGTGCTACCAAAGTTTCATCCAGGTTTAGTTTATGTTATGTCTGTCTGTGGCATAAATATAAATCTGTATTAAAAATACGTGTTTGATGTCAATTTAGGAAACTTTCTCATAAATTTTAATATGCATACTTGACTTGCATAATTTTTACAGCTTTCCTTAATGCTTTTTATTTCATATTGAAGTGAGTAATGGAAAGCAAACTTTTATACATTGTATCCATCATAAATTGACCCCTAAAGCTCCATGGAGAGAACAGCTGGTTTTGCCACTTCTTAAGACCTTATAAAGACATTTTATTTGTAAAAAGAAATGCTGAAATACTAAAATCTCTCTGCTGGACCATTGCATGACATAGTTCAGTCCTATTATAAAGCAGAGGATTTATGGGAGTAAAACCATTATCTGGCAATGTGACTGATATTAATTTGCATATGGTACTCATTTTATTCAGCTCAGGCTTCTTCTGGAACCTGCCTTCCCAGGTCTGACCTGCTCCTGTCTTCCATTCTAAGTTCTTTTATTTTTGAGAAATATGAAAGAGCACATGAAGATGTTCAATGCTGCATTAGTTATATAATTTACTAACATAAATTATTAAATTATGTGTCTTACTTCTCTTGTGAATGTAGGATGGTTTCGCAGTCAAACAAAGTCTGATAAATTGCTAAATTTTTTGGCAAAACTGCTAGTTTAATATTTTCACTTAATAAAGGCTCCAGGTGGATTCAGAAGTGCTTTACTGAAACTGTCAAGGACTAAGCAGTTTGGGAGGTTGCTATCTGAAAAATTTTTGTTTCTCTTGGCTATAGTGTCATAATTGTTGTTAGGAGTGATAAAAATAAGGGGAGAGAAATAATTTGAACAGCTTTCCCTAGGAAAGTGTATATAAGATGGAAAAATCTGCTTCAAAAAAGAAAGTACAGGCTTTCTTTCTGGAAAAAACACAATCTGTTTTAAGACATGGCTTTAGTTGAAACATAAATTATTTTTCATACCAAGTTTTCATATTCTGTCTTTTCTCATTAGGATCTCACATCTGCCTTAATACTTACTATCTTTTGCATAATTTTTTCTATAAACAACAAGATTAAAGATACTGCTATATGTAAATTTTTTAGAAATATGTGAAAAGACTGTAATTTGTCACATTACTCATATAAGAATATGAGCAAATATAAGAACAGAGCTTTTAAAACTGAACTTCAAAGGAACTTATAATTTCTTGAGTCTTTTTAAACTGTATGTCAGCCAAATTAGATTTCTAATATGCATCAGTGTAGCCAGTTTATTATAACCATACTTTTTCCATTTCAAAATTATGGATAACTTTGAATTTTCTACTTCTTTGTGTTTTCTGGTAATTTTTCTCTCCCTGTCTTTAACAACTACATTTCGCTACCATGGAAGCATGGTGTCTTTTATGCTACAAATTAGATAGCAACTGTCCTTCCCATTGACACTGTTTGTTTATTCCCATATCTTCTTATTGACTGATTGTGCTATGCAAGAAAGTTTGTAATTTTATTTTCCTTTATGCTCACTCTAATGTATGGAAGGAGATGACTTTGGTACAAAGTAGACTTTTCTTTCCTGAATGTGGTTACTTTTTTCCTTAAGATCAATAACATACAGAAACTGGTTTTGAACTTTCTAGTTTTCAAAAAGTCACTAACCATGCCTGACGGCATTCTCATTCTTGAATTACAACAGCTTTACATAAACACAATCAGATATTATTGTCCTGAGGCATAGAATAAAAACAGCAAACTACGTACCTGTCCAAACTCATTGTGGTCATAATGGCACTGCATGTAAACTGGTTGCATTTGTCCAGGGAGGCAGTGATGGTGCAAAGAGGGCTACCAAAAACCCACTCGTCTCCACATACCCACTGGTGTTCAAGAAAGGGCATGCTAATGATATGAACCAAATTTGCTATAGCCAGATTGCAGATGAATTGGACTGGCAAAAGTGAGAAAACTCGTGGGTCAAGATTGGCCACAGTAATCACTGAAATATAACAACAACAACAATACTACCTGGAAATGAAAATAGCTGAAATAAAACCAAGAAAGACAAGTGATACAAATTAAAACAATTGCTCACCACCAACAAACTGATGGCAGGCCAGTTCCTGAACCATGTTTCCCCAGGTAACATTTCTCCCAGGTTTATATGCTGAGCATGATGCTATATAGTGTGGGATGTCCCTTTGGTCAGCTGGATTCAGCTGTCCTGGCTCTGTCCCCTCACAACTCCTGGTGCACCCTCAACCTCCTCACTGATGGGGTGGGGTGAGAGTCAGAAAAAGGCCTTGACTGTGTGCATATACTGATCAGCAGTAATGGACATCTCTGTGTTACCAATTCTGTTTCCAGCACAAATCCAAAACACAGCCCCAAAATGTAGCATTAGAAGAGCACACTTGTTTCCTCTGAACCTCTTCAGACTCTTCCACGGGTTTTTAATGCATTAAAGACCAGAACACTCTCCAGTTTTTTTGTAAAGTTTTTTTTTTGTTGTTGTTGATTAGTTAGTGCAACTCAGATACAAGCACTGGGGCTTGTAAGTTAAATGATGGAAGAAGGTGGAGAGGAGAAGTTCAGCTCACTATATTTCAAGAAACTGCAATGTGAGTGACTGAGACAATCTCATAGCTCATTCTTTTTTGTGCCTTTATCTTCAAAAACTCACCTGGGTTCCCCATACACTTTTTTCCTTGTACTAGCTACTATGAAGAAGATTAATTGTCCCAACCAAAACTAGCACAATGCTAAATTTAAGCAACTAAAAATATGCATTGAATAGCTGTACTCCCACAACTGATGTAAAGGGAGGTGTTGTCATATCCATTGTCTCATTCTTTATGTTGAGGTTCAGAAAACAATGCTTTTTTAGACCAATGCCCAGAGGCCAGGCTCTGTACTTTCATACAGGTTTTTGTATAGTTGCCTATGGTGTCTCAGAGCCACGACATTTAAACGTTGACTTATGCAGTAAACTTTATAATTCACAAAAAAATTTGCCACATTTTATAATTTAAAACTTTTTTGCTTTTATTAAGACAGCGGTGCTTTTCTTTGGCTAAAACTATCACTTTAGAAAAGCAAAAAAATGAAATAAGAATAACACCCAGGCAACCCACACCTTCATGCCCTCCCTCCCCTCCTGAAAATAATAGTGAGAGCCTCAATAGCAAACGTCTTTTTGTTCTTTCAGTGTTTTCTACCCTCTCACCACAGACTTCAAAGTTCTCAGTAGTTTCTCATTCTTCCACCCAGGCCAGATTAATTTTCATCTTTGAAACATCCTATGAAAAATGCACAAAAGTACAACTGCTGTTCTGTAAAATCTGGGAATATGTCAAATCTGTCCTACCTCCTCTTCAGCTCTACTTCTACAGATTAAAGTCATTAAAAATGTATCTGAATATTCCCAATCCATAATAAAAAGAAGTGTTTAGCACACATGATAGTGTAATAATCCATATACTGACTGTCTCTTCAGTAACAGATTCAAGAAACATAACAGGTGCATAATGTGTTGCCATCAGTTATTATTTAGCCCCTCTGACTGCATTATGTGCTGTCATCACAATTTATATAAATTCCTGGACAGAAAGGTCTTCATTACCTTGAAGCTTAAGTATTAATTTGGAAGCGATCTTTCAGGTCAAAGACAAGATAATTTATAGGTATCACACATCTAAAATCATAAGTATATACCCTTTCTTCCCATAGGAAAGATGGGGGTCCTTGTGGGGTCTGCCTGAAGCAAAAAGTAACACCAGCATTAAAGTCATCCTCCCACCTAGGTCCATCTTCCCCTACAAAATCTAGCTGTTATCAGTAAACTAGCTTGACTTGGAGAAAGTGATTCTAAATTTCCAGCTT
The DNA here is from genome assembly GCA_013397135.1 of Pachyramphus minor. Taxonomy (NCBI): domain Eukaryota; kingdom Metazoa; phylum Chordata; class Aves; order Passeriformes; family Tyrannidae; genus Pachyramphus; species Pachyramphus minor. The sequence goes on along the minus strand of VYXB01009878.1, from coordinate 289,040 downwards.
TGATGTTAATCACAGTCCCCTTTCCTTCTGCACATAAACAAAGTTAGGTGAATTCGTATAGTTCTCCCTTCTTCTGGTTCTTTTAAGGTTATTTTCTGTTAGCTGGTTTGTTTGGTGTTCTTTTGTTTTGTGTTTTTTTCCCCTGTTCCATTCTTATTCCAGTTTTGATATCTTATTTTTCCTGGAAACAGCTGGTGAGAATTGTATTTCAGTCCTTGTTATGAGCCTGAAAAATGGCATTAGCATTTTCCTCTTTCCCCTGGAAAGGCAAAGCCTTACATGTATTACAGCTGTGTGTGCTTCTCATACAGCTTTAGCCTAATAACAGCCTGTAGTAATCTCAGGAGCTTTTCCTCTGTTGTTTTCTGGCAACAGTGCTTTCTATTTAAAAAAGAATACTGGTAAGAAAATTATTCTATGGGTGTGAAAACACTTCTATTGCTCTAGCCTCTCCTCTATTCTTTATCTGGTTCTTTCTGTTTGATAGTCTTACACTGCTTCACATCGGACACATCTGCCCAGTGGATGTCACCAGGAATACTATTGACCCGCTCCTACACTTTGTCCCAGGTCTCTGAGGGAAAAATATGTTATCTACCTAGCCCCACAATTAGTCCCTGAAAATTCCACATTAGTTGATTTTCTCCTGAAAATTTTTTCATGAAACTTGTTCCTTTTATCAACATTTCCTAGTATCCTCCATACTTTAGCTATTTTTTCTCATGTTGTAGTTCTACTCATGAAGTTGTTCTTTAGCTGACTTAATAGTTCCAACATGATAGCATAAAAAAAGTCTTTTAATATAAAATCTAGCTCTATGTGGAGATTTCAAAAATTTTCTGCCAGTGACTCTACATTCAATTTCAAATACACCTTCTCCAGATGAAGAATGCAATAAGTGCCTTGACTCTTTGCAATCTCTCCATTTTAGGCTATTCTGCCACTCACTATTAAGTTACCTTATTAAAAATCAAGTTAATCTGAAAAGGAGTACTTTCAGAAAATTCAAATTGTGTTTGACTCCCTTTACTCCTCTGTTACATACTTTTTCTTAAAAATATGAAGTCAGACTAATGGGGTCATCTGGATTACATTTTCCACCTCCGTACAAAGCCACAGTTGTTCTCCCAGCAGCCACTCCACCAAAGTCAGTGGGTTTATACAAAAAACTTGCTAACAGAACTGGAGGTCTAAGGGCCAGCTTTTCTAGATTGTTGGGATGAAGATTATTTGGTCCTTTGGGCTAACACAGAACCCTTGCAGCATTTTCTTCATCATTTTCTTTTTAATTAATAGTAGCACATCTCAATTCTTTGTATTATTCCCTAGGGATGAAAATAATTTACATAAGGAGGGCCAGACAAAAGACACTGAGTTAGTAATTTTTAAATTAAATCTCACTACATAACATATATTACATGCAAGGTTTGATAGGACTTTCAGTTATTTCCTCTCAGTAAGTTGCAGAAAAAATGTGTTCAATAAACAGAGAAGAAAGACAAACCTGAAGCAGAGCCACTCAGTACAACCATATCTGTTTAGTGGAAGGTGAGAAGTTGACACAATTATTTTTCAAAACATAGCTAAAATTTAAATGTACCTTTATCTACAGCATCTGAGGTTTGTGTCTTTTGTGGTGTTGGTAAATACCACATTAACTTTGTAACACACTATTTCCAAATTCTTTTCCTGACTATAAATGTTCATGCCCATAAATTTGAATGCTTGTAATTTTCTTAAGCAAATATGGTTTAAATTATATTCCTTTTATTTCAAGTCAGTCTGTGTCTTTTCCCTCTGCCTCTCATATTTTTATTTAAGTTAGACAAAGGCTTTTCACCAGAGGAAAATAATAATCTTTGTTCCTTGTTAGTTTCCTTCTATTGTATTATTTTAGAGACACTGCAGCAATTTTTTTCCCCCTTTCTATTCATTCATACATTTCAAAAGTCATATTGGCATTATGTTCACTTCAGACATAGCATTTTCACATTTGTTCCCTTCTGCATTCAAATTATGAGCTACAGTGCTCTTGAGTGCACCAGGCACTGATTTTCTGTTAGTTTCAAGGGAAGTATACTAAAGCCCGGAGGTTGACAGACACTTAGTCCTCCATTGGCCTTTGCAAACTTTTCCTATGAAAGCACGGTATGTAGAGGTGGAGTCCATCTATTAGTCCTTGCAGAGTGTGATGATTGTTAGCCTTCTGTGCCATATTTCTTTATGTTAAGTTTGCACCACAGATAAAAGCCACTTTTTCAAAATACATTCTTATGGATTTAGAGTTTGTGGTAGCATTAGCCCATTGAGAGCAAATGTGGTTTGTTTGCTTTTTTTTTTTTCCTCCTACATGGAAAAACCCCCACTGTGTTAAAATTAGAATATTAGAAGGTTTTGTTGGTGGTTTTTTTGCATAAAGGACGGTTGGGTCAGATTTTATGACTTGTCAAAAATAAACAACTTCAGCAATTTCACTTTCTCAGCATACAACAAAAATATCTTGAGGTATTAATTCCTGCCATGTGAGAAACCTCACTGGCACTAAGGCCCATTTCCAGAACAAAGGTGATGCTGGAAAACAGCAATGAGTTCTAGGAAGTTGCCATGAATTGACGGAAGTTAGATAAAGCTCTGTTACTAAAATAGTCTGGGACAAAAGTGCAGTTTTGAAAGGAAACTGTATTTCAGCTGATCTTAAAAGAATTCTGTAGAACATTATAATCCCTTGTTATTACCATAACTAAAGTTTAAAGTTTAGTCTAACTTTTACATGTGCTAGAGGGAAAATTTCTGCCAATTCTAAAGGAAACCCAGGAAGAAGGCATGTATTTCAGTTTCCTTGGATATGTTTGAAGTCAGTCATGCACTTCAGTCCTTTCTTATAGGAGAAAAGGGTAAGCAGGCATAAATTACTGCTATTTATAGTTATGATTTAACTTTTTTTTTTTAATAAGAAGTAAATGTCAATGACTAAAGGGAACATGAAAAACTTACTATCCTTGTCTTTGATGGGCAATCCCCTTCCTTAGTTCAGTCATCATTTATGCAATAAGTCTTATGGGAAAATGTATTCCATTCATTCCTTATTATTGTGAACACAATGAGGATATTTCCAACTAAGCCTGTTGAATAGACAATGCCAATCAGAGAAGGAAAGATGATTGTCTCTGCAGCACTGATCACCTGGTGCCATCCACTCCAAGATCTATTAATCAAGCCTCGTACACCATTCTGACAGAAAGGCTAAAATTCACTCATTCTTCAGGATTTCAGGATTTTGTTCTGTAGTAGCAATCAAAAATTAATTATTGATGAATAATAATTTGGATCTCAATAGTTAAGTCACATCTCAGTGTATACTACTGTTTAACGATTTTCTGAATTTTGTAAAAAAATTTCACAGAAAGATTTTGTACATTCTAGATTCTACATGGAAGAATTGGATGATGTTATTTTCAAAATGAAATCTGTTATGTAATAACTCCATTACAATTTAAACAAACATGTAATCATCTAAGATACACCTTTTAGTAACACAGTGTTTACTCTACTCTCAGAAAGTGCTCTGTCAACTTCTCTTGGTTGGGGTGATCCAAATCAATCTTCCAATCAAACTCTCTAATCAAATCCTCCTTCAGTTTAAGAGCATTCTTCCTTGTTCTATTGCTACGTGTCCTTGTGAAAAGTGCCTCTCCAGCCTCCTTTAGGTACTGGAAGGCTGCTATAAGGTCTCCCTAGGGCATTCTCTTTTCCAGGATGATCAACCTCAACTCTCTCAGTCTGTTTCTGTAGGAGAGGTGCTTCAGCTCTGATCAACCTAGTGACCCTCCTCCTGTTGGTCTTGTTCCAACAGGTCAACTACCATCCCTGTGTTTGGAGCCCCAGAGCTGGATGCAGTAATCCAGGTGGGGTCTCGGAAGAGCACAGGAGAGGGGCAGAATTGTCTCCCTTGACCTGTTGACCACGCTTCTTTTCCTGCAGCCCAGGATACAGTTGGCTTTCTGGGCTGTGAGTGCACAGATTGCTGGGCCATGTCGAGCTTTTTGCCCACAAACACCCCCAAGTGCTTCTCGTCAGGGCAGCTCTCAAGCACTTCTCTGCCCAGCCTGTACTTGTGCTTGGGATTGCCTAGACCCAAGTGCAGGACCTTGCACTTGGCTTTGTTGAGCTTCCTGAGGTTCATTGTTGAACTCTAACTTTACAAAGGCCAAGAACTATCTTTCCCTTTTCGTTGATGTGGCAATAAAGGTGGAAAAGCGTTAACTGGTTATTTGTCTAAGGTTGTTGAAAGAATGCAAAAATTTCACTGTTAAAGCTCCTCAAAAAATCTGCCTACAAGTTACTTAAAATAGGTGTGCTCTGAGCACCATCTAACCTAGTCATCTTCCACACAAACAAAACTGTTATCTTGTATCATAACTGTTATCTTGTATCATAAATCGGTTTGAATGGGTATGCTAGAATTCTGGTGATGCTGGGATGATTCTCTGCTAGCCCTGACCATGTTTCTGTGTTTCCCTTGGAAAATTTGCAGCTTGTTTGCTGTGTGCAGCGTGCCATGTGTAACCCCTTGGGTTATCGTTTAGCAGAATATCTGCCTTGGTTCTGTAAACAATCACTAACACAGACCCTTTCACCATCAAGCAACAAGGCCATCTGCACCATGATGACAAGATGCTGGAAAGGTGAGTAAAGTAAATGTAGCTGCTGAAGTCATCCACTTATATCCACTGATGCTGAAGGCCTTGATGCAGCACATTTATCTTTAACAGTTGACATGACTTTTTTTAAGGGTAGATATTGGATATTCCCCATTGTCCCACTGCCCCACTTGGACATAGTGCTACATTTCAGAACGACCAATGAACTGGACACCAAGTCCAGTTAATCTTTGGTTTGCTTAGGGTCTGTCCTAGTATTTTAACCCACTGGGATGTTATCAAACAACTGGGGTAATTGCTGCTTATACTTCTTGTACTGAGTTTGCGTGGCAAGGCTTTGGTAGTGTGTGGGGGTGCTACAGGGGTGGTTTCTATGGGAAGCTGACAGAAGCTTCTGCTGTGTGTGACAGAGCCAATGTCAGCTGCCTCCAAGATGGACGTGCCACTGGCCAAGGTTGAGCCTGTCAGCAACAGTGGTAGCACTCTAGGATAACATATTTAAGAGGGGGGAAAAGAGTTACTATGCAACAGCAGTTGCAGCCAAGAGGACTGAGAATATGGGAGAGAAACAGATCTGCAGACACCAAGGTCACAAGGAAAAAGAGGAGAAGGAGATGCTAGAGGTACCAGAGCAAAGATTCCCCTGCAGCCCATGGTGCAGACCATGGAGAGACAGGTTGTGCCCCCGTACAACCTGATGGACAAATCTTCAAGACTAGGTAATAGCTAAGTGATATCACATTTATTTGTCAAGTATAATCTTCCTTTTTTTTCTCCCTTTCTCTGTGATGAACTGCCTACCCTGCAGGAGAGGTATGAAACTTTCTGGCTATTCCTCCTTTGCTCACAACAGATTCTTTTTTTCCTTCCTTGACTTCTTATGTAGTCTACATCTACTTGGTTGTATCAGAGACAGCTGTAGCTAATCTGGGTTTACACTTTTTGCAAATACTGATCTAAGAAAACAAATGTAGCTTTCAAAACCAACTGCTAAAATTTTCATGTTTTTAATAAGACTTCCTATCCAAAATAATAACCTTGAATTTACAAATCACTGTCGTACAGACAAACATCTATCCTTTTGGTAGATCCTGTTCTTTGGGAAGGTGGGGTGGAGGGTGTGGTGAGGTTGGGGCAGACATGGAATACAATGACAGAAACCTAGAAAATACTGAAAATTTTGCTCAATAGATGACATTTTCATTAAGTCACTGAATTTTAATGTCATCATAACAGAAGATTTGCTTGGAGATTTCTGTGTAAGATCAATGCAAATTCAATAATAGTAATGCTTTCATAGAATTTTTTTTCTGTAAAAACCTTAACTTCTCCTTAGCTGGTACTATAAAGCAGATATTTATTGAACCTGAGTTAAGCTACTAAAGGACGACATTTTTCTTCACAGGGTATGACTTGGCTTCGCATGAGTCTGATATTGAAATGCAAGAAAATAAGGCAAGTATCAGGAGAAAGTATTTAAACACAATACCCCTGCCTCATTTTTAAACCTTATGTTAATGCTTGATGGTTATGCTACACAACAGCTTTTTTATTTTTTTTAAATCCCATTTATATTTCATTTTTTACCCAGTTTCTAACACAAATTAAAGAGATCTGTGTCTTCTTCTGTAAATATGAGTCAATAAATGCCCAGCCAAAAAGATCATTCTGTGTCATTCTAATGAGTAGAAAATATCAGAAAATTATAATTCTTTCAAAGAGTTGAATTACGGACTTAAAACATAGCTGTCATATCACACAAATATTTCCTTATTCTTTCTATTTTCTTCTTTCTATAGACACAATCCAAAGTACTTTGTCTAAAATAGTGCCACAGCGTCTTTCTCTCCAAGATGGGTTGGAGAGATACTGACTCTGACCGTTCCCCCAGGCAACTAACCTTCTTCAGGGTTAACTGAAGTCAAATGCATACCTTTCCACTAAAGGCAAACAATCCAAAAGTAGATTATTTTTCTTCTTATCGTTAACCCTCCCACCCCCCAACAACCAAACGAAAACAAACGAATAAAAAGCTAAGCAGATAAAAAAAAAAAAAAATCCCTCATGGGTGATCACAGAGCACAAAAATTCAGAAAATTGCAGCATCCTCGGTCAACCTTCCCTCTTCCGGATGCACCTGTCGACCCTCCACGCCACTTGTCCCCGGGGCGCGGGAGCCTCCCCGCTCCCTCTGCCTCCCGTCGTCCCGCTCCCTCTGCATCCCGTCGTCCCGCTCCCCCTGCGTCTCGCTCTCCGGCTCCTGCAGAGCCCCATCTCCCGTACGCCGGCGGAGATCCCCTGCCGAGGTGTCCCGACAGCTCCCCCAGCTACAGCGGAGGAGAAAGTGCTGCCCCTGGTCCCCCGTGTAAGAGCTCACCTGCAGCCGTGCTCTGCTCCCATCCTCTGCTGCGACTGGACCTGCTGCTTTGGCGAGCGATCTTCGGCGGAGTAGGAGGGAACAGCGAGGCACACCCAGCACACCTGCTGCTGTGCCCATCCCTTAGCACACAAACGTTAAATACAAAGACCCAGTACTGCAGTTACCCTGGAAAAAGCAAACAAACAAACAAGCAAACAAACCCCCAATCTTTGTAAGGAGATTAAAAATCGTAGAAAATTATGATACATACTGTACTGCCTACTCTGAGTTCCACAACATTTGTATCTTTGCAGTTTGACACCTCCCTGGTGTTTCAGGGAATCCTTCTTAAGAAATAGGAGAGAACAGAGGGAAATGGCAGTATCTGCACAACATCACCATAACTTTCAAAGAACTGTGGTAATTGCTGAACTGTATTTAGGCAGAGAGGACTGGACACCTCTGGTTCAGGCTATTCAAATTATCACATCTGTTTCTGGTTCTGATATGCAAAGGTTGTTGCCTAAATATTTTTTTTAATTTCTCCTATCATGTAAGTACAGGAATAGATAATTTTTTTTTTTTTAACAGTGGTGTTAGTCGATTTTTTGGTAGTAAATTTTCATAAATAAATACCAGAATGGAAGACTTCTGAAGCCAAGAAAAAACAGTACTGTAGTGCTAACTGAAGACTGTTGTCAGAATCACCTTTCAAACTGAATTTTTAGCAAAAATATTTCAAATTTGATGGAAATAGCTTCCCCCCTACCCCCCCGAAATATTCCTGATTTATCTCATTTTCAAGACACATCTCATCTGACTAAATTTGGAATTAACATTGCTATTTTAGCTCCCGTACTAAAAACATCTTTTTCCAAAATGCTGAATTTTCTCTAAAAATGGGACACTCCCACCACATCCTCTCGTAGAATTGCAACACACATAGGAGCATGAGAAACAGGAACTGTTTCAGTAGATTGGGTATATGAGAAAGGCTACTTGGAAAAAAATAATCAATTTGTGAAAGAAGTTTTACATCCAAAGGAAAAAGAAAGCCTCAGTGTGCTCTCAAAAAGACAGTTTCTCAGCCTGCTGCCAGCTGCCTTCCCTTGCCTGTGGCTGAACCAGTACACTTACCTTTACTATCCCCGACATTCCTTTTAGAGATTTCTGCCTCCTCAAACATACCAGTGTAAATGCAGTTTTCATTCCTCCTTTACCTGCTTCTTGTCAAAAGATCAGGATCAGAAAAGTTTGCTATTAGAAGAATTTACATGAATGCCTGTTACTCCAACAGAACTAGCCAACAGAAGTAATTAAACACATAAGACTTGCAATTCTGTGAGAAAAGTGGTCTCTGGCAGGAGGGAGGTGATGGACAGTCAAAGTGGTAACTGCTCAAGGGGAAAATACGGAGTACTTTCTCCACCACATGCACTAGAGGGAAAAAAGTCAGTGCTCTGTGAAGAGAAGTCCAGCTAAACTGGGCAAATGTAGTCAGTCAACCAAAGACAAGGACTATATACAGTTCATACTTAGGGAGTGTAGGTGTCTTTCTATTAATTATCATTATCACTATCAACAATTTTTTTTGATTAATAAACTGTTCTTATCTCAACCTACAAGTTTTACTTTTGATTCTCCTCACCATTCCACTGGGGTGGGGGTGGAGGGAGGGAGTTCAGCAAGCAGCTGCGTGGTGCTTAGTTGCCAGCTGGGCTTAAATCATGACATGGTAATACAATTACAGTAAAAAATCTGAACGGGAATTAGAGAAAAACTGCAGTGGAAATAAGACATCAATTTGTAGCTAAGAGCTTGGTGCCTAGTAGCCATTGGAACAACTCACTTAGGTTGAAAAGCAGGTTCTGGAACACTGAAACAATTCTTAAAGCAGTTCAGGTATTATTCTGCAGTATATANTGCCCCCTTGTCCTATTGCTAACTGCCTGGGAGAAGAGACCAATCCCCACCTGGCTATAACTTCCCCTCAGGTAGTTATAGAGAGTGATGAGGTCACCTCTAAGCCTCCTCTTCTCCAGACTAAACAACCCCAGCTCCCTCAGCCTCTCCCCATAGGTCTTGTGTTCCAGTCCCTTCCCCAGTCTTGTTGCCCTTCTCTGGACCCGCTCCAGCACTTCAATATCTTTCCTGAACTGAGGGGCCCAGAACTGGACACAATACTCCAGGTGTGGCCTCATCAGTGCTGAGTACGGGGGAAGGATCACTTCCCTTGTCCTGCTGACCACATTATTTTTGGTACAGGCCACAATACCATTGGCCTTCTTGGCCACCTGGGCACACTGTTGGCTCATGTTGAGCTTCCTGTCAATTAGTACCCGCAGGTCCCTTTCTGCCTGGCTGCTCTCCAGCCACTCTGTGCCCATATGTTCTTGCTCAAATGGGTAATAATTGCAAATTGCATATTTTGCAATATTTTGCAAGATGGCAGACAATTGCTCACAGTTTCTGAACTAGATTTCTAATCCATGATAAAGCTTATGCTTTAGCTAGGAAGCATGGTATTTATCCCTTTGGATGAAACTTTGCGTATGGATTCATGGGTTCTGATTTTGCAGATAGTGGCAGAATAGAAATCCTGGAATTTTTGATAATTTGTGATGCTGAGTAACCTTAAAGAAAGTAAGGTAGCAAAATATTGAAGTACCTACTGAGAGGTGAATTGAGGCCAGGCCTACCAAACAATTTCTATGTCTTACTGAAAGCTGTTAATGCCTTATTCTTTTCTCCAGACATGGTATAGCTAGAGCAATTCTAAAAGAGTTTTTCCTTTTCAAAAGGAAATCTTAAATCTCTATCAAATTTCTCCAAGGTAAAATTAATATCTGCCAGTCTACAAAGGTAAAAAATCACACTGTTTATCACTTATCATGAAAAAGCTCAAAATCTGGCAATTTATTTTTTGGTTGTGAAAAACTTTTTTTTTTTTTTTTTGTCTTAACCATTATGTACCCAAACATTACTTCATTTCTTTCTATTCTTAATCTTTAATAGAGAAACTTGCCAGTTGCTATTGATTCATAACATCTTTGACTCAAAATTGGTGACATTGTGGAAGTTACCAAACCCTTCACGGATCTAAACTGCACACAAAATGTTGCAGCTGGTTTGGGACAAGTGGCTTTCAGATGATTAGGGGGATGATTAGATGGCACACAGAATAAGAGGTGGAAGTATTTTGAATTAAGACTTAACCGGAGAAGAGACTGGTATTCTGGACTCTGTGTGCTTGTTGTCTCTTTTGGTACAGTGTAATTTAATTACTTTATGAGAAATGGAGGAGCACAAGGAGGAAATGGTAGAGTGCCCATGTGAGAGAGAGAACATTTATCACAAGCTCCCTTGGGCAGCACAAATTAATTTATTCCATATCTACTAAATCCAGAAGAGTTATCCAGTATCTCTATGATCATGGAAGCAATTTCATGGTCATTATCTTTGCTTTCTAAGAAAGGCAATTAAGCCAGAAATTACTGCAGAGACAGGGTGCAGGGAGAGGAACAGCTGGCATTAGGGGTTTGTTTCCTGGTAGGAGGGTTCTGCTTCCTTCCCATGGGTGCTGGGATCCTCATGCCCATGGAGAAGTAGATGACAAACCCTTTCTTTAGCTTTTCTGGCTTCTGAATTTTCAGGAGTTTGGTATAGAGCTTTCCTCATGTGGTGCATGTAAGTAGTGTGCAATAGTGACCTTTTAGGCTGTGACCTTTTCTGAATAATTCATTTTTCAGAATATATTAACTTAAGAACTGGTTAAGAAAGAACTCAATTATTAAAAAAAAAAAAAAAAGAAAAAAAATCAGTTTCATTCAGAATTTTCCTGATAGTTGAAGTCCAGCTAAATGTTTCTACTTTCTCTAAGGTTATCTATCAGGATAGCGATTTTACAGACTCACAGGAGTTTGGGCTTCTTATTACAAGCCTCTTATTTGAAAGAAAAGTGGACAATCTGGGGTTTTGGTTCTAGCCTCTAGTTCTCACTCATCCGTATTTTAGAAATAAATAGCAAACATCATGTATAATTCACAGGAGTTTAGCTTGCCTTTTTTTTTTTTTCCTCTCTTAAGGTGCTGAAAGCATCAAATTTTACTTCTCTGAAAATAATGTACCCTTCTTGATCAGGATTTCTTCATTAGGTTGGAGAAAAGGGCTGAAATGTTTACTTGTTGCTAATGAATGACGTCTGACACCCTGTTTCTTTGCAGTCACATTTTTACACAGAAGGAGACTGTTGTTTCATAGGACACTCAGTACAAATCTTCAAATGCTTCAGTCTGCTTTCCCATTTCCCCACGGAAATGGACTCCTAAAGCAGTAATACAGCTCCACATTGTTTTCATCTACTGTCCTGACACAATTCTCTTACCTCTGCCATGCAACCAAGATGCTTCACCAACGTAACAAGACTACAGCAAGTAACTACAAGAAGACATTACCACCAGGTGGTGCTGCTAAACATAGTTTCCCACATCCTTTTAATCCCTGTGTGAGTGAAGTAGTCTAAAGGAGATCTACCCAACAACTGCTTTAAGCTTGCTCAGTTTTATAAAGCAGCTATTCTCTTCGGAGATGAAAGAGCAGGAGAGCATCCTCTGTGCCTGGGTACCTGAGAAGAATCAATGCCTGAGACAAATTTCCTGGTATGTCAGCATTTTTGAAAACAAATATTATAACCACTGCTCTCACAGACAAAGTAAATGATTTTTAGAACTACTGCTATCAAGGTAAGACAGTATGCAGGGTCCAAGCATTACCTTCTCTTGGTCAGAGAGTGAGGAGTAACAATGAGTTTGAATCCTGAGTTTGGAAGAAGGGATAATAAAATAAAATATTTGTTAATAGTTTGCCCTACCCAGATAGCAGTGTTCCAAGTAGATATGATTTAAAGGGAATAAAGAAGAGTTGCCAACTCTAGAGAAAACACATATTGCACTTTTTCGACTGAATTCTTACATGATTCCTTTAGATATTCCTGCTGTTCCAATGTGCCTAAGAGGTAAAAAGCAATATAATCTCAGTATTACATAATAAATCTCGAGTTTACTCCCCAGGCTCTTTATATCTTCCAAATACCTAATTTGAAGGAGCTATCATTAGTTCTGAAGTGTATGCCAGTATCCTATGTGAGGAGAAATATTTTTTGAAAATATAGTACAAAACGTTAATGAATTCCTCTGTGCCCTTACCATTTTTTTTTAAAATAATGATTTTGTGCTTCAAAATGTATTGACTCATTTATACATTTTTTGATGTAATCTTTTCACAACAAGGCAACTGTTTATTGCTTGAGTCTCTATTTTTCATATTACCATTGTCTAGGAGCAATGGCACATTATGTAAAAGAAATAAATCTGGTGATCTTTTCTCAGAGAAAGGCTTCAGAGACATTAAGAGAGATATTTTTATGCCATCCTTAATATTTTGAGAGAAATATAAAAGGTCGTTCATTATACTGTTTGTTTGGCTTTTCTCCTTCAAACTGGTTTTTTATATAATTTATGATCTTATAGCCAGCAAACTTGCAAGAATGTGCATGAAAAGTCATGATTTGAGATTTGATGAGGCTATTTTCCTTGCTGACATGGACCTAAAGAAATATCATTGGCATTTATTTGCATACCTTCCTGCCCAGCAGCAGTCATATATAATCTAACTTCAGAACCAAGCACTCTAGGGTTGTGTCCAAGAAATATCTCTCCTTTGCCACTTCTTAGAGGATTTTTTGAATTGAAAGGTTTTCTCATTTTGTCTCTACCTGGCAGTTTCATGGAAGTTCCTTCTCAAAAGTTCTTTATTTATTTCTCCTTTTTTTCCTTTTAATGTTGACTTTTATTTAAATTTGCAACATGTTACTACTTCGTGTAGACCAGAACCGGAAAATAAAAACAGTCTATGGAAAACAGGTTCGTAGTGTTTAAGACAACCCCTGAGAGTCACAACTGACTTTATTTAACCATTCTGTCTGCCTGTTCACACAGCTTGGGCTTGAGGGCGCAATATATGTCTGGCCAAGTGTCTGTATACTGTGAAGGCAAGTGGCCATCTTCTGGTAAGCAAACAGCAAATGCAAAATAATGTCGTACAAGCATATTCTACCTGCTCACAAGACTCATGAGACCCCATCTACAACCATGACAATATTGTCCTGCTGGTGAGAAGGTTCAATGAACAGTGCCAGTGTCTGAGCAAAGTCTTTATGACCTCTTTACAATCTACCCTCTTATTCTTAACCTTTTGCAGCATCAGGACATCTGTGGAGCAGGTTTCAGACTCTCAGCTCAGTCAACACTTGCCAACGGAAATCATTATGGCAACTGTTTTGTGCCTGTGAGCAAAGTAAAATACAAATTTTTATGGTGACTGTTGTTTTTTAATAACACAACAAAAAAAGGTGTTTTCCTTCATACCCCTTAATTGTATCTTTGGTCACATTATAAAGGAAGTATAATTTGTTTTTTTGCAGTCAAAGCAAGGTGCTGATTATGTGTCAGGCAAGTTCTTTTTCCCATGCCTGACAATCACTGACAGAGCAGAAATAAAACGGGCTACAAATTAAAAATTGGAAAGCTTTCAGTTTCAACCAATAGAGACACTAGAAAGCTATGCCAATTCAACATTTTTCAGCTGCATTTGTGTGGCTGAAACAATAAATTCCAGTTTACATATAGATCTTCCTATTATTGTACCTATCATTAGAGCTATGCTATTAAACTTCCTACTGTGCAACTATATCCTAATTGTCCCGCACTTAGTTTTATGAATATCTTTCTCCTTTTTATTATTTTTCTGTCTTAATTATTTTTTTAATGATACGAGATGTAAGGTATGTGAAATTTTCCACCTTGAAGAGGGGTCTACACATTTTTACTTCTACCACCAGAGCTACCTGAATGACTGAGACCTATTACCACTCTGAAGCTTTTGTTTGTGACAGCCAGCTCTTCTCAAGGAGAGGAATAAAATAAAAAGTAGAACTGCCCACGAATGGCAGTAGACCAAGGATAAAAGGCTAACTCAAAATGGGGTGATAATACAGATGTCACTCAGAAGGCAAGAGCCCTCAACAATGTGTGCTTTATTGCCATATACTGCATAGGACAAGTAAAGGTTATATACATAAAATTATACGTCTACGAATATGTATAGAGTTTGAATTAGTTAGGCACTTTGTGACGTACCTTTTTCGGCACTGAAGACGTAGGTAGACTGTTTCTCTTAACTTTTTTTTTCCCTCTAGACCATTGTTGTTCTTTGAAATATTAAGCTACCACTCCTACTTAAAATTAGTCTCTAATGGAAGAGAACGGTGTTTGCCTACAATGAATGGTAGCATGAAAACCCTCATATGACCTCATTAGTTAGATTTAGAAAAGAGTGATCAGGAACATTAGGTACCAGTAGCTATTATTAAGCACTTAAAAATGGGATCTTCAATCCTAAGGAAATATATTGATAACATCTCCTGAATAATGAGAACAAGAAAATTACTTCTTTATTAGAAAAGTTCAGTATTTGTAGTTGCTGACAATTACCACCAAAGACAAAATGCAATCATAATCATAATTGTATTTTAAACTTAATCTAAATGTGTGATTCGTAAGTCTTAGCAGTTAATAAGTTTTTAGATTTTTGTCTTCAGCAAGATGGAATGTATTTCTTTTGAGTTCAGTGGATTTCTTCAAACCCAGGATGAAAATATATTTTAGAACAGTGAAGCAGTTTCTAACAAGTAGTACATGCTTGGAGAGCTCTGCAGTCATTTAACTTTGTGGATGGATATTAACTTCCTTGGTAAGAAATTCAGATTATGTATAAAGCTTGTAATGATAATTCATAGTACTTCTAGAAGATGGCAATTTATTTCAGTTCAGGAGTAATTTTTTTTCTTTAGACTACTCAAAAATATAAATCTTTGGAGATCAAAACTATTTTGAGGAAATTGCACTTTAACTAAAATATTCAGAATAAATAGTTCTTACAGCTTTTCAGACTCTTCTTAGAAAGTTTAAAGAAATTTAAACATTCTCAATTCTTTGTAGCACATCAGATAAAATACAAACTTTTAAAATAATCTAATGTTAAAATATAAAGTCTAAATTAAAATAACTCAAGTTATTTTCAATTATATTTGTAGTTTAGGTTGCAATGGTTGCTTAGGTAAAACATCAAAATTATTAATGATTAATTTTAGCTTTCCAGCACAACCAAATATATTCCTGTAATTTCTATGTATTATATTACAATAGGTAATGCATTACATTACATATGTAATGTAACAATACAGTAAAATAGGAATAGAATAAAATAGGAGGAACAAATATGGAAAACAAATATGGCCATTCAACTATGCAGCTACTTTAGCAAAATATGACAAATACTGAAGGATACATGCCTGTTAGGACTTAAAGGTACAGAGAACATTTATACAGTAAAGAACTTACTGAAAAGCAAACAAATCATTTTAGTAGCTTCCTCTACCTCCTGCAACTGTGTGTTTTACTTTACACAGTAATACCTGCTTCCTGGGGAACCCAGATCTGTTGAGAAACTTTTCATATGTTGGAAGACCTGGATCAAGAAGGCTGTTTTGTTCATCGAACAAACCTAGTTCTTTCACTGAACCTTTTTGGCCAGGTTTTCCAAACATCTGTCACCTGCTGCTCAAAAAGTTGCCCTAATATGTGCTGTCCCCTTACTGGTACACATTGAAGCAGAGGGAGGCCACTACTGAGAAGAAGGAAAAAAACCTCCTCTATCAAAAATACACTATTTGCAAACTTAGGGAGATTGTATTTCTAATAAATATATAAGGGAGATATATTATATAATATATAAATATATCATATAAGTATAATATAAAATATAAGTATATTATTTCTAATAAACATATTAGGGAGACCTAATATAATTCATGATTTGTCAATTCTACACATTTCTACTTGTAAAATAATTATAAACAAACTAGAGTGCTTTATTCTAAAACTAAGTGCTCCAGTGCTGGCAATTAAGTGAGATGTGACTGTTCTGCACTAACACAGACATTTTTATTTCCAAAATGAATTCTTATTGTTCTTATTTGGACAAACTAAAGACCTTTTTTTATTGTGATGAATGATGTCAAATAATTAATTGGCCTCTGATTGTCAGGAAAGAATATAATAAAGTAAGCACTGCTATGTTACAAAGAATCCCTGGTTATTTTCCTTTGGAGATAGACCCAGGTTCCTTTGGTAACTGCTGTGACTGAGTAGGACACCAATATTACAGTGAGGTTGCTTCATACTGGAGGGATTGTCCCATGACCAGGATAACTTTGTCCTGTGAAAAAGTAGTGCTACTGGCCTAATTATTCCATCAACCCCAAGACATCTTGCCCTCAGGGAAATCTACTATGTGTTCGAGAGATTTTCTTTGTTTTTCTTGCTATTGAAAAGGACAGTCTGTAATACAAGTATTTCCTTCAAACATGGCAATTTAGAGAGTTAAACCTACTCTTGTGCCCACCTTCCGGGAGAGTGTGTGTTCTCACTCCACAGTACTTTCCTCCGGTCATTCCTCTCCTACCCCTCATGTACCAAAGCAGTCGGTAGCAAAAGAGTTTGAATGCTCTCATAGGCACAGCATCAATAAACTCTAGTCCCCGCAGAAATGTCTTCTGCAGTGTGTGCGTGACTTCCAGAAGTGTGTGGTTTTACTCCTGGTTCTGATTTAAAAGAAAAAAAAATTCTTTGGATTTTCAGTGGATTTTGAGCCTGTCAGTGTATTAAGCATTCATCTTCACTAAATAATTTCAGGGAAAGGTGTCTCCAGAAACTTGGAGGATTGGCTAGCTTTTTAGAGCTTGAGCCATGGTTCATCTTAGCCATCAGTTTTTTGACATTTCTAAACTGTGTAGATCTAAGTATATTCAGAGTCACAAAATAAGAGGTTTTAGAAGTTCAAGTGGTCAATTTCAAATTTCAATTGGTGAGGGAGGGTTTTCAGCAGTGGTTTTATCTTCAGTAGTCTACATTCTAGTAGTATGCTGAATTTCATTCACTGAACGTGACCCTTACATGTATGTTTTAGTGTATTTGCTAATTTAATCTAGTGTCTTGTCCTCATCAATGTCTTAGAACAAGATGACATTTTGAAAGCTCTGGTACATATCCTCTGTAAAGATGTAACCATTTGTTCTGTATTGAGAATAAACAAGGTAGTCATTGAATGAGCTGAAGTATGAGTCTGATGTCTTTTTTTGTCTAGAGGTAACAGAGAACACCTTTTTTCTCCCTTAATTTTAGATTGTCAAAGTTCCAAATTGAACTACCTTGTATAGTTCAAACTGCATGTAGTGGCCACTGATGTGTTTTGTTTGATTGAAATATTGTAGTCAAGACTTTTATAAAATAATATTCTTTGTCAGGGAAGGCCATATAGATAAAGAAAAATGGTGACATGAAATGTTACACAACAGACATCAGCCTTAGAAAGCATTTTTCAGACCTACCAAGTTTTCTTACTGAATACTGAGATGTGTTTATATGCAGAGTGATGCAGCCTGGCCATAACTTAAAATTAATATATCCAGTAACACTACCTAATTAAATCAAATCTTGTGACCTTCTCTGATTAGGGTTGTAATGAGTTCAGTGCCTTATGAACCACTAAATATACGTATGAAAATAGTAAAGAGACTCTATTGTAGACCTAGCCAATTTGAAACATTACAACTTGATGAAGCTTTTAATTGTCATATTCTAATTTCATTACAAAGTTTAGCATAAATATGTTAGCAGAATCAACTAATTGCAGCCAGGGCATTGAACATGCTTCAGAAGATACACTTCTCATTTCAGGGCAAATAAAGCTTGACAGGCAGAATAACAAATCAATTACTGGAAAAACTATGATTTTTTTTTTAATTATGTTTTAAAAATTTGAAAATAAAAAGACCTGATATTTGAACAACACAACGTGTACTATACTATTCATTTAGAAAATGTGTGACAGTGTGATGTTTTGCCCTGCATTAATTTGATTTGTAGTGTAGCTTAAAGTATTGTGCTTTTACATGGTCCAAAAAATATTTGAATATGAGAACAGATGTCTTTGACAGAAATGACAAGAGTACAGCATACTCACACAGGCACTACTTATGTAGATAATGCAAAGGGTCATTGTGATTCTTTTGTTTAGTCTTCTGCAAAACAGAGAAGGAGAGGAGCAGGTTTAGTGGAATAGATTGTGCAGACTGCTTAGAAGTTGGGCAGGCTCCCCAGTGAGCACAGAGCCAGATCTCCCAGAAGCAGACACAGGGTGTTTTTCACATATTTTCCAGTGATGCTTTACTGCATGAACACCTCAGTTCACAGTGGTGGGATATTTCACCCTTTGTAGCATTAACTAAAACACTTGTCCATGAAGAGGTCATCTGGGTTCTGAATGTATCTCAAGCTTAGTAGGTATGTGCCCACATTGCCAGGAAACTGCACAGGAGATCAATGTGCAAATATGTGGAGTGCCCAGTCAGCTAGTGCTGCTGTTCAAGCTAAGTCACTGTGTCACCAGGTGTAGAAGAATCATGGAACAATAATGTGGGAAAAAGGACATCTGATTCTTGCCTTTTCTTTACAGTACTTAGGTGAGGTAGAAGAGACCTGTGGTTTTGTCTTAGTCCTAGTCCTGGTAAATTTTTCAGATTTTATCTTATGAATCTTTGGGTAAATGAAATTCCAATAAAGGCTGTAAATGTCAAGAGAAAATTAAGCTCTAAAATTCTTTTATGCCAAATGCTGTGATCAGTTTCAAGAGATGCTGACCAAAACAATGAAGGATCCAAAAGAGAACAGTCTAGAGCACAGGGGTTGCTCCAAGCAGAATGCCATAAACACTAGGATGCAGGAGACGTTGGTTTTACCTCACTACCCACAAGTGGAAATCCTGCACTTCAGAAGTCTACGCTTCTGAAGTAAGTCTTCTAAATGCAAAGCTATTGAGAAAGTCATAAGGTGCATCACAAACTTCTGTTACTAAAATGATTAACTACATTATGAGTAGTATTAACTACATAGATAGTGTTTTAGAGTGGATCAGTACCACTAGAGATCCTGAATCTCATGCAGCTACAGCCACTACAGCCTTTCCTGTAAAATTCACATACTCTCAATAATATAGCTGGATACCTATACTGAGTGGCCTGGATCATCTTCCACAGATTCTTGACTTTCCTAAATGCTTTGGCTGAGCAAATCCACCTTCTTCTCCAATGACTGGAAGGTATAATCAAAACCTCTCTCATCTCTCCAATGAATATATAAAGGCTAGTGAACTGTATTACTTCCTTTTACTCAAGGGTTTTGCATCTGAAATAGATATTCATTTGCAGAATAAGTGCTGTGTGTGGTAAGCATTTTGAAAAGCCTGATTTTCTACTGTTGGGTCAAAAGGAAAGAGAATGTAAAAAAGAATAGGATTTATAATGTGGTTATTTGACAGCTTAGTCCAAAGATTGCTAAAGCTCTTGAGAGTTTTTCCATCAACATACTTGGAATTGGGCCACTAATGAGTAAGAGGAAGGGAATTTTGAATTTAAGCTTGTTTTGTTGAATTTTATTTGAATCTAGATGCAGATTAGTACTCACTAATATGCCTGGCTGCTGCAATAAGGCTTCATGCCAGGGGAATTTTTTCTATCAAGTGACCAGTGTACTATAAAAGTGGAGTACATAGAATATAGCTACCAATACCTAGTGGGTTACAGAGAGAAATGTGATAGATGTGTTTGGGGAGAATATACACGCAGTGAATGTTATGGAATGTCTCTTTATCCCTTCCGTAAATTTGACCAAATTAAAAAAAAAAATCCAGTCTTTACATCTTATCTTCATTGAGAAAATGCCCCGTGCCCTTAAAAAGAAGTTAAACAGAACTCCTGTCTGGATGAGGGAGTGTATGTTAAGGGATTCTCCGTAGGCAGTCACATTGTACTAAACATGTAGGACTCTTGGTGAACTTTCTATTTACATGGTGACATGTTAAAGAAATCAATTTTGATTGAAACTTTTTAAAATTTACTTTCTAATTAACACCTAATTTCTAATTAAATCTTTGTTGTTCACCAGAAGTAAGAAGGTGACAACTTTTAACAATGATTTAGAATATATAGAGTCCCACATAATTATTACATAATTATTATAAAAGTGTAAGACAGTATCTAAACATTTTTTAGGCTTGAATTTTATATTCAACCAACAGACTCTATACACCAGCTTTCGGACAGCATAAGTAAAGTTGTTGATTTGTTTGGTTGGTTGTTTGCTTGCTTTTCTGGTAACCAAGTTTTCAAGGCTATGAATTCCATAATAAGCACTATCAATCCTACCAATAAGTTTAAGCCCAACAGTCAGCCCAACAGTTATTAAAAAGTCTCAGTCCAGAAATAAAACAGTTTGCTATCTTATATTATATTTTACCAGTATGGTGATTAGTGCCCTGATAGAATTTGGACTAAATTATTTCTATTCAGATGCAATGAACAGCAGTAAACAAAACAAATGAAGGTTATCCTGTGCAGAAGCTATAGATTGTACAGAAAAAACTTTCTGAGTGTACAAGGTTTAAAAAAAGGACCCACACCAAAACTGTGTTCTAAGGCATATGGCAGTCTCTCTATCTTCACTGGGTTTTTGATTATCCTCCACAGAAAACAGAGTAGCAGCCTAGCTCAGGGGCAAGCACATACTGTTGTTGCATCAGCTATGTGCTCAAGATAAAGCATGCTTGGGTCTGAGGAGGAGGAAAGGTATGCAAACAGTCTGTGACAATCTGGTCACTGGAGTGCAGAGTATGACAATACACCCAAATTTACTGCAACTAGCACATAATTCATCATTATACCCATCAGCTGATGAGCATTCCGCCTGCATTGCCATAAATTTGGATGGCTTATGGGGAACTCCAGATGATTTTAAAAGGTAATGTTCTCTCTAGTCACCTGAAAAAAATAGATTCCAGATTTTCTACTTAATAATTTTACTACTTGGCAGTAAATGCTATTTTTGCGTGCAGGCTGTTGCAGAAACACATAATTGATTCACCACCATCAGTGTGTTACATCATACTCAGCAATAAACAGCTTGATTCCAATCCAAACCAGCTTTTGTAGCCAATATACCAGAAAAACTTCTGTGAAACCATCTGTGACTGTCAGATCTAATGGGTTAGAGGCATGCACTGCTAAAGTGAGCAAGAGTCATCAGAAGTGAAGGCTGGGAAACTACACAGTTAAATGCCAGAGTAGATATACTCTTGCAACTTTCTTAGCCCAGCAGGTGACTTTATTCAATGGGTTTCTCATTCTCTATGCATTTGCAGTGAACTTGCATAGAGGGACCACTGCTAATGTAGACTAATATTGATTTGTTAATAGTGAATGAAAATGATACTCAAATTTCTCCTTTGCCTCCATCATTGATTTTTCCGATTAGAGTTAAAAAAAAATACACAACTAAACCCAAATTTGCAGCCCTGGAATTTGTGAATTATTTCTGATGCCATCTGGGCTCTATACAGTCAAATTTTACGATGTCCTTCTGGTCACACAAGTATGGCTCCAGTTCAGTATAAGAATGCTCTCATATAAATAAGTTGTTTGACTAACTCAGCTAATATTGCCAATTTATTTTAGGGGTCATTTTTGTGACCAAGTCTGGAATTTCCTTTAAAAATATTTCTTTAACAGGATGGGTACTATTACAAAATATCACATTAAATAACTTCATTCTTTTTGCATAGTCACATTTTAAAAGGTATGAAATGCTGGAACAAATTGTGCATATACACTATGATGAATGCTGTGCATATTAGGAGTAGTCAAACTATTGAATAAAGATTATGAGCATTTATTTAATGAAACATGCATTATGAATGTGCATGCTGTATTTTTTTCGAATATGTATTGTCAAAACCACTTTCAGGAGTCACTGAATTTTTCTGCCTGACTAGGAATAGAGGAGAGAACAAAGAGCTCAGGAGATGTTTTCTTTGGTTCTTACTTGTGAGAAAATGAATGCAGTGAGAGGATGTCAACAATAAACTTTTGGGTTTCCTGAACATGCAGTAATATTGTGTTGACAAAGGGTATATTCTGCCTGATGAGAAAGGGGAAAAGCAACTTTGTGTGCCTGTCTGCTAATCTATGCTTTAAACTGGGAGCTGAACAGCAGCTTGAACATCTAAAACTGCAGGAGATTGATCTACTGTCCTATATTTTATGCTTTTTCCCACTGTTCTATCGTTATTAAATTTATCCATCAAAATTAAATACCTGGATGGTAATGCATGAATTGTGAGAAATAAGCAAGAGTCACTGGGATGCTTAATGCACAAAACTATGACTTTACTGGCATCACCAAAATGTGATGAGGTGACTCTGGTGACTGGAAGTTTCACAGAAACAGTATAGCTTGTTCAGAATGATGGGGAGGAGAGAAGGAAACATTAAGGGTTCAAAGACTTCATTTGAGGTACACAATATTGACATATCTCTAGCTGTTGGAGAGCAGAGTTGGAAAGAAGTGGTTGAGAACAAAAAGTAAGAGCAGTTTGGACAACAGTGACGATGAATGTGCAGAAACAGGCAAAAGGAAGAATTGCATTTCAACAATAAAGAATTAAGTAAATTCACAAAATGAGTAACAAGATCTGCTGAAATTACAGTCACTCTTAGCTTGATGTTTCCCAAGACTATTCACAGAAAAGCAGCAGTGCACCAGTTGTAGCTTCTGTTCTGAGGATAGGCATATGAACTAACACTTTTCCTTAAGGTTACTCCTCAATAAAAGAAGTTTTTCGGAGGTGCACTGTCTTTATGGGCCTTACTACTAATGCATTTTGCAAGCTACTTTCTCTTTTATACATCCCAGTGTGATCTTTGTATTTAATTCCTTTTTTTGCAGCATCAGCGGCATAACATTGCAAACATATGTCAGCTTGTGAACCACTAAAATCTGCATATTCTTTCCTAAGTAATGTATTGGCAGCTTCTTCCCTCTCCCCATATATATTTAGATGATTATTGCTGCCCATATGTGATACTTGATGGAGCACAGGACAAAAAACATGCTGAAAAGGAAGAAAAAACCTGTTTTCTTAGTAGAAAGTCAGTGTAGAGATAGAACTCTTCTTCAAGCTTTTCTTCACTCTGTTACTGCAAAGTGGAGCTGAGTTTGTCCAAGAACATGTACCAGTAGGCTGAGACACTGGTTGGCCAGCAAGGATGGCAACCATCCTTTTGTAGCTGTGTATATACAAACTGCCATGCATGGGAGGAAGAAGCAGCTTCTGAATTTCTGAGCAAAAAATCCAGCTACTTTTGTGTGAGAATGGGGTATCCTTCAAGAATATACATGGCCACGGTTATATTAACCAGATCAGAATAAGTTACAGTCATAAGCTGACAAATTCTTTTGAGGATTTGCTGTACTAGCATTCCAAGCACAATGATCCAGTGGATCACCATGCAGCTGTGCCCCTACAAAACCTGCTTGGACATGAGATAATGTAATTTAAAATGGTCAGTGTTTGCCAATAAGGCAGAACATATTCAAGTGCATAACCTTTGGTACTTCTTTTGGCTGCTTTCAGACACTGTTTATCCAATGGTGTCCTCAGTTCTCTTTCGTACCTTAGGAATCTCATTTTAATGAATTGAAGTGCTGGTGATTAGATGTAGTAGAACTGATGGATTGAGAAAAAATGTAGACAAGCCAAACTGGACTGAGAAAATCTGGACACATGGCCTCAAAAACTTTTTCTGGCCTGTCTTTGGCTCACTGATCCTCTGAAGATCCCCTGTGATGTGTCTGAAGAAATCCCATTATAAATGTCTCCAATGGCTGTAGATTAAAGCAGATGAGATGGATTGAGATGTATTTAAGATGAATGGTTCACTTGAGGCAATGTGCTCTTTCATCCCAGACGTGGCTTCCTTTGTGCAAAACCCACCAGACTAAGGCCAGTCAGAAATAAGGCCAGTCAGCACTAAGGTGGTACCTAGTTTCTTCCTGCATAGTTTTGCCCCAAATAAGTGATGAGGTTGTGGAGGGATAAATTTCACAATATGATTTATCCATTTCTTTTCTCTTGGGTCTTCTACTGGTAGAGGAAAATTCATCATGTATCTTTCCATATTTTAAGTGGAATTAATTTTCATTTGCAATTCAGCAGAGTACTTAATGGAAAAGATTTCTATATGCAATATGCCTTTTTTTTTTTTTTTTTTGTCTAAAAGATGAGTTTCACTTGGGGTCACTAGACAAGCCTCCAAATAATAAATTGTGATTCTGGACTTTAAGGAAGTAGGAAGGGAGAATAAGTCTCCTTAACCCACAGTAGAACATGCCTGGAAATGATTTTTGAAATAGTCACTAAAATGGGCAAATTATCTTTGTTGTAAGGACAATTGCCTATATTCTAACTGAATCATATAATGTTTTCTTTTTGTGTAGCCTATTTTAAATAAGATACACAATCTTTTATCTGCTAAAGAAGTGACTGAAACTCAAATCTTCCTTCTTTCCAGTGGAACATTGTCGTGGTTTATTCTCAATTGGCAATTCAGCCATACATAGCTACTTGCTCACTCTCCCCTGGCAAGATGGGGGAGAGAATCAAAGGGTCAAAGTGAGAAAACTCATGGGTTGAGATAAAGACAGTTTAATAGGCAAAGCAAAAGACATGCATGCAAACAAAGCAAAATACAGAATTCATCAAATGCCATTGATATGAATGTCCCCGTTTCTTCTTCTTCCCCCAGATTTATATGCTGATCATGATACCATATGGTGTGGAATATCTCTTTGGTCAGTTGGGGTCAGCTTTTCCAGCTGTGTCTCCTCCCAGCTCATTGTGCATCCCCAACCTGCTCGCTGGTGGGTGGGGTGCAAATGCTGCTAGTCAATGAGAAAAACATCCCTGTGCTATCAATACTGTTTCTGGCACAAATCCAAAATATAATCCATATTAGCTACTATAAAGAAAATTAACTCTATTTCAACCAAAATAAGCGTGAACATTCTCACCAATCAGGTGTGAAACAAAATTTTCTGCTATGACAGCATCTGCAAGTGACTAGCAATTGCACAACTGTCAGAAACAACCTACACTCCCAACCTCTAAAATCACATCTTTCCCTTAGTACACCACAGGCTCACTACCCACAAATCTGCTACAATATATGGGAACACTTAAACAAAGACAGTAAGAAATCTTATCTAAGTCAGTGTTCCTTGTCACTGAGTTCATAACTTCTTTCCCAGGAAGCAGAGAACATAGGAACATCCACCCCAGACATTACTTGTTATATCATCTACTCCATTAGAGATGTTTAAAGAATGTGTGCTGGTAGAATAACCTAAATTTTTAGGTGTTGTGGGAGCACACCAGTGCATACGGAGTTATTGAGAAAGAAGTTTTGTCTAAGCATTTAGTGGTGGCAGCTGAGAAACCTATGAATTTTGGAAAAGCCATGCTTAAAGGTTACACAGTTAATTGGTTCTGGTGAATAATATTTGGACCCAAATAACTGGAAATAAGATGTACAACAATACGCAAATCTCTTAAAAATATAACTATGTACACTGTCTAGGCAGTAAAAGTATAACAAAGTAAGTTAGATTGTCTTAGATATTAAACCCACATTTAAAACTCAAGCATACATTCCAGTAAGTTTATTCTTACTATTTTTAAAGCTTCTGTTAGGTGGGAATGAATTCATAAAACTATTTAATTTTTTTTGCATCAAAATTTTGAAAGCACTTACTATACAATTGAATAGTTAGATGAAGAACCTGGCCACATGCCCTTGAAGATGATCCTACCGGTCTGCACATATAAAATAATAGGAAAAGATAAAGTTAGAATAATTTGGGTACTTGATATAATTACCAGAGATATTTATATCAAGGATTTTTAGCAAATTATATTTTGCTCACATTTATGGCTATTAGAGAAATTGATATAAATTAACTAATTCCTTAATTTCACAGTCATGGTGGGAAAAAAGGAATATTTTATCATGATGGACATCTTGGTAATTATTTAAATCTCTAAAGAATATTCACAGAGTGCACTTTAAAAAATGTGAACGCTATAAAATGAATTCCCAACTCCACCATTACAGAAATTAGTTCAGTGTTGTATCTTTACTGCCAATTCTACTGTATCCTTTCACTCCAAAGATTTTATGAGTGAAGCTCCACTGTTACCATGATCTCACACAGAGATATACCACTGTAGGACCAGAGCTGCAAGTTTTAACTTCCACTTCTCTTGCTTAAGTCACTTTAGCTGTTTAAAGAAATTATGTTTATGTGAGAACTGCGGGAAATCAGATATATATCAGCTGCCTCAAAAAGAGTTTTATTTTATTTTCTATCATTCTGCAGGACTTGATTGATGATCCAAAATCTTGGAATTCCAGCTACCTGGGGAAAACCAGTACTCTGTGGAGGATATATAATAAAGAACAGCTAAAAGGTAAAGTGACAGCAATCACTGTAAAGCCCTGATAACTGGATCTCTAGTGTCCAACATAAATACTGGGTTTGGGTGGTTTTTATGCATGTTACAGCAAGAGCAGATGCTCGATATCTAGTACGTGAGTTTATATAAATTAGTTCCTTACTTGGCCAACTTTATGACATCAGTTCATCTAGAATTTATACTTTGCTTTAAAAGCTCACAATTACAAAAACAACCCTGCAAACAAAATATGGAGACCCAGCCTTCCTATTCCTGGCAGTTTTAAATGTAAATATTTTGAACTATATCTTTGTACATTCTATGAAACGCTGCACTCTTAATACCATGTATTAATCCAAATCTATAGAATGACCCTATGTGACAACAAGTAGCTAAATATTTCCTTATGTGTATAAAGGTACATCTGAGCAAGTTCTTTTCCCTCTCCAAAGAGCTGCAACTTTAATTTGTAAAAAATATGCAGTATAGGCACTTGTTTATTCCATTCAGATGATAATGGGCTCTTCAAGCATGCTTACCATTTGTGACAAAACAAACCCTGAATCAAGTACAACAGACAGGAGCTGAAACAGCATTACAACAACTTAGGTCTGCACTATGCTAGGGGAAAGTATAGTGCCCTTTGGCCAAGGTCACTACAATGTGAAAAGTTGATTATGATCTGATAGGCAGTAGGAAAATATAGGTCAAATAAGTGTACCATGGATTAGCTGTGCTCCCCTGTCCTACTGATATCCTCTATCTTCTACCTTTTATTTATACCTTCTAAGATGAGCATGGATACATGTGAGCTAGCAGTAAAACAAAACAAAACTAATCCAGACAAAAAAAAAACAACCACCAAACCCTAATGAGCACTGTTTTTTGTCCTAAGAAAGGTAGTCTTTAAACCTTAAAATGGTGTGTGGTTTGGGACGGCATGAAGAATGATGCCTTAGAGCATATATAGCAATAAGAACTTCCACATTGACAAGAAAAAGCATCCTATTGAAGACTTTAATGGGTCTGAGATGTTACCCCACAAATAGGATTCTTTTTGTCACTGAGTTCTAGGACATGTCTGCCAGGAGAGCAGGGTTTCAGACATGTGAGAATTTACTGTTCTGCCCCTGCATTTGGGTCACAATGCTATAAGAATGGAGGGATCAAGATTTATTTTCTACTGGTAAAATATTAGTTTAGAATTACTGCAACCAGCATGTAGGCTGGCTCAATAGACACCATGCTTAAAATTAATGACCTTCTGCAATATATTATAAATTCCTTATTATTGAAAGTTTCTCAAAAAAGAGAGTGTTACAGAAATTTGGTACTGCTATGAAGCTGTGGGAGTCAGTAATTGCCAGAGGCTATAAATTAGCTTAATGTGCTGTACTGACCTGCTCATGCACTTAATTTAATGGTATCAGTTTAAATTACAAAAAGAGGCTGAACATTAAAATACTCAAATTGCATTGTGAGAGGGGAAAGAAACAACAGAGCTGTCATAGCTCATTAGTTTTCTATAAAGTTGGAGAAAAATACAACCATCAATAACAAAGAAGTTTTCTACTTGCAGTTTATTCATCTATACAACATTGTCCATTAATACAATTTTAAAAAAAAGACAAAATTTTAACTATTTTAGAATTGCAGTTAATTGTTCATACAGAATCTTAATTACTATTAAGATGACATTAACATTTATTTACATGTTATTTATTAATATTTTCTTACTATTAACATGAATGTGCATGCTCTAGAATATTACAGCACTTCACTGACTAATGTTGAGAGAGGGCTACCATATCTCCATTTCAATGGAATCAACTTTAATTTCCATCTTGAATGTTTAATGAGGCCAAATTTGAGGGTTTCTGGAAAAGTGTTGAGGATTCTGGCTTAGTGATGGTTGTAGAGCTCTCTGCAAGGCTGTACATTTGCCAACCGCAGGTGTGTTCCCTGCATTGGTGAAGTTCACTAGCCTGCCAATAGAGGCACAACATGGTAGATGCAGCACTTTCCAAGTGCACAATAGAGAAAACAGATGCTCTTTGATTTAACCATGGATTCTTACAGACCTCTGGATGCTGTATGAAAATTGCTAACTTTTTTTCCCCCCTGATTTTCACTGACTTAGGTATACCTCTTGTGGATCTAAAACTGATCATTAACATCAATTATTAACACCTCACAAGAAGAGCAAGGACTTACTGGCCACCTTAGAGGTTTCTAGTGTGAATGATATTTTAATCATTAATTATATCTTCCTAAAAACTCAGAAGTCTGTTTTCAGTACCTCCAAGAATCTTTGGTAAGAATTATTTGGACCTGTAAAAACAGACTAATTCTCAGCTTACTAAAATCACTTCAGGCTTTGTTTGTCCAGGATAACCATTTCTGAAAGTGTCTTGCAAACACCAGATGCTCTTCTTATTTCCAAAGAATTCTTTTCCCTTTAAATAGAGCATCAGTCCCAATCACGTTACTGGAAAGCTGTTGAAGTTTATTTCACTTGGATCTGTATCAGATGGAATGGTGATGCAATTATATGCCTGACTGCAAGATGTAGATTTATACCTGAAGAATCTTTAACTATCTCAAATAAAAAAATGACGTGATGATGATGTACAGATTTCAGTATACCATAGCTAAAGTAAATTACACTGAAAGCTTGCACAGGTAGGCTGGCTGCCACCTCCTTACCAGGTGAAAATTAGGGATCTAGTTGTAGCTGGTTATCCATATGAAATTTCTCTGCAAGTATCTATCGTAGAAGATATTGCTATTACTAGATGAGTTACCTTAAGAGGATGCTCTCCTCATCTCTCTGTATTCCTCTGACAATAGAAAAAGCTGAACCTACTCAGATAAGGCAACTTACTTTTCAATAATTTGAGTCCTAATATTACCTTCTCTGCCATCTCCTTTTCATTGGCACAAAACATCTGGATAATGGCCAATTTAACAATGTCTGGCATGCTAATGTCACAGCTCCTAACTGCAAACTGGAGTCAGCAATCTTGCACCTACCTTCCTTTGAACAGCCATCATGTTTGCTGCTTTTGCTTTATGGACTTACCATAAAACAAGTAACATTTTTGTTAGTATTGATAAGGACATATACTATGTGGTATGTTCAACATCTAAGATTTGCAGAGCTATAACTCAGAATCTAAAAATCATGAACTTTTTTTTGTTGCTTGATTTTGATCTGCTACTGTCTCGGTATAAACCAATAAAAACAACAGCAAAAAGAAGCAAACTGGGAATTCTTTTGTATAATATAAGCTCATATTTCATAATATGACATATATCCCACATATCTTTCATAAGAATTGGCAGAAATGCATATGTTACCACAACACTGCTCAGGAAAAATAATACTATGCATATGGATTAAATTTCACAGACTTATTGTTTTGTTTTGTAACAGTTTTTTCTTTAAACACACTAAAATAATTTCTTTCACCCTCTCTCCTCAGTTTGGATAAGCAATTTTCTCATGTTTCCAGCTGCCTTCTTGTGTTGTGTGAACTCCTCCTCATATTTCTACTTCATCTATCAAGATGTATTTGGCATTTTTTTTGACAGATGACAGCACTTCATTTCACTGGGGGGGGGGAATATGAAAGACAGAAGACAAAAAAACAGCTGAGAAACACTTTGTCTTAGGATAAATGAATAGACTTTTACAAACTATCCTCACAAGTACACGCTCCAAATCTTTGGACTGACAATAAGCCTGGAAATTTCATCCAAATGGTATTTTTCATCTGATAGTACTAAGCTTCTGAAAATGGCATTTTACAACACTCCTGCTCATCATACTGCTTTCTTCTGAAAGATTTTGAATCTAAATAGAAATCGTTTGATGGCTTTGCATTCTATGCTGCCTGAAAAAAACATACTTGATTCCCTGTGCACACTGGATGACCAGGGAAGCTGCACATTATCTCTTTGGTCCCTTCAGAATTACTTCGCTTTTACAGCTCAAAGTGAGTGACAGCAACACAAGAGCTAAGTGTTCCAGGAGAGCAGAGACAGAATTTATAAATTGCTGACTACTGCATCAGTAGGAAAAGAAAAGCCTCCCAGTGAAGCAATAATTGTCTGAAATAAGATAGTATTTCCAAGTCTTTGATATTGAAGACAAAAAATGGGCAATATGGAAAATGTTTCAGGGGACTGAATGCCTCCACATACATTTTCACATTAATTTTTCTGAGTTTATGGGATTTATTTTATAAGCAGTACCTTTCCTAGATTTGTTTTATTCTATCTTTTTAAACTACTTTCTTTCATGTTATTCTGCATCAGGAAATCCATTCAGAAAACAATTAGTATTCAAAGAACCAACACACCTTTTTCTTGAAAAGGCAGCTAATGATACCACTTGCAAAAAATTGCTTTTTTCCTTGCAATTTGCTTGAAGGATGTTAACCACCATTTCTGCACTTAAATTAAGAAACTACATTTTTATAGAATAACTTTAGAAATAGAGCAATGTTTTTACTCAGAAAGGTAAATTTTAATGATTTTAAATTATTGTCTTGGTTCTGTCATTCCATTATCTAGAATTCTTCCTTAGCAGCTTAGATTAGTGCCTTAAGGTTTTCTGTAACTGATCACATTCTTGTGTGTTTTACGAGAGGCAAGGGTTTTCTGAAAAATCATAGTTTTAATATAAAGATACCACTTAAACAGTAAACCAAATTAGATTCCATTCAAACCAAAAGGTTTTCATCAGAACCAAAGATTAAGGTGGAAAACATTTAATCTGAAACCTCATCCATCTGAAACAAAGTTATGAGATACTAAACTGAAACTAGCAACATTCACATTTCCAATGAGGGAAGGATTTTTCTACATACCTTCAAAGCAAATTGAAGAAAACTTTTAAGTCTCTTTTTCTCCTAAAAACAGTTAAAACTAAGATCATCCAAGTAGAAATAAAGAATGTGAGTTGCACGTATAGCTAATTGTCTCCTGGAACAACAGTTCTGTTTTGTCAAGATGAAATATTGCAACTCTAAGAACCTATGGAGTTTAGCTGGATTTAGGGCTAGACCATAGAGTTTTCAAGATCATAATGAGGGTTGAGGAGTTACTGTTTTCTTAGATCTCACTTTACTTTCCTAAAGGATTTTTTGGACATGGTCTTAAAGTTTGAGTACCTTTACATTATGCAATGTCTGTGTGAGCAAGAAGCACCTGGAATCAATGCATGGAATTGGAATTCTAAAGAAAATACATTTTCATCTATGGAATTGCCATTTTTGCTCTGCCTGACTGAATGGGAAGTTGTAGAATAATCCTGAATTAATATATCACAATCTTTTAAGAAGAAACAGACAAAGCATGATCAATATTCATGGGCTTTTTTCTCTTGTAACCTCATGTTATGGCAAGAGATTTGTTGTCTTTTGTCGTGACTTAACAGAAAAATCTCACATGCTTCTGGTTTCTTTTTATTCATTAGCCTACGTAAGTATAAGTTTTATTAGTTATTTTATTTTTACTTTTACATTATGATAGTATCTAGCAGGTCAAAGTCAGATCACAGTTTTGGCATAAGAAATACTATATGCAGATTTAGTGAGATGGTTAAACCACCCAAGAACTATACTCTTAAGCAGAAAATCCAAGAAGCAAAGGAAGAAAGTATAAGTGTAGAGATGTGAATTAAATTGCTTGAATTCAGACTGAAATCCTAAAACCAGATTACAATAGGTCCATTGTCTCCTAGTTCGTAGTTCAGTGTCACTGGGACACCACTTCTTATAACTGTTCATGGTTTTTCATGTGTTTCTGTCAATTCAATTCAAGGTCTCTACGTATAAGATGAGAATACTACTTTTAACTCCTGGTGTTACTTCTGAAATAATGAAGTAACAAAAACAAATGGACTCAGGGAATTCTATCTCATTTGTTTGCCAGTTACAGAAAATGTTAATTACTGATTTGGGTACTAAGAAACAGAGAAGAGAGTAAATTAAATGGACACCTAGGGAAAATTCCTTTCTTCCGTTTTCCCCAGGTTCAGCTTTATTCCATGTGCCTCTCCTCCCCTCTCCTTCATCTCCACTTCCTTCATTTGAACTGCAGGTTACAGTCAGGCCCTTTGGTCAGGAGTCAGGCAGTGCAGGAGATGAGAGTCAACACCTGGTGGCTTCTTCCTGTTCCTCTTAACTTCTTACTCCTCTATACCTCCTTTCTTGCTTGTTTTGTCTGCTCTGGCATGCTTGACTCCATGGGCTGTGGTCCCTCAAGATATCCCTGTCCTCATGTGGGTCACCCACAGCCAAAGTCTCTTGGGGTGTCCTGGTCCTAGTATGGGTTGCCTGAGGCTCCTGTCCCTTAGAGATGTGTCTCCTCTACCATGGAGGTCCTCTTTCCAGGAGTGTCTCCTTCTGTGGCCCCCAACAATATCCCTTTCCATATGCCCCCTCCCATATTTTCCTGTGTGTGTCCTCACATGGTGTCCCCAATGTCTCCATTTGTGTGTCCTCCTGTGCCTCCTATCTACCAACTATCAACCTTTTTTTTCAGCAAGCTCAAACAGAGGTTCCATGGGCTCTTCTAATGTGTTGAAGTCTTGGCAGATGGTGGTCTGCATTATCAGTGACTGTGACCAGCTATAGGGCAGTTCCAGCTGCCTCCTCACCTACTGAAACAGTACCATGTATCCCCAGCATGAATAGGGGTGCTCTACATCATGTGTCTAAGAATCTATTCTGTGGAAGAAAAAATACACATCTGTGGCAACCATGGAACATTATAATAATTAAACTTTTAAAGAGAAATTGACATAAGAACTTTGTGAATTACCACAACTGTAGGTTTTAAATAACCACAGTTCCATGTGCCACTGAATTACAAACCATGTTCATCAGTAATTATCAGTTTACTCCAGATTTTTTGATTAAAAATTTTGCTTCATGAGTTTTCAACGCTGGGCAATCAGACTGAAGTTTCTGATGCTTTTCAAGCTGAAACATAAGATTACATTGATACAATACACTTACTGACTTTCTACATTTTGCTCCTCCAGCACTGTGGACCAACCCTTCAGGGACTGGTATGCTCTCTCACACTCCACCGTGCAAGTCTTGTAGATGCCCTGACATGAAAATTTGCCATTTTCCACAAATAACTATGGTTTGGTAGCCTCTTCTTTTTTTGGGTTTGGTTTTTTTTTTTTGTGTATAGATGTTTGTTTTTATTTTTTGTTTAAATATACCTCTGAGATGCTGGAAAGCAGTGCTGCAGAAAGGGACCTGGGAAGCCTGGTTGACAGCAAGTTGAATACTGGTCAGCAGTGCCCTGGCAGCCAGGAGGATGAACTGTGTCCTGGAAGACATCAGGCAAAACATCACCAGCCAGTTGAGGGAGGGGATTGCCCCACTCTGCTCTTTGCTGGTGCAGCCTCATCTGGAATACTGTGTGCAGTTTTGGGCATCACAATAAAAGAAAGATATTCAGCTCTTAGAGAGTGTCCAAAGGAGGGCAACAAAGATGGTGAAGGGCCTTGAGGGGAAGCCCTATGAGGAGTGGCTGAGGTCAGCTGGTGAGTTCAGCCTGGAGAAGAGGAGACTGAGGGGAGACTGATTGCAGTTACAACTTTCTCATGAGGGGAAGAGGAGAAGCAGCCACTGATCTCTTCTCTGTGATGACCAGTGACAGGACCTCAGGGAATGGCCTGAATTTGTGTCAGGGAAGGTTCAGGTTGGATATTAGAAAAAGGTTCTTTATCCAGAGGGTGGTTGGGCAGTGGAACAGACTCCTTAAGGAAGCGGTCACCTTCCTCCAGCACCAAGCCTGACAGAGTTCAAGAAGTGTTTGGATGATACTCTCAGGCCCACGGTGTGACACAGGGATGGTCCTATGCCGGACAAATGTTTGGACTTGGTCCTTGTGGGTCCCTTCCAACTCAGCATATTCTGTGATTCTGTGAGATGCCGGAACACTACTTTTCAAGAAATTTTGTGTAGCATGAGGGACTTGTAGATTTTGCAGGAGAAAACCTTTTTTTTAGAGCATTCTGTCTTCTTGCTTTAAAAAGAACGTATTTTCTATATTTCTGTCTTGGAAAAAATGTAGATTATAGCCATACAGATAGGTGCTTGGAAGAAGAATTGATTTTATTTCTATGTTACATCGATTATTCCCACATATACCACCATTAGTCATACCCAGGAATTTCCTTGCTGGGAAAAGGCAGGATGGACTTGTTTAAAACTGCTCTGCAGCTGT
The DNA here is from genome assembly GCA_013397135.1 of Pachyramphus minor. Classification (NCBI taxonomy): domain Eukaryota; kingdom Metazoa; phylum Chordata; class Aves; order Passeriformes; family Tyrannidae; genus Pachyramphus; species Pachyramphus minor. Next base: position 254,243 of record VYXB01009878.1, on the reverse strand, counting down.
TCTAAATCATACTGGGATAAGACTGTGAACCCTTGCAGTTTTTAGATGCCTGAAAGTTTAGCTTTTAGCAGGAGAATATACTGAATCTAACCTCAATTTCCTGAGGAAACGTTTCACTCTTCTGTTGGTGTAAGAATTAGTAGTTAACAAGGTAAAAAAATCAGACCCCCAAAAACAAATCCCTGAAAACAGTAAGAGAAAACAAACCAGTGCAAAAAGAAGTAGGTTGGCAGGAAACTTCAAACCATGCATGATATGATATGGTATCAAAACAAAAGATCAATAGATGGCTTCAGCATGAAGACTAACAGTGTTTTCTAGCCTTTCTTTATTTCAGGGACTCAGTATCAAGAGGTGCAAGTTTCCATCTGGTAATAGAATGCCACAAATAATTTAAGATGAAAGACATAATATGTATTTAATGATACCTTCACATTGCTGATCAAAGCATTTTTTCTGAACAATTTTTTCGTCATGGTATTATTTTTCTTTCCTTACCCATTTTTTCCAGTCCTTTTACCTCTCCCTGACTACCATGTTGCATAACTTCACTAACACTTTTCCTATACCATTACAAAGACTGTATGTGGTTACTGAAGGTAGTGATTCTGCCCCCAGATTTTTTCCATTTTTCCTGTCCTCTCTTTCCTCTGTGCACCACAGATTTTAGAAGTGGGAAGAAGCTGGATTTTACCTACTTTGGGTATAATTTTCAATGTTTGTTGTTCCTAATTCCATTTAAATTAGATTTTTTTAATGGATGAACATGCATATAGGTTGCATGCTCCTTCCTTAAATGAGTAACAGTATGTCACTTCTCAGGTTGACACCATGGCTCAGTGAACAGCTGTGGCACAATGTTATCTGGGGACGCCTCGCCTGCCTGGGAGAACACAGAATGAAAAAAGACATATGCTAGACAAGAAAAGAAGAATTTATAAGTTCAGAGGACCTTGGTAAGACACTTCACTCCTCCACATCTCCATTTTCCCTCTCAGCCTCTGCTTTGCTTATCTAAAATTCCATGCACAATGGTCTCATAGGGCTTTAAGATCTATTGTCATCCTAATAGGCCAATTATTTTCATCTAACAACAAGAATGAGAAATATAATGGAAAATTTCACAGAATTTTGGAAAATGTCTGTTTCATCATGGCCACTCTGGGAAACACATTTATCTCTACCTGATAAGAGAGGCACATGATATTAAAAAAAATATCTTATGTCCATTGCAGAAAGTTAGAAACCTTCCACTGGAGAGGCTTTTACCAGGGGTATTAATCTGAGACAAGGCAGCACATGCCCACTGCAATGTTTCCTGACTTCATATTCCAGTGCTGGCTTATCAGCAAACACAGCAAGAGGGGAAAAGTGGTTCTGTGCCCTGCTATGTGCACATTCAGTTCCCATGTTTTTCTCCTTTATTAGCCTCTGAATTCATAACTGAATTCAGAATGGTTTAACAATGCTGTTATCAAGTGCTTTAGCTCCAGTAGCTTTTACATTCAGTGTTGAAAATGTAATTCTTTTGACATTTCTTGTACCAAAATGTGATCTCTGGCACAAGTGAATAGTATGTGGTTGCACCGCTCACAACTCTGATATTTTGATTGTTTCCCCTATTTTTATTCATATTTGTGATTTAATGTGAAAGAGGTTAAATATCATTCTCTTGCATGCTATTTGGAGTTGTTATGTCCTTTCCCTTGCATACATGGAATTTGTGTGAATTAGTACTTCTGCTGATCACTCTGCACAGATAGCTGCAGAAGCAGCAACTAAACTAACAGTCTGTTGCAGTAGCCCCTCTGTCACATACCTTGTAGAGCCCATGGTACTGTGACAGGATAACGGGCTCCTGTTGCTGGGTAATGGTACCCTGTTGCTATGCAAATGCAAAGTCAAAACAAATGTGAATAATGACATTTTATAAAGCAAACATAGAACGGAGGCTGCCTCTGGTAAATATTTCATCAAAAAACATTTCTGTTTCCTAAGCAAGTGAAATGAACACTTTCTAAGGCAAAATCAAGTTGTAGATGAGAATAGAAATAAAGCTCTAACATTTAACATGCCTAGTGAGATGTTAAAGTTGTTATTCCTTTTGGATCTTATGTGACAAATAAGTAATTTCACCCTTTGATCTCAAGACTACCCACCCTCTAGTACCTATTGCTCCTTACAGCTCAGCTGTTACCTCTTTTTCAGTCTTGCTTTTGATCTCACCATGTTCCTGTGCAGTTCTCCCTCACTGTGAAACAAACAGCTTTCTAGTTAGTGTTTGTTGTTTAGCATGTTTTTATTTTATTAAACTTTTAACTACATTATGTCTTTTATAAAAATCCATTTATACTCCTGAACTAGAGCTTATTCTTCAGCTTTCCTACTCTGGGAACAGAAGGGGAATAAAACAAAAATAAAAGAGAAAAAAAAAAGGAGAGACTATCAGGACACCAGTTGTGGTTTCTTGTCTATTCCCAGCTTAGGGACGGATCAGAGCAGTCAACATTCTTGTTCACCTTGGCCTTGCCGGCAGTGGTTCTTCAGGAGCAAGATGATCATGATCAGCCTGAAGGTTGTCAGCCTCACCAGGGTGATTGACTTCACTAAACTTCACTGTCTCCTGGCTGAATCTCGAGAAACTTTGTGCACTGCAGCTGGAGGATATGGAGCCTCATCTCAACCCTTCTCATGACAATCTCAGCTGTTGAAAATATGCTTCTGTTTCAGATTGCATCATGTTCCTTTGAGCTACATTTATTAAACTGATGCCTGATGTAGGCAGGGAGAAGGGAGATGGACAAAGGTTTGGAGAAAAAGCTCTCCATAACCTACGGATTTTAGGCAATGTAGACACAAGAAGCCCAATTTAAAAGGAACTGCACTTTTACAACATGTCTTTCTGCATAAGAGAAGATGCACCATTTAATGTGAAGCAATTCCATATGCTCCCCAATTATAAAGAAATCAAAAAAAGGATTCAGATAGACTGCCCTTTCTGATCATTAATCATATTTGTTCTTTTCTTTTGCTTAGTTCTACAATTGTTTGAAGATCAAGGTCAAAACAGTAAAGATTTCAGGATACTGAGCAAGTTAGAACTAACTAGATGACCAGGTTTACAGTCTGAATGAGATATCACAGCCCACACCTTGCCAAGATTTCTGTTTTTGGTAGAAGAAAATGAATCCAGCATGGTTGCTGCCAGCAGTTGGTTCAGGAATAACACAAGAGGAGGCTAGACTCTTGAGTGCACAATTATTTAGAACTTAAAAGGTCAAAACACCCAAATGGCTACTGGTAGCCTATGGAGATCATATGGCAAAAGTGCATTGAATTTCATAAAAGCACAATACTTTCTTAGAAGAGCAGCCAGGTTTGAGGCAGCCAGATTTTACACTAGCTTTATTTTCCAGATGGATTTAAATCATGCAGAGATTGTGAGTAATCTAATATTCTGAAGGTAAAGTCTGCAGTCAGAGGATGGGTACAATCACACTGGTGCATGAATTTTTAGAGTATGTGGGCAATATCAAAATGAATCAGAACAATATTTTCACTATCTAGTTGCAAATTGTCTATTAAAAAATGTCCCCATTTAAACCATAACAAAAAACCCAAACATACATCTGTTCCTTGAACTGAGGATAATTTACTTACCTGATTCATTGGTTAACTTCCAGCCATCTTTGCATCCTTCTCCTGTGAATTATAAACTAATGCTCAGCTACAAGTTTCTGTCTATGCACTGATCCCTTCCAAACACTTAATTTTTATATTTTGAATGCAGGAGAGGAGGAAGAGTAGGCAGAAAAGTAGCTCTATTTCTTGACATGAGGACAGATAATGAAGAATTCAGATAAGTAAATGACCTACAGCTCTGTGTTTCCAAATGTTACAATCTCCACATAATGTCCAGCTATGAAGATAATTTTTACAGTGCTTCTGTTTCTCCTGTTTCTTCTGTAGTTTCAGTAACAATACACATTAATAAAGACATATGCAGTACCTAGGGAGGGTTAAAGTAAAAGACAAATCAGTTGTCCAAGTAAAGGTTAGGGTAAATGGAGAGCTGTGATGTGTTTCTGTAGTCTTCGTGGTGTATGCCTGCAACTTATCTAGCAGAAGTTCCTGATTTTTTCAAGTTTCTCCCTATGTAACAATATTCAAATTTTTCTTTGGCTGCCACTACTTTGAATGCATTTTTCTATTTCAGTAAAACTGTGGGCTCAGAACTTATTTCATGAGCATGAGAATTGCTGAAACCCATAACTATTGTAGATAAATATACTTCCATGGACAGGGTCAGTTGTTAAATTCAAGCACTCTTCTTTTTCTCAGGATACCATCACCCTCCACCAGAAATCAGAATACACTTCCAGGGTTATAAAATCCTTTAAAGCTTTTTTCACTGAAGTTGATGGAAAGATAACTTTAAATTCATACAAGTTTGTTCCGTACTCAAGCACATGCTGAAGGGAAATGCAGTTCTGTCAGCAGGATATATTTGGCTGAGTCACTACCCTGTGTCTTCTGAATGTCACAAACTAAAAGGAAAAAACAGAGAATTTACTTAAAATAAAAAAAGAAGTAACTGATACAGAAAGTTGTAAGTTAATTTTGTTCACTCTCTTGAAAGACTCAGCATGGACATCAAATAACAGAAACAAAACAGCGGCAAACAAAATGAGTTTACACTAACACTTAGTTCACATCATTATTTTAAGTACTAATCTAACCACAAAGATGGTAAAATATTAAACTCCTTTTCTGTTGTTATTTATAATGTTTATTTGGGCTATTTCCCAAGCATTAATTGTGGAATATGATCTTATTAAGACATGAATTTATATTACATCAATTGGTAAATTTGTCAATGTACCATAAACTTTAATCTGTTTTTCCTGCTTGTTAATTGAAGGATCAATAAAGAGCCTCTTTTTATATCAAATATGCCATGGAAAAAAAACCCCACTAGTGTTAGAAAAATCTCTATAGGGAACAACTGCACCTATCATTCCTGATGCACATGTTCAGCCTGTTCTTGTGGACTTTCAAAGTCAGAAGTGAAGACATGGACTCTGAATTGTCCTGGGGGTCAGTTATCATCCTTCCATTAGAAAGTATTTCCGATGTATAGACTGAGATTTCTTACTTTAATTTAAGCCAAATGTTTCTGCCTTCCATACCCATGAGCAACACGGATCAGGTTATTCTTTTGTTTTTTCTCCTATTCCTACTCGGATTTCGTATTTCTTCAACATTTATACGCCCAAGCCTGCAGTGATTATCACTTCTGCATTTCAGAGTGCCTTGCTTGGTTCACATCCTTTTTGAGGACTACTGTGACAAAGTGGAGATAGTACTCCATCTATGCAGAGGGGAAAGATTGCCTTACATTTCTCAGCATTATCCTTGCTTTTTGTCCTATTATGTCCTCTTAATTTTTCTAAATCAAGGTCCACTTTCAGGTCACAGTACCCCATAATATCTTAATCATCCTCTGTATAACTGGTAACTCTTTTTTTCTCAGATTACATTTACGCTACTGGTTACTTTTGTCTAACCATAGCATCTTCTACTTATTCTTATTTAGTTACATCCTATTTTTTAAGATCATTCCTCCAGTTTGTTGGGATTTTTTTTTAAAGTTCTTACACTAACCTCCAACATACTTGCCATAATTTCTGCATGATCTCCAAATTACTGCTCATTTTGATACCATCCTACAGACTCGAAAATGCAGTGAAGCTTATTAGGCTCAGGACAGGTCTTGTGTCTCTTGCAAACTGCAAAATTCCATTCAGGATAATCTTTCATTTTGTTAATGAATGGGTATAACTTTCTTCAGTATGTTAATTTAATTTTTCATTCATCCACTTAGAGTTAAAAAAATCCTGTATACCAACTGTACTAACTTATTAACTTACCTTCTTTAAATAAGTTACTAAAATCTTCTTTCAGGGAAATAAAAAAAAAAAAAAAGGTGATATGAGAGTAGAGCTGCTCACTAATTGAGGAAAGAAAAGAGAAAAACTTCAAGATAGGATGCTCAGTAGTTACCCAGCAGGACATGGGAAAGATCTTATGGTAGTAAATGGGGTAAAACTGATACATTTTAGCATAAAGTTAAGAAAGTTCACAATTGTTATCAGTAAAGGGACTTAAACACTAGGTCGCACATGCAACAACCTTTCCTTACGAGATGGGAAGAAAAATAATGTGCAACTGCTTTCATACAGATATATTTATTTATAATATGTATTTTTATATATTGATAATATTTATGTACTATATATAATACATATTTACGTATTTAAGTATCTATAATTAGTAACTCCAACAGAAGCAGACATCATGCTGAGAGATAAAAAACTCAATATCTTAAATAGCCCTACTTTTGTGTTTAAATCTCTATGAGTACTTCAGTAAATTGAAGAAAATGACTGTACAGGGTTTCTTTTCCTCATCATGGAATGCCTAAGGAAACTAGAGCAGGGTGACAAACAAAAGCCCCTTTGCTGTGAAGGAAATGGACTGATCTTCATTACTCTGTAGTACCCAGAAGGAGTTTAAAATCTCCTTGGAAAGGTGTAAATTGTTAGACCAAAAAGAACTCAAATGCTCTTTAAGTAAACACAGTGAGATCCCAGAAAACAAAATAATTTTTTAGTTTCAAACACTGACTGTTAAAATGCAGTATTTGTGACCATAATTCTATTTGACTGGCCTTGAGATAAACTGCTTACCATAAACTCTGCAGCCCACCTTCTGCAAAGATGATCAGTCTTGTGGGGTAATTAGCAGCTAATACTGTAGCTGCTAGATCCAGGATCTGGAAACACTGGAAAACAGAAACACATCTGTTGCTTAAAATACAGTGCTATGTGTTAACATGGTCAACACAGGAACAGACAGTAATCTGTTCCAATACAGGATTACTGAACCCGACAGTAATCCCACTGAAATCAGTAGAAATACACATGGGTTACTGTTGAACACATGTTGAGGTGTTTTGTTGTACTGGTCATCAACCAGTAAATATCATAGAACCATAGGAAAAATAGATGGAAATGAGATTTAAATCGGAAAAATTAACTGTGACTGCTTAATTAAATGTCACTCCTCATGTCACTTTTTTTTTTTTGCTGTGAATTACGTTGAAGAAACATATCTTAGGGGAGTGTAATGAGACAACAACCTATCCTTATCCAAGTTTTGTTCTGCACTGAGTTTGTTTTTAGCAAGGATTTATACATTCTTTTCATGCATCTCTGTGAAGCATTATTGGTATCATACACTGCAGTGATAGTGCATAGATAGATAGAGCTAGCCCAAAAAATTGACAAAAATGCAATCTGTGTACAGTACATAGAGCTATGTGCAATACTAGAGTGGGTTGTGGCAGCCATATAGCCATTAGTTAATTATGATAGGGCATCATGTTGATATGGTGACTGTGCTGCTTCCACTTTTGGAAGTAGTTCAGAGGCCTCTACATCTGTGTCTGCATCTGCAACGCCATATAGCTTGTTGATGATATAGCTTTGATTTGCTAGAAAAAACCAAATAGGGAAACTTCTGGTCATTCATCTTCAAAATTAATTTTCAAGGCTCTTCATTTTGTGCTTGTGTTTGGAGTCTGTGAAGAAAGCAAGATGGCGCAAGATGAAGGAAAATGTTGCTTGCATATTGTAATTCCTTTGAGATGCAAAATGCATTTAAAATTTCTTCCTGGTTTATTATCCACAGAATTTTACTCTTAGATAGAAAAAATTAAAATATGAGAGGAAAAAGTAAAGCAGGCCATCCACATGGATTCACCACCCTTTTTTCAGCCTGGAGAAAATACTCAGCAAACAGAACATGCTCAAAGATCTTATCGATCTCTCTCATTTATCTAGCTATATAGATATAATTAGAAATAAAAAGATGTCCTTTTTTATTTATCACAGATGATAAATGCACTCAGTCTCTAGACCACTATATACTATGCAAAGCCTCAAAGCAGTTCTCAAAACCAGATACCAGGTTTCTCACACCTCTGTTGATGAAAACAATTCCTACCTGGAAATTAAACTCACTGATCAAGCAATTTTTTTTTTTCTTCCAGAAATGCTGCTTAATTTTGATCATTGAAGGCTGTTGTCCTTACAATCTTTTCACTGAGGACTGTGTTTTAAAGTTACAGTCTTTCTGGGAGAAGTTGGTTAACAGAAATCAGATTTTTCCATGTTCTATTTAGCCACATATGAACCACACAAACCCCACAAACACTGGAAAAAAAAGTAATCTACATTTCCTCAAGAAATGCTGATGTCAGATAATCTTTAAAATGGAAGTAAATGAAATATCTCATTCAGAAATCTTTCATAATGATAATCTGTAACCCTATTCATTAACCAAAAATTAAAATAATAACCTGCTGGTAAGGCTCCAGTTATTAGAGGACTAAATCAGTACTTTGCCAAAGCTTTAAAAGCCATGAATCTCTTTTTCCCTTTTAAATATTAGTGCATTTTAATCATTAACCATGTAAGCCTTCAGGTTAGGCAGCTCTTTAACAACATAAATGGAAATGTATGAAGACTTTTTGACTATATTCTTAAGTTCTCAAAACTATACAGGCAAACCTCCTCACATCCTGCCATTATCTGGAGGAAGCAGCACATTTGGCATGCTGTTTCTGAACTGATATTTTTCTTTTTTAAAGGGAGGGCAGGAAGACATACTTCTTGCATTCACTATTTTCTTACATATTCTGTCATTGAATGGGCACTGTATTGTGGTAAACGTGTAGTCTTTCCCAGGAGAATGGTTGCATCCATTTAATTTCTTCTGGCGAGAAAAATAGAAGACCTCATCTACCCACCTGGCTCAAGAAGCAAACAATTGCAAAGTACATTATGTTTTCATTGTGAATGCTCTCTCTGCCTTCTGAATGTACATATCTTTATAAGAGATGCTATGGAACATAAAAGCAGTTGCCACGGAAGTTTAAGCTTTTCTGCATCAGATGTTGTGTGGTTGCTTTTTTTTTTTATTTTGTTTTTCCTTCCCTTCCCTATCAGCTTAGCTGTGAATTAAGCTGTAAAGGACTACTTTCAACAAAGGTGAACTGAAAACTTGTGAGATTTGCTGATGCATGGCCTCATTTGACCAGTTTGGCTCTGCCTTGAGAGGGTGGAGATTATGAGAACAAAACCCAAGGAGATGTGGACTTCCCTTCTTACAAAAAGGACATTTTTCAGGTAAGATAAATTCTCCTATATTGCCCAATAAATCATACGAAATGAAACTCAGTGGTTTTATTCCTGGAACTATTTGTAAATCAGTTATTTTAACTATTCAACCAGCTCTGCTGACTACTCAGTTTCCTGATACTGCCATACCCTTAGGAAATTACAGGATACTGACCCAGTTTACACAGATGAAGTTAATTAATTCAAGTACAACTCACACAGAGTAGCTGTACATGCCTGCCAAATAAATCCTAACCAACTACCTTTCCAGCCCCTCCCTCACCAAACCCTACTCCCCATCCTACTCTACTTCAGCCTGGAAAATAAGTTTTCCTGTCCATTATTTATTTTCCGTGGCTCAGCAAGTCTGCATTTGGTATCCCACCCCAAACAAAAATCTATTCAAACCTTAACAATAGATCACACCAGTTCTCAGTCTGCAGCAACAGCAGAGAAGCTGGGGATTACAATGTCCCCCAGACATTGCTTAAAAGAGAAAGAAAAAAAAAAAGATGAAAAAGAAAGTCATATTCCTCTTTGATTAAAATATGCTGAAGCTGCCTCAGACCAGGCCCCAAAAAATATTGCCTTGTCTTTCCCACTTTGCTTGGGCCCCTGAGATCTCCTGCCTGTGCGTGTTAACTCACTGCAATTCCCAGCTCCAACAGAGCATTTCTTGCTGAGACAGAGCAATGACTGTACAACCCATAACTGGTATCTTACGCTTCATGTTCCTTCTTTCCAAGGCTTTGTCCTTCCCCGTATGACCAGGGACTTCTCTTCCCACCCTCTTTTTACCCACCTGAGTGACTCCAGATCACTTGATCCATTCAAAAAACTCCACATCTGAAACACTGAATTGCACTAGGGACACCTAAGATTTTTTGTTTAAGACGAGATTCAGGTGCATTCTCCAGTTCATTACAAATGAGTTTCTGTTGGTGTTGGCTGAGGTAGAGTTAATTTTCCTCATAGTGTTAACACACTCAAAGGATTAGACTCTCTTGGCTGAAAACAGTAGAGTTGCTTTATACTGAAAATTTTAAGTAGTTGTCCTGTTGTAAAGTTGTAGTACAGATGTTCAGGTTTTATGTCTACCCAGCTAAGCAAGATAACCTCAGAGAGAGGGAATGAGGCTTTAGATAGTTCTGCAGGATGAGAAGCACCTGTGCAATATGCATAGTCAAGTTTTACATTAAAAAGAATAAGGTCAGACACTATCTTGAAATAAACCCCCACATTTATTTTTGTCACAAATGAGATAATAATTGTAGCTTGGGAATGAGCAGAATTGAGTTTCCTCATTAAAAAGGAAAATTTGATAAATCCTGCAGCAGCACTAGAGAAACCTAAAGAATACTACTCACATATTTCAGCTAGGCTTTCATATGCTAAAATATAAGATTGTTTTACTAAGTAGGAAGCTGTTAACATACTCACCTTAAGGTTCTCTGTTCTAGGAATACGCTCGAATAAGGTGAGGCTAATCAAACTAATTACTGTGAACTGAGTGTAATTTTGTGTTTGTCTTAGGGTAAGTGAATGCAAAAAATAACCTGTGTGGATTTCACAGCAAAGGTTTATGATTAAGAAGCTTGTTTTGAAGATTAATTTGCATTTGTAAATAAATATTTTAATTCAGAGATGATCTTATTAACAAACCTGTTAACTGTAGTGGTTTAAAGTACACTGGAATATACAATGGGATTCCCTCTTCAGGGTGTTATTAATCCTTTGAAGAATTCCTAGTTAGCAGATTATAAAACTAAAAGCTATTTACAGCCTGCATTGGACTCTCAATTAATATTTAACTTGACTTGCTAGTTTTTGATCTTCTATGTGACATTGTACAATCATATTATTTTTATGACAGATTTATATTTCTAAACAATATTTAAACTATAATCTTACTTTCAATGCAATGTATCATTGACTGATCTTTATAGAAACTCCACAACCAAGCAATTTTACCAATTATTATACAAGATAATGTTTATCAACCTAAATGTCATATTCTTGTACTCCCAAAGTTGACCTCTATAGTAAATAATTTAATTCCCAGAAAATCTCTACTTGTATTTACAATCTGTGTGTACATTATTACTTACATTGATGATGGTGAATAAATAATGATGCACAGCATTTTTAGCAATAGAATACATAAGAATGTAATTTTCCCCTGTTCCTCAAGACTCAGACCTGCTCACCTGTAAAATACCAGGTGATGTCTTCTGTGTGTTGGAAACTCTAGCAGAAAAATGTTTCTAGGTCTTAGTGTTAAGGGCATGGTCAATGGTCAGTGGAACACTGTATGGATGGAGCACTATAGGTGTCAAACTACTGAAATGTGTCTGAAATGTTCTTGGCAGCTGATGTGTAACACGTAGCAGACATTTAGTCCTTCACTAACTCAGCTTGTGCTAGTTTTGCCAACAAGTTCTGCACTGTCCTTTGTGGGGTACAGGGGAACTTTGTTCAATTGACACAATCAATCTGATATGGAGGAAGTGAAATATTAAGTCCACTGTGGCTTCTTTGCTGACCCCCGATCCTCCAGCCAATAATATAGGGAAACATACACTGAATTTTTTTAAAAGTTACACTCAAGGGGCTTCATTTTCAGCTAATGCTGTAAGAGGGAACAAGGAGTATAAGAGTCATGTGCTGAGCTGTAAGTGAAGAATGGCAAGTGGCTGAAGCATTCAGAGATGGGGAATACAGGGCTGCTGCCTCCCTGCATTACTGGCTGGGCAATACCTTTGCTGCCAACCACTGAAACTGCTCTGTGAAGGGTAAACTGGTCAATGCACAGTAAGTTACTATAGATGTGACTTCTGCTTCGGGAAAATGCCCCAGATCTAAGGGTCTCACTAAGAGACAATGACTTTGATGTTAGTTAAGAGAATTCAGTGGCCAGGCAGCAGCTAGCTGCAAGGCTTCTTTTGGCAACATGTTGAACAGGCTGTAAAAAAGCTGAGAGAAGGGCTGCTTAAAAAGAACAGATTTTTTTCAGTGGATTTCAAGGAGCAAGGTGCCTGTTGCATCCATCATCAGAGGGGGGGATAGAATGTAGGGCTACTGTGCCTGTGTCTCTTTGATGACTTCAGAGATCTTGTTCTCTTAAGCTTACTATTGGTACGGGTAAAATTTTCTCTGATTTAAGAAGACAGGCCAATCACCCACGTTTGCAAGTCATTCTGCTATAGTCCAGAAATACCACCTGAGAACAGGAAAAGGGAGTTGAGGGTGAGACCCAAGTCTGAAGGAAGTGCACCAAGACAGAGTCAAAGACACTTCAATGTATTGCTNGTGTTTTTATTACGGGCAACAGCAGTAAGGGTGAATGTTCAGTATACAGCATAAATAAAATAAAATAGAATAACAAAGTATCAAGTGGAACATAAGAAAGAGTATTCCACTTTTTCCTAGGTAAAAGAGAAAGATGGAAAAGAGACAGGTGGTCGGCATTATGAACTGTGCCTTCATAAAGTCAACATAATTGAACTGAGAAAATACACTAGACTTCACATGTCTAGTTGATTCTGTCATTATTTGGACAGCCAAGGAAAAACAGGATTCAGAATTATATGAGAACTTTACTGGGAGGACAGAGCTCATCAGCAGAAGCAGAGGAAAGTCTGGCAGATAAACCAAAGACTTGTCTTTAATAAAAAAATAGACTCCACAAATCTTTACTGTTATTGGCCCTTCAACAATTTTGCTGGAAATGTTGCTTTAAGAAGCATAACTACTGTACTTTCAGTACTTTCAAGCTTTAATATTTTTGCCTAGCTAAAATGTGCTTGATGAGAGTTGTTATGGTTAGATCCTTCATGGTCTGAGCTGCCACTAAAATGACTTTACAAGTTTTCCTCTGTTTTTGATACAAAACTACAAAACATCAGAAGTTTGACGGTCCAAGTCCCTGAGCAACTTTATTATGTTCCAATGACGTTCCTGGATGATTTTCTTAGCTGTGATGTTCAGGACAAAGGCAATGGTTTTTAAGAGGTTTTAGATTTATATCTTATTATTTTTAAAAGTTGGCGCCCCAAGCAAAGTAAAACCTACTCTTTTAAACAAAACAACCTGTTTTTAAAAATAAAAACATTCCAAAGAATATGGACTGAGGAAAGCTTATATATCCATTTACTCTCTGTACCAAAAGAACAGCTAACTTGATGATTATCTTGACAGAGAAAACTGCTCAAGTTTGACAAATTAGTAATAAAATAGTAGTGGGAGCCAAAAGGCATGCATATGCAGGAACTGATGTTGGGACTTCTAATTTTGTAAACACAAAATCCTGCACCTGGGTCAGGGCAACCCCCAATATCAATACAGACTGGGGAATGAACAGATCGAGAGCAGCCCTTTCAAGGAGGACTAGGAGGTACTAGCAGATGAAAAGTAGGCTATGAGCTGATAATGTACACCCCTAGCCCAGAAAGAAAATTACATCCTGAGGTTCATCAAAAAGTGGTGATTCTGCCCCTCTACTCTGCCCTAGTGAGACCCCACCTGCAGTACTGAATCCAGCTCTGGGGTCCTCAGCATAGGAAAGACATGGACTCGTTTGAGCAAGTCCAGAGCAGGACCATGAAGATGACCAGAGGGCTGGAGTACCTCTCCTATTAGGAAAGGCTGAGAGAGTTGGGGTTGTTCTACCTGGAGAAGAAAAGGGTCTGGGGAGACCTTATAGCAGCCTTTCAGTACCTAAAAGGGGTCTACAAGAAAGATGGGAGCAAACTTTTTAGTAGGGCCTGTAGCAATAGAACAAAGAGTAATGTTTTTAAACTATAGGAGGGTAGATTCAGACTAAGTATAAGTAAGAACAACGAGGAGGGTTAAACACAGGAACAGGCTGCCCAGAGAGGTGGTAGATGCCACATCCCTGAATATATTCAAGGGAATATATTGGTCTGTTCCACTGGTCTAGTGGAAAGTGTCCCTAATTATGGCAGAGGGGTTGGAGTAGATGACCTTTAAAGGTTTCTCTCAGCCCAAACTATTCTATGATTCATTGAAATTTTGTCTAGTGAGCTACACCACGTAACACTAAAATCTGAGAAAAATGATTACTATATGAACATTTATACATATATATTTCTGCTCCCACATTATCACTTATTTTCATTGTAAGGGGGTGTAAGTTCCAGATGGTGATGCTACTTCTTCATTCTTCAAATTCCATCCCATACCTGACCATTACGCTTACGGTCAACAGCATTAGGTAGGAGGCTGCTCAGAGATCAGTCCTGTCTCATAGTGCCTGTACCCTGCCAGCTGTCTGAGTCCATCTGCTCCCTCTAAATTGCAAACTGGTCAGGATGGGACTGTGGCTCTTATTTTGTGGTTACATATTTCAGTTCCTCAGCCTTGGCTGGGACTGCCAGCACAAAGGTAATATTCATGAAAATAATAAAACGTGAAATGTTGCTGTTGTGTGTCTACAAGTATTTGTGGATTTTTTTTCATCTTCCTAAGGGAAGAGAGAGCACATATTTTAGCAAGTGAAGTCAACTAGTCTTCTGTTTTCACAGAACAGTTATTCTTCTTTTGATGCACCTAGAAACTAGCCCATTACTCCCCACGAGGAGGGGAGCCACTTAGCCAATTCCCAAGGAAAGTGGGTTGCTGGAACACTTCATTCTTTACTGAAAACACAAGTTTTTACTTACTGTACTTCAATGTGGTCTCAAACACAGGCTGTCTGCTGGGAGACATGCTGCCCACCCTGACTGCTGCTTCCTCCTCTGGTAGGCAGATACTCTGTGTGGAGATCCCTGGGAACCAGTCAGAGAGCAGAAGAGATGGAGAAAGAGGTGAGCTCCAGTGTGAGTGGTGGAGATGGTAGTGGACACAGAGGCTCTAAAAAGGATAGCTCTAAATTGATTTCATCCAAATAAAGGCAATATATGATGACAGTGGATATCCATGGGAATTTCTCTTTTTGGGTGCGTTCTGGTCTAAATAAGGGATAATGCAGAACAATGACGGAACTCTGCTGTGTGTAACTAATGAAGATTATTCTTTCCCTTCAAGATCTATGAAGTATCAGAGACTTTGCACAGTTATGCTCTTAATGCCTCTAAACTTCAGTATAAATTTATTTGTACTATACATTTTATACTACCCTTACATAAAAAAACATGTCTGCAGAAACACACATTCTTTGGTAATTAAAACATCTTTATTTGAAATTTGTCTTTGCTCTTAATTACTGATCAATGTGTGCAGCAAAAGCAGGTCACTGAAAGAAGGGAACCCAAAGTAACAAACCTTTTTCTCTCTTCACTCTGTAGTTTTCTTCAATAATGATACTTTCAATCTCATAAAGCCATATATAATTCTTGGCAGATCTGTGCCTGTTTCCTATGGAGACTTGCAGCCCAAATGAAGTTGGGAGTAGACTCTACCAGCTATGCATACCATGTTAGGAAGAAATCAAGAGCTAAGTTTATCTTCTTTGATTCGCACGTGTATTTTGCACCAGGAGAAGCTTCAATTCCTCTCCAATCTCTGTGGATGGAAAGCTAGGAAATGTATTTCTTTGCTTAAGAAAGTATCATGCCAATTGAATTAGGGGAAAGAATTATACTATATCTCTTAAAACTAACTGCCATGATTTCAGTTTTTGACCATGGATATTTTCAAGGCATTCAGGTTACAAGATAAAATTTATTGATGAAAGTTAGTAAATAATTCCTAGAAATGCTGGGGTGAAAGGAGCTGTCAGATACCACCAGCAAGGAGAAAAGAAAGAGATTAGTTTAATTAATTCTTTAGTGCAGATGATAAATCAATCCAGGTACAGTTCTCAAACTGTAAAACTGATCTGTTTGTACTTCTGCCAAGTACAACCAGATGAATGAAAATAAAACATATTGTTGATACAGCAAATCTCACAGAACACAAAGTGCAGACTTAGTCTTGAGAGAACAGAAATAACCTTATGCTTTCACAGTTTACATTTTTGTTTTAAAGAACAAGTCAGTTTTCCCACACCAATTTTAGTGTTCTCAAATGCATTTACGTGCTCAACTTCAGGCTAAAATGTAGGAAAGGAGTAAAAAAAATAGCAGCCCACCTATTGACTCATCCCTGCTGGGCTGCTAGATTGGGAAAGAAATCTCCACAGCAAGATCTGTCTCATTAAATCCAACTGGCCACAGGAGAGACTGCTGAATCCCTTTGCCTCCACATAAATCCAGCTTTGCCTTAAATGTTGATGGTTAACTGAAATCCATGTATTCTCTGTTGCAAGTCCAGGTTTGTCTCGCTCCCTGGGGAAGTTCCTAGATTGTTTCCAGCTCCTGAAGCCAAGTGATTTACCTACTGCAGAACAGGAGCTTCAGAGCCCTGAAGCTGTGTGAGACCAGGAGAGGGATTTCAGGTGGTGTGCACTGTGTCAGCCAGAGACTAGGTGGGGAATGCCATTGGTAGCTGGCATTGCTCAGGGCTTCTTCAGCTGTGTGGAAGTGAGTAGCACAGTGACTCAGGAGCTGGAGGTGTGGAAACCTCCTGTTGTGGTGGGCTCTGCACATGGACAGTGAAAGTACTCAGAGAAGTGAGAAGAAAAACTCTCCATAGAAGAAAAAAAAAAAAGCATGATTTTGGAGTCCTCTGGTAATTTGCCTCTAAAAAATGATTTGTTCAAATAAACTCCTATATAATTTTAGTCAGTACTTTTTGAGTCTTTACCAACAGTGAAAATTAGACTGCATTACTAGATGAACCTTCAGGCTGGGAGGTTTCCCCTCATTTCCAGCCTGGTTCACAGAACCTTGGAAAACAATGTTCACTTTCTCGATTCACTTTTTTTCCCAATATTTATAGAAATATGTATTTTCTTTTTCTTAAGGAAGAGTGAAGTCATATTAATTGACATTCTTTATCCTTAGCATATCTCTTTAGGCATGGTATGGTACATGTTGTTGTAGAAAAGCCACCAGATATTCCTGGTTTCTAAATACACCAAACAAGCGTAAGAGACAGGAAAGAAAGGGCTGATACTACCAAATAGTTATAGATGTAAAGTAGTTTTAAAAAGCATGTGCTAATTTTATTCTGATCTTAACTGCATTCAAAGGGCAAATTCTAGGGCAAATTCATTGTAATTATTTGAATATTGCTAAAAAATTTCTAATGAGGATACATTCTAAAAAAATAATCTACTGCAAAATGTCTCACGGTGACATGCTAAGTCTCTGCACATCTACTTAGCATGTATTTAAATTCACTTTTTTATTTTAAAATTTTATTAAGAATAAATCTATTTTCTACACCAGATGTGGTGTCAAATATGGAAGTCAAAATGCTGGAGAAATTTACAACCACTGGATGTCATTGTTGTTCTTTTAAACTATTAAAAAAAATTGAAGCTAGTTCAAAGAGTGGGCTAAATGTGGCTGTGTCCATATTTTTAATTTTAAATAACACAAAAAATATATTCAGCTAAAATAGTACATTGTGTTAATTCTAATACTTTTCATAAGGCCAAATGAGCTACATAGACACTTCACTGCAGCAGTCTAACTTCCGTTCTCTTTAATAGTTCATAAGTCACTGCAAATTTCAATATAGCTAGTTAACAGGAAGTGATGATCTGGATTGTATAGTGAATTTGTATAATCAGCTCATTTTACTAAGTGTAGTCTTCAACATTTTTTACATGACTCATATTAAATCTCACTTGTGAATAGCTCTTTTCATACCATTGTCTGAAAATGCAGTACTAATAAAAGTCAGTAATAGTTACACGGAGACAAACCTAGCCCCTTGCTCACTTCTGTGAGTCATTCTGCAAAGAAGTGCAGGAGTTTGACTCAGAGGAAGAGATGCAGTTGAAGCAGTTAGTTCTGTGCATGAAAGCAAGGAAGCAATGGAATCACTATTGAATGGAGACAGGCATAAAAAGGCTAAATCCTCTACTGAGCAGAAATCTCCCATGCTTTTCTGTTGTGGGCACCCAGGTTAGCCACAGACAACGATGAGACTTCTTTGGGAGGGCTCTGCAACTGCCTGGTGGTCTACAATAGAAGATTTCTTCTCAGTGCTTCCCTACAAACCCTCCATCCCCTCACTTTACATCTGTCCAGCACCTGGCCCGGAACTTGGACGGGTTCTTAATTTAATTCTATGTGCACACTTATTACTCTCACAAGAAAGTAAGGCTGAACTAGACTCTGTGTACAGTGGGTGGGTCGAACACAGCTGTGCAGCAGACCACTTCTTTCTACTTTGTGAGAACGATGTTGTTTAAAATATCCAGTCATCTTTTGCCATCAAGTGATTTGGGAATGAAATTATGTCAAACAAAAAAGGAGGGCAAACAGAGTTAACTTTACTCCTCCCGAAGTCGCCCCATTTACCTGGATCATTAGCATTGTGCTTAACTGTTGCCTCAGGCCAGCGCCCTCTGCTGTGGCCATATTGTGAGTATGATATGTTAGCAGAAATCAAGAGAAACGAAACAGTGATGTCACCCGAAAAGAAGCAGCAGGTTATCGGCTGCAGTCACCCTTCCTCACCTCTCCACTGAAACGGATGGCTGAAATTGGAGACTCTGATGCAGGGAGGACAGAGGAAGTGCAGCTAACCTCTCTTAATACAGCTCCAGAGTAACATTTGGATTTGAATATGGAAGTACCATAACTGGAAGATAAAATTTCCAGCTTCATTGTGCAGTTACAACGGTTCTATTGCCAGAGGGCTTTGTTGTTCTGCCTATTCTGTTTTCAAGGCTGCAGAGTTAGCAAAGGAGTTGCATGTGCTTCTCTCTGCACTGCTGATGCTTAGGTTACAGTAAAGGGTCAGAATTAACCTTGGGTAGAAATAAATACATTAGTCTCAGCCTTTTGAAATATTAATAGGAGTGCAGATGTGGCAGCGTGGGCAGACTTGGGCCAGTTATTGTCATCTAGTGCTGTTGTATAGCATAGACAACCCTTCTGAAGCTGCAAGAAGCTCTGAAATGCTTCTTCAGAACAGTGTGGTACTCCATCATCTTCAGCATATGACTGTTCTCTGAAGGTACAATTCCCAAAGTCAGTCCAATGTGCACCTATGCTTCAGGGACTGAGGAAGAAATAGTCCATCTGGATTCTATTGCAGGCCCCAGATGTCTGCAAGCTTGCAGTGGCAATACCTAACCTGCACTTTTTTGTTTTGATCTGGTCTTTTTCTCTCAGTGGGAGTTAGGTGCCTAAATGCCTTTGAGGGTTTGGGACTAAGATCTTATCTCTAGGTCCGTGCAGCCACTAGGACACCAAGGGGAATTTTGCATCCTCTGGGCTGGAAAACTGGAGTAAAAATTATTTCTGTAAGAACTGGAAAAGGGCAATGATTTCCCAGAACTGAAAACCTTTTTGTTAAAAAGAGCAGTTTACTACTAAAATTTTAACAAAGGTGGGCAAAGGAGATATCTGCATCAAAATAATTGATACCGTAGTAATTGATTGTCATGTAATTGTCATTCCAATGTGCAGTTGACATGAGTTGAACACTCTCAATCATCCTGGTGGAGGCTCAAGCTCAGGACACAGGCTGGAGTCAGAACAGGAGCCTAACCTTGGTGGTCCTTGTCCCAGGGAAATACCCTACCCAAACAGCTAGTGGAATATGGATGACATGAGCACACTCGTTCAGCCTGCTGGGCTTTGTCATCTTTCTCTCTCTCTCTCTCTCTCTCTCTCATCTTTGACGGGTCTTGGGTTCATTTTGAGGCATAATGGGAAAAATGAGATCTCGAAAACTTTCGCAGGACAGGAAAACCACTTCCTACCCAGTTCTATTTCTGCTTCTAAAATTCTATTTGGTGGTAATTTCAGTGAACTCATTCTTCCTTTGTGTACCATATGATCCACAGTTGTTTTCTAAATCACCAAAAGCCATTGACAGGCTTTGTGGTTTTTATTTAGGACAAAGATGTTCTTTTTATAAAATCATTAACTCAAAATACAGGAGAAAAAAATATACATGTTTACTTTAGTCTTTGCTTACAAAAATTTTATGAGAGCAAAACTCACTTAAATCCATACTATTTACAGATGTAAAAGAAGATTAAATGGAATTGTGTTTATCTTAAATTGGACAGCCAGCACTGAACTGAGATTCATAATGTACATATACACTCCCATACCAATAACATGCACATCTGAACATGTAGAAATATTTCATAGATAAACAGACGTTCATGTGTGTGAGGAAAACCAAATACAAATATATATGTATATAGAATTTTTAAATTAAAAGTATTTGCTGGTTTGAAATTTCTGTTCAAAACATGGACAAATATATATTCGTGGTTTTTATTAATTTTGAACTTTCCAAGTTTTGCCTACTCTTTCAATATCTATCCAATTATTCCTCTCCCCACCTCCAGATGTTATATTGCATTTTTTTTCCAAGGACGCAGGATACTATGTTGTTAAAACACCCACAACTTTACAGGGCAAAATAAGGAAGAAGATAAAATACTCTGAGCACTTCTTGAAAGAACAGTATTTCCCCATGGGTCAAATGGCATCATCAACACTATGAGGCAGGCAAAGTGCAGATCAGATCTTCAAACTGATTTCTGTATTCTTCTGGTAAAACAAACAAACAAACAAACAAACAAACCAACCCCAAAACCCCAAATAATTTTGCAGTTGGCTCAAATGATGGCTGGAATTTAGGCAACCTCAAGATGCTGTGTGTTCACTGACTTGAAAGCTCATTCATACATATCACAGTGTGTGTTCCTGGACAGTGAAATGCCACTAGTAGCTAATGGGGAATTGACCATCCATCACTGTCTCCTTAGACAATAACTTGGGGACAGACAGAAAAGATTGCTGTCTCTATAAAATTTGTCAAGAAAACAAGAGAAAATGGAAAACTCTGCAGCAGATGGTCTAGGAGAGCCTCTTGTACTCTGGTAACCTGCTGGCAATTGTTCCTGTGGCATTAGTGGAAGTTCCTGGCCATGTACAGCTTTTTATGTTATCATCCACAGCACTGGACAATATATCTCTAAAACATTATTCCAGCCTGATAGTAAAACATTGCTAAAGACCTTGTAATACCATTTTTACATCCACTCAGTGAATCTATACTGAGGTCCATGTTTCCAAAGCGTGTTCACATGGAATCACTGAGATGAAATGAATTGTTAGGAGAGTGAAAGTGTGGTGAGGATGTTGTTTTTGGTGGTGAGTTTATCCATATATTTTAACTAAATCAAAGTGATATGATGATGAGCTTGGCTTTTGAACCAGAAGATTTTATTAACTTCTCTCATTTTGCTGTAAATCTGGAGTGTGTTCCTAAGCCCTTTGTGGATCGATACACCAGATGGTATTGGATTCTTCTCTTCCTTGCATCCTCTGGCAGAAGATTACCTGGGAACTGTCAGTCTGAAATTCAGTCAGTTTTCAGTAGAGGTCTCTACTTTCTGTTAGATGATAGCCCTTTCAAAACCTAAAATAGTACATGAATATATTGTTAACTGCATGCTTAAAGCACTGAGTTCAAAGTGTGTGTCTTCACCTTTAAGAACAAAAAATAAGAAACTGTCTGCCAGGTATTATTGTAGAGCTACTAAAATGGAATTCTTTCTGGTTTATGGGGTTTCAGACAGACAGATCTTTGATTCTTAAAGTTGTGTGTGACTTTAACAGAGATCTTTTCATAACTCATTCAATCCAGTAGTTCTGCTCATCCTTCAACTCTAGTCAAGTGACCACATTATATACAATCATCTTAAAGCAGACTCAGCTTAAAATATGTATGGAATATATCTATGAACACACCAACAGACTGGATGTTTTCTCCACAGATACACAAATACAAAATGCTGCAATATAATTCTACATTCCTCACCGCATAATAACTGGTTTTTTTGAAATGAGAAATGGATAGAAATATAGACAATTTTCCTCCATACATGTGGAAAGGAATCCAGACTGTCCAGGAAGATATTATTTCCTGGTAAAATACTCTGTGTGGTTTGGTAACGTATTGGAAAAAACTTCAAAAAGCCAGATGGTTTTCCCTGTTATTTTAATGTTATTGTTTAATGAGTGGCCCAAGAAATGCATTTAAGTAAGTGAATAAAATCCAGTTGTTTCATCCTTGTGTTATCTTAAGAAAAAACAAACAAATAAAAGCAAGCCAGTAATGAAATATTTTCCCTTAAGAACTTGGTGGAGTACTAATGCCAAATTCTGCAGTGATGTAAAATGGATGGATGCAAAGCAGATGTAACTTCATCTGCTGATTGCAAATGAAAGCTTTTAAAATTTGCTTGGAACATGTTTATGCCTTGAGTTGCATGGAGAAATGAAGTTCAACTGGAGTTTAAGGAATGTTATCATTTCCCTCCACAAAATCTTCTGTGTCGCTGATGTCCACAGACATAGGTAGGGGTTTGGTGACATGTTTCTTTAAAGCTCTTTTCTCTTTTTTAGACATAAAGTCCTCTATATGCAGTATAAACAGGTATTTAATATCTTTGAGAATCATTAAATCATTCAGAATACCTCACAATACTCATAACCTGGCAGAGGTGTTCTTATCTGCTCGCTTCCCTAATAGCAATGATCCATACCTGGCAAACATCCTGTAGATCTGTCACTGCAAGTTAATGATGACTTTTTTTTTACCAAGTTAAAAATAAATTTAAGCTAATTATTGTGCCTACTAATGAAATGTCTACCTAGGGTGAAGAACTTCACTGTCCTTGACAACATGAAATACGAATTGATTTAAGCCTATTAAGAGGTTTAGACATTAAAATGGGACTTGGTGAGAATTTAAATACTGAAGTTGAAGACTGTTGCTCCAAATTCACCAACTCTCTTGAACTTCAAGGAGACTGTGGTGACTAACATCACATCACTGAAGTTTCCACATCTCTTGAAAGTTTTTTTCTGCAAGTGTTCCAAACCATTGCCATTGCGGTCTAGGGCAGCTCCTGCCTATAGATACCTGAGAAGCTTACTCCAGACAAAGCTTCCCTTCAGAAAGGGAAGCTTTCTTCTTACCTCTTCATCTTCTTTTCAGTTTGGCTTTATTGATATTCTAAAATCATCCCAGTCTCACACATTAAAATTATTGCAAATATGGGAGCTACGCAATTTCACTCATCACTGGAATAGGTGCTCTTACAAAAGAGCATTTCCTTTGAAATAAAACATCTCAGTTCTATTCTCTATTCAAGTTCAAATTTTTGTCGTCCAGGTGAGGAAAGGTCACTCTTCATCCTTGCTGTTTCAACTACCAGGTAAGCTTTCTCATTTCACCAAGTAAAAACAGGTACAAGAGGACTCACTCTCTAACATTCACTCAGGGAAAAGTCCTGGTAGCAAAGTGCAAGGTGGCTGGGAAGTACAAAACATTGCATTGAACCAACTCAGAATGAGGAGGGAATAAAGCTCTTAATTTCTACTTCCTGAGTGCTGTAGATACTGGGCAGGAAGTGTCAGCATCATCTCCTTCTGTATCTAGAAGGATCAGATCAATCTTCTGTTCTCTAAATGGCAGGTGCAGACACCTCACATAAGGATTGGTTCCAGTGTGAATTTAAGTCTCTATGAGTAGACTCAGCTCTTGAGAAGGACAGTGTTCCTGATGCCCTCCTTTTGTTTGCAATGATGTGCATTTTTCTAACCCATCAGTACTTTTTATTATGGATTCCATTCCAAACTTTCTCTTTCCATAGCACAGAACATCAACCTGTGGATTTTTATTAATGAACAGAGTGATAAACTTTGGATATGGTGAAAATTAGCATTATAGTGAAAAAGTTCTGGAAAACGTATCCTAAATCCTTCAGGTGGATGTACTGCAATAAATCTCCCCCAAATGTGGATCTGAAGCAGTGACTAATACTCTTTTCTGACGCAGGGCTGCAGTTTGAGAGATCCCTTTGCAGGACATAGATCCCAACTCAACTAGGCACAAACAAAAAATGTCTAAGACTGAATACCCTAAATCACAGACATTCCATTGTTACAGTCAATTTCCTCAAGTTGCAGGTTATGTAAAGGAGCTTGGTCTTGTAACCATGCCAAGTTGCCTTTAACCTCTTAAGTGCATCTGTATTTCACACACAGTTGCTTCTATGAATTACCAGTGGTACCTAACATTTTCAGGAAAATTATCCCATCCTGATGGCTTGATAATGAGAAGTAAAGTTATTTTCAAATCTGCCTATAAAACATCTCCTCTCTAAATTTTCTTAGGTTATGTTTATGGACGTTTATAGCAACATTATTATCTTCTCTGGTGAATTTTTTATGGAATATATATTTTCAACATGCTACTGTTATTTAGTATGTTTTATACATGTGCAAGCAAGTACACAAACTATACAGTCAGTGTGGGCAATTAATTTTCACTTCTGTTGAGGGATATAACGTCAAGAAAACCCTCAAGGTGGCAGCACTGTCTCAGCTTTTAAGCTCACGACCCACACTTGGTCTACGAAAGAAAAAAAATTACTAAAAAGAGTGCAGCGCTGAGGTGAACCTTTTTTTAGACTAATTTTTTACAAATGCCTTGTTAATCAACCCACTATCATTTCCTTTGTGCCTGAAAAATGTCAGCTTGAAAGTGTAGGTGTATTTAAGCATCCTTAAAAAAATGCTAAAAAATATGGTATGTAACCAAAATACCACTAGTTCTTGCTTCTCTACTAGATGAGAGAGAAATGGGGTTTGTGGACTTTATATAATAGCTGAGCACATGCACCTAAGCTTCTCTTGCAAACTTTCCTAAATATGGCTCTGTTTACTTATTCCTGCACTCTTGCAGTTGTGTTCATAGTTGTTGCTACTTCTCATATATCAGACAAATGGTCTGGTTAGCAGAGTGCAACAGAAACACCATTGCATTAGACAAAAAACCTCATCACACTCCATATTATTTTATAAACCTATTTTATGAACTAGCTCTTCACTAATCTAAATTGTCTGCAACAGTTAATATTGTTTAAATATAAACCTGGCTAATTCAGTTTTAACCATAATGAATACAGGGACTAGAATTGTGCACTATCCTGCACTTTTTTCTGTGGAACTAATCCTACAAATTGCTTTGAGTGTTGCAAGAGAGTATTTTTTTTCATAAGTGGTTTTTATTATCACTAACATAATATCATTCGTAAATAAAAAAAGATTCCTACAGTATCTGCAGGCACCAACAATGGCAAAAACAACAGGAAGCTTTCACTGTTTTACTTCTATTATATCCCTTAATATTCAAATCACCCAAAGTTCTAACTAAATAGTTTTCAAGTTAATCTAACAAACTACAAAGGTAGAAGTGATGTATATTCTAAAAATAATGGCATGATTTATATGCTTCTGGGTGCTCTGCTTTCACTGAAAAGAACTTAGTAGCATGTTGGTTACATTTATACATTTATACAAATGTAAAAAATTGTGCTGTTTTTTTTGTTGTTGTCAGGGTTTTTTTTAAACACTGAACAGGTATAAAATGCAATAGATAGTTATTTTTTTCAGTGCTTCATGTGAATAATCCAGTCTGAAAACTTGCTTGTCTCAACTGTTTTAGGAAAACATCATCCATATTTCTTATCTCCATATGCCTTTAAGAAAATAAGGAGAAAAATTCATGCATTGGCTTTTAAATTAATTTTTTTATCAGAGGATACAATTTCAAAGGGGCTTTAAAGTAGCAGATAATATTTATTACTAAAAGATTGAGTTGGAAAATGTTCAGTTTGTTATGATGGTAGTCAAATTTTTATATTTTCCAGTCTTGGCATTCATAAGGGTTGTCTTAGGCAAAGCAGCTACAAATGCAGATTCAAAACCAGCCTCTTTCCCCACCTTAGAATTTGTGAGTATTTTAACAGAACTCATCTCTAAAAACTATCTTAAAGATGGACAGCAGCTGGGAAGACACAGCTTGATTAAAGATGGGAAACATAAAATCAGGCAAGAGATCTCATGTTTGAAGACATTACTAACATAGTAGATAAGGAGAATTCAGTAGATGTTAATATACAGTTTGGTTTCTGAGACACATTTGGCAACCTCACGCATGACTAAAATAAAGGCCAGTTAAAGAAAAAGTGTTAATTAAGAAAAGTATTAAAAAATGGAACAATATGAAAGACTCATTTGGACAACTTGCTTAAACAATAACTTGGTTTTTTTAATCTATGTTTATTCCCATTGAAGCTGTTAACACATTGCAATATGTAGAAAACGAGATGTTAAGCAATGACAAGCAACCTTTTCTATTCTACTATCACATAAAGATTTAAAAAAAAGAGGGAATATAATCTGTGGCAATCCTCAGGTACAAACAACCTCTCAAAAAATATAATTCCTTATTTTTCTGGTCTAAGTTTCTTCACTATACTTTTTCCAACATAGAAAAAATGAATGACGCTGGGAGGCACCAAGCTCTCCAAGATCTAAGGTCTTATCTATATTTCATAAATTGAACCCTAAGGGTTCTGAAACGGTAGAGGAGAAACAAGCCTAAAAACACATACCTGGGTGTCAGAATATCTGAGTATTTACTTTTCTTTGGAGAAGATAGGCATGTTATGGTGTTTAATATTAATATTCATTCCCTCTTGTTCTGCTGAAGAATGAGAACAACATTGAGGTAAGTGGCCAGTCTGCAAAGGTACAAATGGTAGTTACCCCACTTCTCTAGTGGGTCATTAAGACACAGGTTCTGTTTTGCAGACGTCTATGTGACTCAGTTACCTAAATCTCCAGCAGATTGGGCCAAGTAGCTGAATTGTTTTTGTAAACAAATTTGTACCTTGCAGACATTTTTGACTCATGATCCGCTTTGCCCTAAGGAAAAACATGAAATGTTCCTCTTCCACTTGTTACACTTGGAATAGTGTGACAGTCTGTTGGGTTTATGCAAAAAGGTTTACGCAAACATTTACTGTCCAATGACGATTAATTTTGTGCAAACAAGGGTAAAGGTACTGTAAACTTTCTGTCTTCTGTACCTTTATAATTGTTTATGCTAGAGAAAATTGTCACTTGCTAATTCGTTACGGGTATAATTTTTTAATTTCTCTTTCTTGCTCCCAACTCATTGAGTCATGCTCTGAAAATCACACTTAATGCCTTCTGTATTTCCTATTGCCTGAGGTCATACCTTTGTTTCTAAGAAAAGGATGCCTAAATTTTAAATGCAATGACAGATTTCCTTAATATTAGTTATTTCACTTTGAAAAGATGTGGAATAAAGCCTATTAGTTTAGCTCTACACAGTATTATTACAGCTTTTGGGCTGTAAGAAGGGCTTGTACCTGGGGGATAGAAGCAGTGAAAGACTAGTAAAGAAATAAGACTACCAGGCAACTTCTGAAGTTTCAACACAAACAGATAAAGTTAACAACCCAAAATGTCAATCCATTTTAACCTACTATTTATTCCATGACATGCAATGAGCCTGTAACCAGTGCCAAACTTTGATTTGTTATAAGCAGGTTTGCGTGAACCAGGAGTACAAGTTCTCTCACCATAGGAAGAGAAAGAATATTCATAAGTGGAGAACATCAAATCTAAGTAAAGCAAGGACCAAAGTGGAAGCAGATGTAGCTTTGTGCCACCCTGGTTGTGAGGGCTCAGAGAGATCCAAAGCAGAGTTGCCTCAGAGCTGTTGAAACTTTTTATTAACTATTTCAACTGTTAAGGATGCCCATGACATGGACATATTTCAGGAACACATCTTTGCCTAGAAATTTCCTTTACACAACACAACCTGCTCATTTTTCCTAGCATATTCATGACTGATCAAAAATGTCTAGAAAGTATTTGCCTGTCTGAAAGCACTAATTAATTCAAATTATAAAGTTAATGGACTCATATCTGAGAAGAATCACTCTATAAGACACAAAAATATAAGCTTTTCATATCTCAGCGAGTGACCTACTACTGAACAAGTAGATTTTCTTTTATAGTTTCATTCTAATAAAGAATCAAATCAAATTCCAATATATAGATTTTTTTTTTTCATGGAAAATAGCAACTCTCTTTAGTTTCATGCCATTTGACTGAAAATTCCCAAATCCTACTGTGTTGTGCATTAGAATGCTGCTGTAAGTCTTGCTTTTCCCACCAGTGACTGAGCTGTTTGTCCCGTTGGCTACTCTGTTCTTCTGTCTTGATGAGTCTTTCCTAGGCACAGTTTCCATGCTTGTTCCCAGACATGCCAAAATATCCAAAGAGACAAAATAATCTATGCATGGCATCAGTAAGCAGTTCTTAGAGTTGTGAAAATAATGTTTAACGTATCAATGTATAATATTTTTTAAAATACATGATATATAATATAAAATAAAGACAACTTTTATTCAGAAAAATAGGGGACATACGTCCAGCTTCTGATAAAGTTTCATACTGTTTATTCCCTCAGCAGGATTTTCCTATAACACTTCTTAAAATAGAAATAATTATGGATTTTTTCTACCTGTCCTGCAGTGTTATTTTTATTTTTCATTTCTCAGTTTTGGCTCCTGAGGAACAGGTCCTTCACCTTCAACTCCAAAGGATCGGCTTAACGCTTTTTGATTTAACTGCTGCTACATGCCAGTGCACAAATTACCTGGCAGGGATGATGTGGAGACCTACATCTACAGCAAGAGATTTACCAGGTACCCAGCTTCTTAGAGCACAGAGCTCCACACTGGATGTGAATCTAGTTTTTTTGTAGCATGATGTGCTGCTTCACAGCAGGCGTTAATAACTACAAATAAGTGATGGCAAAAGTAAAATTGAGTGGCACCATCTACTATTGCTGTTTCCATGATCTGGAACCTCCAAAATAATTTATAAAAATATACCACTGTTCAGATGCTGCGTAGTTTTACAGAAAGTTTACATATATTGCTGTGGCACCTCAAGCACAACACTGCGAGAATGTAAATGCATGAAATCAGAGAATGCAGGGACACAAATCCTACCTGAAATCCTGATGTCCTACATCTCCCCCAAAGATTTCTGTGGCTGAAAAAGCTGTGCTACCATGAACGCCCAGAAAATATTTCAGTTGTCTTCCCTGTAAAGTTGTTACCAAACAAAACATCTTCACTGCTCAATATCTACCCTGAAGCTCTTGGTTCACTTCAGAGCATACCCAGGTGGGCACTGTGTGGTGCTGCACTTGACACAGCTTTGGCTACAGCATGCCTTCTAAAAAGTGTCCAGGCTTCAAGGGTAAGAGAGAATTCGTGGTTTGTCCCATAGGTAAGAAGGCAATTTCTGAAAGCAGTGCCACTGTGTCTGAACTCGCAGGGTTTCAGACTCACCCACTGCTTTTTGTTACACTCCTTTCCCCTGACCTAATAAAAGCTTGAGCATTTAGGGATTTTTTGCATTTTCTGAAATAGTATTTCACTGCCCCGGGTCACTCTTCAGCTTTGTTTTTAGCATTGATAACAGACTTTGGTTTACAGCCAGCAGAAATATGGATTTTCCTTCACCATAGAATATATTGTCATCATTCTTCTATGTAAGTTTTCTGATGCACCTTGAAATCAGAATTCTATACCAGTTCTCTATAGCATGCCAAACATGGTACTGGAATGTGACCATTTTAATAAAATTCATTTCTATCTTTGTTTTTTTTAATAGCTGGCCAGACAGGGAAGAGGGTCTGCATCAATCCCACCTCCAGGTAGCATCCTTAAACGCCCACCTGAAACATTTAGCTACTTAGAAAGCAGAAGAGACCTGCTTTCTTGTGGACAGTGCCCAAACTAGAAATCCTATAACTGCTTAATTTTAAGTAAAGATAAAAAACCAACAACAGCAGAGTATAATCTAGGGATCAGTGTCAGGAATTCTTTTTTTACCTTATCTAACAGACATCTGATCAATATGCCATGGAGTCAAGGCGTACATTACCTACTCATCTCCAAATCTGGCATTCATTTTAGTACGCTAATGTGCTCCAGTGGAGGAGAGTCTTTTCTCCTGCATTGAGTAGCTGTGGCAACACTCCTATAAAAAAAGGAGTTTTCTGAGCCCTTTAACCTAGAGGAGACTTGCCTATACCAAGTAATCTCCTTGCTAGGCAAGTGTCCCAGTTATATCTGTTAAAACTCTGGAGGAACAAGCTCCTCTTGGTTGTCTATCTGAAACCATTATGTTAATTTTAGAGTGGATAGAAGTGCCTAATAAATAACATAGAAACTGTTCTGGGAATTCATTGGGAACATGGGAGTGCAGGCACTCCTCCTGCCCTCAGGTGTTCCCCACTAGCCTGATAGAGGCAGTTGGCTGCATGACAAGACAACTTTCCAAAGTTTTGTTTAATAATACTGAATTCTTCCCTACTGGTAGGCTGGGAACTTATGTCTTTGAGACATGCCTTTTCTTTGAGGCACCTTCCAATGGAAAGGTTTCTTTTGCATATCATGAAATAACATTTCATGCCTTCTTGTATCTTACTTTTAGTTTCTATCAGGTAATTTTCTTTTTTGCCTCTTAGTAAAATGATTCCAAGCTCCCTGGTCCTTAAAGCAACCACAAATATCTAGTAAGCAAATCTCTAATATTGGTGTAATGCAACCCAGAGTAGAGTTACTTTACATGTAGTTATCCATCTTGTTGCATTGGGAAAATATCAGCTCAAACTGACATCTCCCTGACAGATATTTCTAGATAGTGCAGCCAGGTGATGAAGGCATAAATGATCCTTCTCTCTGACTTGATTCATTGTCCTCCAACAAGCCACATCTTGAATGACATTAGTTAATACATGAAGCCACATGCACCCATGAAATAGGTGACAGCATTCCCACGATCAAGGGCTGTCTCAGCACCTACTTTTATGCAACGCTAAAATTCCTGAAGATATTATGACCAGGACTTTTAACTGTCCAGGTATGTGAATTGTGCAGTTAGCTTTCAGTAAATGCCAATAACATCAAATTTCCTTTTTTTGTTGTTTTTGTTTTTATTTGTTTGTTTGTTTGGGGAGGGCTGGTGTTTTTTTGTTTTGTTTTGGGTTTTTGTTTTGTGTTGGTTGTTTTTGTTTGTTTGTTTGTTTCCATTTCTCAGATCTTTAGGGGTAATACCAGTCATTACAAAGCTTCTTCATTTTATACTCTTTTCCATCTCGTGATGAATTTATTCATCACATGTTGAATTAGACTCATGACTGCACTAGCGCTTTTTTTCATTTAGTTTGATGCTCTCATGTCTGCTTCTGATCATCACATTCAATGTTCATGATTGCCTGTTTTTTTCCTGTTCTTGGTACTCATGCAAATCATTAGTATCTCTATTTCTTTCTCAAAACACTTCCAAAATTCCCACAGTCATCATTTAACATTGCAGTTCTTAGTGATGCATTGCCTTTGGTATCAGTGTGTATTGTCATCCATACTGACTGACAGCCCAAACCCTTCCAGTCTTGCAGTTGATGTTCATATTTACATTCCAGTAGATAACATGTTATCTGCTTGCCCTGATTTGCACTGCTGATTTTGTGGCTCACTCATCTTGCTATGCTGATAACTAGAGACAAAGAAAACATCTTTCAGAAAAAGTCAGTATGCTAAATTATTTCATGTTATTTCAATATTGCCTACAATTTAAAGCCAAATTTATGGAATAATTTAGTGAAAATGAAGAATATAAGTTAAGTCAAAATATGGGTACCAAAACTGAAGGAAGGGAAAGACTTTATCTCCTTGAATTCTGTCCCATTTTTAAGCACTGCAAACATTTTATTTCCCTTTTACCTTAAGGGATTAGAACTCACATGACGATGCCAAGCATCACTGTGCTGTTCAGCATTTTTTATAAAGGCTCTAGAATATTGTGTAGCCTGTAGTGGCTAAAGCCCTCATCTGGGTGGAGAAAACAGCAGTCCAGATCTCCCTCACAGGCAGTGTCTGACCTGCCAGGCATATGTTCTAACTGCAGAGAATTACAAGGTGCATTCCTTTCATGCATGTTTGTGTGGACTGTTAATTTCTCCTTATAAATAATTTAAAAACACATATTGGAATTCTGAACTGTTTCAGTTAGACTACTTCCAGGGTGTCTTTACTAGTGCTTTTCCATTATGTATATTTTGTTTGCTTGCAGTTGTCCCTTCCAAAGACAAAAAACAATAATACCTTTTGCCTTATTTGCAAAAATTTTATACAGAAGCTACATATGATTTAAAACATGGAATATGTAGTATTTTGCTCTTTGCAGACAGGTGCTGGCTGTGCCTTAATAATGGATCCACAGTCAACTTCAGAAGCGCTTCTATATCTTATCCTGCTGTGGTAAAGTTGTTTGTATTTTTCTCTTTCCTTGACCCAATGACTATGCAATTATTAGATTATTACTTGTTCCCTACAAGCATCTAAAATATTTTTGCAAGTCTGTTTCTCCAAGTGTTTGTACTACTTTCCAAAGACTGAGCTACTAATTGTCACCTCAGGTTTAGTCAGGGCAATGCAGAGTTCCTACCTCAGGAATACAAGCTTCCACTCCTCCATGCTTATTTTTTAACAATATATAGAGAGACCAATGTTAGAGAAGGATGTCAGTAGCTTACTCACATAATAAAATCCCTGGCTAGATATTGATTTACATATTTTCATTTCTTCTCATTTGTTTCCACAGAAGTTGGTTGGCTTCATTCCAGCAGAGGAAAGCACAAGAAAAGAAAAATTGCTTTACCCTGGCAAACACACAACAGGTACAGAGCAGCTGTTCAATCTTAGCATCAAGATTACGGGTACACACACGAAGCCGAAGCAGGCATACTTATTTCAATGCTGGTCACAATGCTCTGACAACAGTTTGTCGTAAATCCTTTCACAGTCAGCTCAGATAAGGTGAAGACACTTTTGCGGTGAATTTCAACAGATAACTAATATTTCCTCTGAAAAAGGAGGTAGAAAACAAATATATCCGGGTTATTTAAATTCTTAGGCTTAAGTATTTATAAAAAAGACCCCCCAAATCTCACATTTTACTTTGTTATTAGAATATTCAACAACTCATGGCTATTATAGCAATGTATGCAACCTTCATGTATAACTTTTACATTTCAATGTGTTAGGTAAACACAAAGTAATTCAACAATATCACTGTTTGACAAATAGCATGATGACTACCAGAATCAGTGAAGCCTACTTTCCTGTGCCTTTCAGTCTTGTCACTGGTTTTAGCATTCCCTTCCAAAGACCACCAAGTTAAAGATCTCCCTGCCTGGACTAGTTACAGGAACTTTCTCCCATGTGAGCTGTCCTGGCCTTCAATATCACTGAAATTCATTCACCACCTTCCATTTTCACTCCCATTCCAGACTCTAATCTAAAAACCATTTTTCCATCAGAAACAAGGCTATATTTTGATGTTCTTTACCCATGAATATATTAAAAAACCTAAAACTACATGTACCATTACCTCATTGGTGGTTAACATTGTGATAAATCAGTTGCTAACTTTAGATCAAACCAAGATCAAAGTGGTCAGGGCAGCTAGGAGCTACAGCCAAAGATACTGTCATAGCTCCTGTCAAGGCACCTTTTTAAAAAAGACCTCTGGTCTGTCTGCTCAGCCAGTTCTGTGAACTCTTAAGTCACCAATGCCCAGGGGGTTCTCATCCAAGTTCCCCACTCAGGGACTGGAGAAAACCTTCCACTCAGGGGATCCAGGGGCCAAAAAAGGCTAGAAAGGGAGGTGCCTAAGAACATATCCAGACAGAAATTCTGAACAAAAAATGATGCAAAAGCATTGACAAGGATCCTTGCCCTTCAAACACCTTCACATGGTTTCTTCTAGACCTACTATATTGGGATTTGTAGGGAAAGCTGACCTTCTCTGTCCTGAAGCTTGTTTTGGCACCAAAATCAGATAACCCTTTCACAAAACATTGCTCACAAACCCCAAGAAATGAATGCAAAAGAAGACCTAACCCATGAAATACCCTTAGAGAATGCCCAGTACTTTGGTGATAAGAGCACTCAGCTCAAGAACTGTTGGTGTGTCTTCAAACACACGCCTGCCTTATTTGAACTAAGATCAGTCATGTCTCAGGAGAGTGCCTGCACTGCCAGGTTATTGGTTACACAGGGGTACACCCAAAAGGTGCACCCCAACGATGCAAATTAAATTACTATTTATAGATAAACACACACTGCTCAGAGCTCAGAGCCTGTGTCTCTTAGATCAGCACATTACCAACTTCGAGTATTAAACTTTTATTTTTTGAAGTGGAAGATCATTTAATAATCTGCATTAGTGCAGCATTTAAAACAGGGAATTTGCCAGCACTAAAGGATCTGCTCTTCAAAATGTAGTGCTTAGTATTTCATACATGGGCTAAAAAGAAGGGCAAGCACTACAGTAACAACTTCGGTGTGGGGCAGAGAGACTAAGTGAATTGATGGTAACTACTTAATGAGTAGGTGATGAAACAGCAGATTAAATTCAATGTCAGTGCATGTAAAATAATGCAGAAATAGCTAACTATAAGCATTCAGCCGGAGACCAGACAATGGATTATAAATTAGATGCTTTCACTCATGAAAGGGATCTTGTAGTCACTATAGATGTCTGACTTTATCAGCTCAGTATTCCTCAGTGGTCAAAAAGCAAGCAGGGTGCTAAGACTTACTATTATGAAGAAGGAATAGTCAACTAAGAAAAAAAGTCTTTAACACTTCTTGCTGTGGTTACAATGTATCAAACAGGATATGTAAAAACAGTACAGAGAAGGATGAAAGCAATGACAAGGAGATAAAACGAAATTATATAGAGCAGAACAGATCAGTTTGGAAATGACTCAACTGAGCAGGCAATAGATACAAAAGAAGACTATAATATCCTGAATGCCAGAGAGAAGATGAACGGGAAACAATTATTCAGTGTTTCACATAGCTCAGGATGTGGAAGACACCAAATGAAATGATAAGATAGCACGTATAAAGGAAACCAAAGGAAGTTCTTGTTCTTAAGTAAAAATCTTAGGCAAAAAATATAAATGAGATCAAAAGATGGACTAAATCAAAGAAATAAAATTCTGTTGAGGACGATGAAATGGCATGAGCTTGATACTACTTGTGGCTCCAGATATCTTGCAGGCTGAGAACTCGGAGAGACTATCAGGGAAAGGTTGTTTTGTACTTCCACTATTCTCTGATGGTCACAGTCACAAAGACACATGGATTTCTGTCCGTACCCTTCATGTTCATTCTTGTGTTCTTATATGTTGTAATAAATGCTTGATTTTAAACAACAGAGCATATTCTGCAAGTAGGGAGAAGAATACAGTGAAGTATTTACAAGACCAATGCCTGACTCGGTCTCCTATGACACAGGAACCATTTTCCAGACCGGGCTGTATCACAGATAGAGAAGAAATTGAGGCAGGAATATATCCTAGCCAAGACATGAATATTTTGGGTATTATAGTGTCTACAGATTGCTTTAAAAATAAACAGGTTATAGTCATATCAGCCATGTAATGAAGGAAATTTTAACAATTTCTGTTACAAAGTTTGCTGGAAACAAAAAAAAAAAGTTTTACTTAAAATGTAATATTTTGTATTTTAAACTTTTTTGGAAAAATTGCAATATTTTATGCTATTTTATAGGTCTTTTAAAAGCAAATAAAAACGAGAAAAAATAAAAAACCCAGATGATATTTGTATGCATTCAAAATTAAAATATCAGTAACTTTTAATTATTTCTTTTTCCTAAGCTCAAAAATAGTTAAAGTTTTTGAGTTAATGCATGAAAGAAACCATAGAAATAAGAATCTCATTCACCTGATAATCTTCTTTGAAAAGCTTAGTTGTGATTACGAACTTGAGAAAAAAATATTGGTAGTATATTTCTGATCTGAATTAATTGGATCATGGTAATTTCTTTACAGTTGAGTTAATAGTGTGTGGTTCTTTTGTGTCTCTTCATTGCTCGGCTAAAATGGTACCAATCATAAAGCTCATTTTTTTGTACAAATTTATTGTTGTATAAACTCATAGTAGAAAAAATTGGAATATTTGATATTTTTAAAAGTCCCTCAACAGAAATTAAGAGAAAAATACAGTTAAAATTATGTCATAAACAATTTTATGTATTGGAAGTCATCAGTCACATAAGACTTGTAAGGAATTTAGCACTGTGGAGAACAAATTTTTAAAAAATCCAAAATTATTGACAGAAAATATTTTGGCAAATACTTAAGAGGAAAATTGTTTCCAGAGAGCATGGATGTTATGGAAATTATTTGCTAACCAAATGTTGCTAAGCAAATAATTTGACAAGCTTCGCTTCTTCAGTTAATGACATCCTTTGAAAATTTTGGCAGTCAAACAGTGTTTGCAAAGTGTATATTGAATTAAAAATCAGAAAGATATTTTTCCCCAAGAATAAATATTAGTAATAAATTGATCATGCATCAAATTATTTCCATTTTAACATAGACCTATTACCCATATTTCTTACATTTTCCCTTTTTATAGTTGTGAAAACAATGCATCCAAGCTGAAACATGATAAAAGAATCTGTCACGTTTTTTCTTAGTTTGGGTGAAAACTTCTTTCTAAAGTATAGTGAAAAATGTGTGGGTTTTGTTGTTAATTTTGCTAGTGTCAATACTATTTTCCAATGATGGACAAAAAGTATAAAAAAGAGTCTAACTTAATTATACTTAAATAACCAGGGCGCCTCTAAAAGGTAAGTAAATACTCTTCTGTGGCATTGCTTTTACCACAGTGTTTCCTAAATTGAGAATGAATGTGTACCACAGGGCTGTATTTATACCAAGTCATGGTAAGTGTTTACACTTTAATATCATATGTTCACAATGTATTTATAAAAAAGAACTGAAAAGTAGAATTGAGTATGGGTAAATATACGGGGAGAAACTGAATATGAAAAGAAAATCAAGCTATACATACAGAACAAAATACACAAGTGAATTTAGCCCCAGAAATAGCAGAAGTGCCACATGAATGCCACAGCAAATGAATTGCTCCAGGGTAGAAGGTAGCAGAGACACTTGCTCTGGCGGGCACATGGCTGTGCCTAGAGAGGACAGCAGCTGAGCAAGCCAGGGCATGTGTTTGGCTTCATGTGGCCCTACTGCCACTGTCTTGAATGATAGCCTACCATCGCCTCAGCTGGCCAAGGCGGCAGGTGCCATGGCATTGCTTTTGTTGCCCGTTGTGGCAGCAGGTGTTTTGGTTGGCTGTGAGAATGGCAGCTGCTCAGCTTTCTGGAGCAGAGGTAGGGACATAGCTTTGTAGCTTGTCAAAGATAGTTGACACAGCACACAAATCACATTTTTTAGTAATATAGTACTGCTTCTTTCCTTCATACCACCATATGAGGTTAAAGGAGTAAAGTCAAGACTGATTTTTGTGAAGTATTGATCACATCAAATACACAACTAAGCTGAATGCCCAAATGCCTCTGGGCGTTTTTCATTTTTGTTCATTTTTGTTCCTTTGTACTTCTATTTACATGGTCTAATGGCCTAATGTTCTCCCTTAGTTAGCAAATGGTGTAAATCATATAATATTTGATCATGATTTATTTTCTCAATCTGGAGTCCCTCTTTTATACACAGATTCTCCCAAGAGGCCGTTTACAACCATGATTCTATGGGCTATAATCACAGCTCTAGGAATACTAATATGAACTCTTCTCTACTTTATACTGAATATTCACCAGCATCTGCTATGGGATTAAAATAAAAAGATTTTGTCACACATGGCAGCCAATTAACAAACAATATGTTGATGTAGTTTTGGGCTATCCCTTCATCTTCCATGCAGAATCTGTTGTGGAAATATCTCCAGGGGTTTAAATTGCAGCTCTCAGCTTCTCAATTTACATGTGGCCTTTCATTGACTCTTTTTGTCTTACTATTATACTTTTTCATTTTTATAAAAATATTATATGGATGTTAACCAGGATTTCCTCTTGTACTTTTTCACCGTCAATGTCTGCAAGGATGAACTTTTGTTTTTTTTCCAGCTGAAAGTCTTTAATTTGAAATTGTTCTGTTAGTAAGGTAGGATACAGACGAATGAGCACCGATTTTTTGGTTTTGAGTTGATTTTTTTTCTTCTCTGTTTAGAGTAGAAATACTTTTATATTTTATATAAACATTGGTGTTTCAAAGCTCAGTAATGTTGCTGTTTATTTAGATGTCATTTCATTCAAAAATGAAATACCATGATTCTCTACTTCTGAATTACTTTGCCTGAAATATATTTTTTACTATGCCAGTTTTAAGGTTTATTTTCAAATTCCTGTTTCTATGCTGACTATGAAAGTAGATTGCTACACTGAAGTATTTTTAAACATTGAGGTTGGTATAATTTTCCATTGCCTCCCACTACAACATTGACTGTATCATGTGTTCCAGTTTTCAAGACTTTTGATTCCCCATTGGCCCCCACGCTCTCTCCTACACAAGTGGTCTTTTGACTTGTGAAAAATTACAAACATGTCAAAAGGTGGGCATTTATTTTCGCACAGCAAAGTTTTAATTTCTCTTACTGATTTTATCAGGAGTTGAAAGTGCCAAGAATAAGGAGCATCAGATTATTATTTTAAAAAAAGCTGGCTATGCTTGAGTCATTTAAGTGTAATCTGTACTCACTGTAGTGATGAAAACACACTTGCTTCCTTTTCAAGAACTGCAAGATTAGGAATTGCTTTCTTGGTCTTTAACTACATAAAATTTTGGCACTGAATGGAATATAATAGTGTCTATGCTTCTTTTACAGTTAGTAGAGATATAGATATCTATAATAGATGAGACTGTTTTTCATGTTGCTATACTGCTTCTTATGGCCTCCAGGTTTGTCATGCCTGATGATTTAGTCTAACATGCTATTTTACTGTAAGTTGCCAGGGGTTTTTAACTATTTCCTTCTTTTTCCCGTACCAACGTAAATGTCCTTTTTTTATTTTTAGAGCTTAAAAATACTACTTTAGAGTAGCCATCCTACTGTAACTAAAATAAAACCTTGAGTTGGCACTGCATAGGTGTATTTTGGCACAGTGTTTATTTTATCTACAGTTCTATGCCCCTAATTAACAATAAAATTAAATTTGGATGGAAGTTTTCCATAATGAATGAGTACTTGAGTTTGAAAATCAATCTGGACATTACAAAATTTGATATACAGAAAGAAATTGGCTTTGAAATTCTAATATATACCCAAAATAAAAAATTGAGAGGCTTTGCTAAAAGAATTTGCAAAAGTTTATTACCTGAATGTCTTCTCTGCCATGCTGATATGTGCTCTTTTACCATTGAAAATGGTAGGTAGGAGTAAAAGAAGTGGAAGAAAACCTGAAAAAAATGAAAGGAGATTAAACCAAAAGCTAGCATAAGTAAAAATAGTAAGAGGTCACCAAAGGGAAAGAATCAGAGTTCCTGTGATCTGGATCCAGTTATCAACCTACAAAGAAAACAATGAGGTGTTATTATTTTTATTATACAGGAATGAGTAAAATGATCATCTTTAACACTGTTTATTTATCTCAACATTAGGTCTGAGGGAAAATTCCCTGGGAAAACAGAGAACTGGAGTCATGTAAAAGCAAAATGTAAAGGCATTCATTGTATGCATCTCTGTTTATATTTATATGGACACAGGCTTGGTTATACCAGTCTCTAAACTAAGCAGAATTCAGAAAGACACATGCAATGGAAATCTAAATGCTAAATATTAACCTTTAAAGCATTTAGGGATCTTTCATTTTGAAACAAAACAAAAATAAAAGCAGAACTCTGTGGGCCTTGGATAGTTTCATCCTCTTCTTAGCTATTCATTTTTCATTTTTTCCTTGAAGGTTCTGAAAATGAGGAATAACCTAAAAATGGTTCCAACATGGCTTGAGCATTTACTAAGGAGTCACCTGAAGCCTTTGCATTAACAACATTTTTGGAGAGCACAGTGATTTTTGGAAAGCCATGATCGACACTTTCTGTGACCCAGGTCCACTCTCACACTGGAAGGCCAACACTCTAAGCCTTTACACTGAGCAAGGGCCAAAGTCAAGTGAAATCACACGTCTTCCATTTCTCATTATATGTAAAAGCTTATGTAGAACTATAGTTTTCCTATCCCTTGAAACAACACAGAAGATCCTCAGCCGTACGTTCCAATGAAATACAACAGATAAATAAAATGGCAGATAATGGGTGAAATTTTACTTCAAGTCTCAGAGGAGAAGTCTGTTAAGAAGGGGGAAAGAGAATAGTCTAGCTGAGACAGAAGAGCTGAGTAGAAGCCAAGATACCATTTTGTTGTTAACTTCTTCAAGTTTAAAACCTGTGAAATACCAGGGAAGTTTATACGCATTTGTTAATCCCCACGACAGTTTTTCCATTTGAGCATGTGCAGGCAATTTAACTGTAACTTAAGTTATAATTCAACATGTCAGATCAATAAATTGTTAATAAATGTGTTAATAAATTCTGACTTGCCCCAAATAGCATTTGTTACTCTGCCTGTAATAAAGAAGACAGTGGAATAGTTTGGTGATATCTGTGGGGAAGAAGACCCTTTGCCAAAGGCTGAGATGACATAGAATAGGAAAATGCATTCAGTTACATTTCAGGTAGTGATATGGAAGCTTTCGAAACACTCTGATATTTTACTTTTTTTTAATATATTATGGGCCACAGACTGTGTACTTATATTAGAAGCAGCAATATTACACTGTGCTATCTGAGCTGTAAAAACTTAAATCTTATAAAAAAGTTAAAATATTATTTTGTTTTACCTTTGTCAATATAAGTCTGTATTTGCCACTAACTCTTCTGTTATGTGACTATATTTTGCTCAATGGAAGTATTTAAGCCAAAATTCTTTTCAGCAGACACCACATCACTTTTCTCCTCAGTTGTCTTTGAATAAGCCTAATATTTTATTCATTTTTCTGATATCCCTTCAAAGGTTCAGTATACCTTCACAGAAATCAGCAAAAAAAGTGGAAATCTAACATACACTGGATTAAAATAGTAAATAATCATAGACTGAATAAAATTTTCTAGTCTAAATTGTGACCTCTCATTATTTTTAATGCCTTCCTATCCCAGCTCTTGTAAGTATTTGAAAAATAGTTTACATGTAGGGAAACTATTAATTTATTTAATACATAGAGATGATAAAGTTTTACTTTGTGAGACTCCACACTCTGACATATTTGAAAATAAATCAAACTTTTTATCATACTGCACTATATCTAACATACTTTCAAGATTTAAAAAGTCTATCCTTGGCAAAAAGGAAAGCCATGGACTTTTTTTTTTTCAATTCTGTTTCTCTTCACTTTATTTTTTGCTTATATATCTTTCCTTCACATGATACCTCCATGACACCTTGTCACAGAACACAGGCCCCAAAGGATTTAAAAGGTTTTCTGAAACTTAAGAAATCAGGAACTTGGGAAGATGTGAGTTTTCATAGGAAAAACCTTAAGTGGTTAAGTAATTTCAAAGAAAAGAAAAACGACCAAACTTACAGGATCACAAAGTAAAGGATGTGATTGTATAGTCCTAGACCTCTAGAATTAATGAAAAAGCAAACGTATTTAAAGCTAAACAGTACAGCAAGCTGATGACTTGAAACTATCAGAAGGTTTGTCACATCTATTTTATCTCAGCACTCATCAACTACTTTGGAGGGTGCTTTTTTCTTGACATCTTACCTTTCCCGTGTCAGTTTGATGCTAAAAGAATCCAAATTTTTGGGATTATGGGTTATTTTCTCAGCCACAGAACAAACATGAAAACCCACTTGTGTTTTAAATTATAAATCATAGGTTTGCTTAGGGAAGTTTACACTACTGGTTTCTTTCTGTGTCAATATGTATGCATGCAAGTGTTCAAAACTTAAATGCTCTGTTAGTTAAAATAGCATAGATTTTTTCCCACTGTTTGGATGGGCCCCCTAGAGTTTCCAGGAAAAACTACTTCTGTATGTGAATTTAAAACATTGTTTCTGTCTGGAATTATGCATATGTTTCTGAAATTGGTTTTTTATTTGTGACACTCAAATTCAATTTCTCCAGTGCTTGCAGAAAATCAGCACACACACGCAGCACAAACATAGCTAAATAAAATAATGTAAATTTGTAACCAAATATTAATGGAAAAGTTTTGTCTCATTCAAATTTTTATTGTTGTAGAAATGTCTTTTCATTTTACTCAGGTTTCTGTGTTCTGGAAATTAAAATCTTACCTATGTAGCTGATGACCAGTCTATTACAAAGTCAACTTTACCTTTCAGCTTTTCATCATTTGAGATAAAGCGTACCTGAGCATGAAGGCTGAACTAATTCCAAAGTAAGAATCTTCTACAGGAAGAATTACAGTTAAAATAAAAGCGAGAAAGGTTAAAATCTTACCCTGGGCCTATTAATCAAATTACTGTAGATTTTCAAGTATTTTTTTAACTCCAAAATGAAGATTGTGAACCAAGAAACCATAGGCAATTTTGCAGAGTTACCGTTCCATAAATTAAGCATTGACTGCAATGCCCAAACACCCCTACAATTTTATGAGATAAATTGTTAAAAGTATTGATGCAAATCTATAGATAGCAAAGGTGTATAGACATTGAAGATGGGGTCATGTATCTTCAAATCAAATGTATACAACTTTATTAAGACTTTAGATTAGGACAGTTCTTATTCTAACAGCAGTTCCTTCTACATGGTTAGCTGTTTGATCTCAGACTTAACACTGTATATTCATAACAACAGCCCCGTCGAACATGGGATATTCTCTAGATCCTACAGCTCTCCTAGCCATGAGTTCTAGCTACAGCCAAGGGCTGAGTGATGCATAACAC
Organism: Pachyramphus minor; assembly: GCA_013397135.1. Classification (NCBI taxonomy): domain Eukaryota; kingdom Metazoa; phylum Chordata; class Aves; order Passeriformes; family Tyrannidae; genus Pachyramphus; species Pachyramphus minor. The sequence continues at coordinate 211,169 of VYXB01009878.1, read as the reverse complement.
CACTCCGATAAGATCCTGGCATTCCATATGCTGTATTGATTCTCTCAGAGTTGCTTGAATCAAACTGAGGTGGGAGCTGTGGCTTTAAAACATGAGTTCTCATATTAGTTGGGAGCAGCTGTAGCTTGCTCCACCTTAAACAGGGTGGAGCAGTCTATGTTTGGTCTTCCTGCTTGCAGCAAAAAATCAGCATAGTGTCCAGCTGGAAAAAATATGTGGATATCTCTACCCAAGGCAATTGTGAAAGTGTTGCTTCCTAGGTAAAGTTGTAGACAGAGTTAATTGCTAAAATAAAAATCAGAGCATGCAGTTCTAGGACATCTCACACACTCCTTACAGCTACACGTATATGTGGTTACATACTTCAGTGCAATTTTATCTGGATGAAATGATCTGTGCTGGGGCAGCACAATAGGCTGCCAGTGTGTAAACAGTCTCTTAACATTTTGCAGCCCATTATATTTTGCTGCTCTGTGTGGTTATACAGCCCTGTTTTTATTTTCTGTTGTTGTCAGATATGAGCCTATATATCACCCACTTTGGGAGAAGCTGGACTCAGCATCTCCGTGTAGAACTTAACATTGGCAGCTGTGATGTCAGGCAGCTACTTAAGGATCCTACTGGCCAGCATGAAGTTACTGTGTGAAAAAAAAAAAAGGAAAATAGCACTAATACATGGACAAAACAAGTGAATAATATGCTTTACTAATTACTTTCATTTCTATAAATAGGACGTGTGGGTAATAAAAGTCTATTTCCCATGACCCGTGCCTGAAGTGCCATTTGCAAAGGACCAGCCCAGAGTTGGCAGTGATTCCAAATATGTTGTTTTCATGTCAGCAAGTCCATCTTGGGGATTAAAATGACCTTCCCAGATGGGGAAGCATTTGGTACTTCCCAAACCTGCAGTCAAAAGGATTCTGAATGCAAACATGAAATTCAGAGAATGCGCAAGCATTGGTTTGGACAGTAAAACAAGCAGATTAGTCAAATGACACAGTCTTTGTGCTGAGAAATATTGAAGTCTTTGCATGGAAGCTGCTACTAAAATGAATCATCTGCTAATTGTTAACACATGCTGTCTATGACACCACTGCTATCTACTGTTCTAAATGTGACAAAAACATTGTATCCTAAGATATATGGGCTGTTATTTCATCCTTTTTCATCTTGAACTGTGCACCAGAAGTATCAAAGGATCCTATCTGTAGTCTATTGACAAAAAAGCAACAGAAAGACTGAGAAATAAGTATTTCAGTGGAGAAATTGCATACTGGGGAGAAATCTAATACATGTAAATAAGAAATTGAATGGGACATACTATCATCATACAATGTGAATATTAATTAGTTTAAATAGTTTTAGCTGGGCATGTAGCCAATACTCAGGACCCTGTGGTCTGTTTATTGGGAGGACAAAATGAATCAGCAGTGTCTGGAAAGTAATCCTGTGTATTTCCAAAGGAACCCAAACCTATTTCCCTCAAGACACCAAGAATCAAGCAGCAGAAAGCAGTTTTCATATTTGCAGTTGTGGGCTCGTTTCAAGCCAGCACTTAGCACTCAGTGACACACAGGCCCTCTGTTGGCAACCATGTCTCCACTGCTCTGACTACTTCCACTTCATTTCCTCTGATTCTTTCTCTCATGCACAGAGACATCTGTTTCAGTGCAATCAGTTCCCAGCCTGTGGATCGAATGACACAGAGCTGCATCACTGGAGGAGATGCTGTGGGTATTAGTCCATGCTTTTAAGCTGTATATTCCACAACAGAACTCAATGGTTTCTTCTATCTAATTTAAAATATTTAGAGCTACAGGTACCAACTCAAAACCCTGTTTAACCAATTCTTTTTTCTGATGAACACAGGATTTTTGACTGTGTCTGTTTACTTGTGCCCAAATGGTTATATTTTGAGGTCTATTCAATGGTTGCTGCATATTGTTCCATAAAAATCATGTGCTCATCAGACATTAAAAAGTTTCATGCTGGCTACACAGCAACTTCAGGACCAAAAATCAGTTTTTGGTTTGGAAAGTATTTGTTCTTGTTTTCCAAAGTGCTGGATTTACACCAAGGGCAAGGAGAAATATTTCTTCTAAAGCTGGAAATGTTTTTGAGTTACCAGTCTCTATAGAACCATCTAATTTGAGACTTTTAACTTTTTTCCAATATTTCTAGTTCAATAACTACATTAGTCACCTCAATCTTCCAGAAAGTAACATGCCATTGATGATTTTTTTATTTGAATAAAGGATTTCTATATAATTTTTTAATAATTACATTCCTACAGATACTTCCAAATCAACTTCTGATTTTGCTAGCATCAAAACTCATTTTTTTGCCACTCACTTCGGTGTGAACAGAAGCTGACTGTCTCCTGTAAAGTACTTGTAGCTCTGGGAGAAAAAAGACAGACAGACAGACAGACAGAGAAAGGTAGAAAGGAAGAAAGGATAGAAAGAAGGAAGGAAGGAAGGAAGGAAGGAAGGAAAAGAACAAGAAAGAAAAAGGTAGAAAGGAGGCAAGGAGAGAGGGAGGGAATGAGGACCTCATTTTTGTAAGTGCATCCAGTCCCACAGCGAAACCAGACAAACAACTAGTGTTAGAATATACACTTTTAAGTTATTTTCTTAGTAATCCTCCCCTTACCACCTTCCAGTTTAAAAGATGCCAAAGAACAAATCTGAAAGGTATTTAGACATAACTCACTTAGAAATATATTATTTAAAAAGACCCTTAACGTCTCTTTCCAGCTTTGCACTGTGTAAGTTCATGGTGGTGGTGTGCAATTCAGGACAGAAATGTACATCCCCTGAATTTTCTAAGGTTGTATCCTTAAAATGTGTACCTTGAATAAAATCTTCACACCTCCAATAGAGTGTGTGCATGTGCATCTGAGAGTGCATGTCTGTTTTATTTCTTTTCTGCTACTCTTGGCCTGAAGAGTCAAGGGAGCTTGTGTAAATTTACAATCCTACTTGCAATAGCTGCTGAGGAATAAACACTGCCCTGCAGTCTTCTGACTGGAGCACTGGTTTGGGCTTTAATTACTATAGCAACATGAGTCTACCTATTCAGGGCTAGCAGTGGCTTGGAAAGGACACTAAAAATCTTTTGATCAAATAAAAGATACAAAAGACAGTTTAAGGAATAGCCTTCCTAAGAGACTGCTACAAGTGTCTGAAAATTTTAGTCAAACTTGGTTTGAAAGGAAAATAGATTTTGATGGTCCTTCATTTTTTCTGAATTCACCATTGCAACTATTTTTAAGACACATGGCTGTGACATGGATTTCAAAGCACATCATGTTCAATAAGCTGATATAGTATAAAATGAACAAGACAGCTGCAGTGCAATTTTCATGGAACTCTTCATTATTTCTGAATCCAAAGGTTCAGTTTTTAAGATTAAACAAAAGGACTGTGAAAGACATTCTCAAATATGGGACAATAGAAATATACTTGTGATGCTATACTAAAAATTTAAATTACTTTTGAGAAGTGCTGGCCAAGGGGGAGTACTTTATTCTCTACTGACTTAAATGGATTCCCATTTTAATATGTTCATTTTGAATACTGATTGCAGCTATCCAATCACTGCTTTCAAAGCTCTGGAGAAAATTTCGTTCTGGTCCCCACCTCTGAAGAAACCTGAGAAGTGATAAATGCACCAAAATTCAGTTTAAAAGTGAACTCTTCATAAATAAGACTTTTGTAGTTGTAACTAAGGGCGAAGTTGCACTTCTTTACTTCTTTTATCAGAAGAGGTGGAAGGAACTCTACTAGAGCTGGTAGGAGAAGACCTACTTTCTCCTCTTCATTGTTCATTCTAATTCCTGTGCTGTCATTCCCTAACCCTCATTTGTTCATCTGCAATTGTCCTAGTGGGTGTGCAGAAAAAGGGTTAAAAATCAAGTCTGTCAACCTAGTTGGTGGCAAGCTGCAACACAGGCACAGAAATAAGCAACCACAGTGAGAGTGAAATTATACATTCAGACACTGTTGCTACCGAGGTATCCTGAAAGTTACAGGTGAAGCTGCTCAGCCTTGGCCTGAGTCTCCTTTCCATGGAGATGACAGGGTTGTGGGCAATATTATCTGCAATAAAACATTTCTGAAACCACTTTATTTTCAGTTTGCTGGTTCCAGTGATGATGTAATTAAGATACTTGAAGTAGCCTATTCAACCTCAGGCGACTGAAGGCCCATATCAAGACCCTAAACCATCTCGTCCGTGAGCTGCTTTACGGTGATGACGCTGCCCTTGTTGCTCACACAGAAGTAGGTCTGCAGCGTTTAACATCCTGCTTTGCAGAGGCTGCTGAGCTTTTTGGGCTGGAAGTCAGCTTGAAGAAGACAGA